>OX411548.1:68873349-69365849 GCA_948146395.1 Fragum whitleyi
CGAAAGGACGGATAACGGGTGGGGGTCGTACCCAAAGTAACTGTCCTCTTCATAGGTGGAAAAAAGACGATACCTTTACGTAAGCTTGGGTAGCGGAAAAGTTGAAGGGAGTTTTCCTAATTTTTTCATACTTAAAGGACATTGAATGAAGATGAAGGGCTAAAGAGGTCAAAGGTCAAACCTTTCTGTGGAACCTACCACAGCACTGGAAAAGAGTGCAATTTTGTATAGAACAAAGAAGGCCCAAAATCTAGTGGGGTCTGACCTTAAAAAATGCTCCAAAATTACTACACTTACGTCCGAGATTCTTTCGAGTTCACGGAAAAGTCCTAGTGATGTTCCGAATGAGAAAGCAGATTCGATCTCAATGTCAACCAGCTTAAACTCGAATTATCTTTCGGTCGAGAGAGTTAGCAGAATCCCTTTGGGATTGTGTACACTTAGAGGATATTAAATGAGTGGTCAATGAATACCGAGTCATCTATAAAACAGAAAAAATCGAGGCTGCGCCATAATGAGCACAAATTTGATTTTCTTTCTATAATATGACCTGATTTTTGCGATTCCGCAAAACACATGATGCAGTGTTCGAATTGATGTCATCAAACGCATAATGATGTCATTTTCACAACGAAAATATAACTTTGCTATACGTTCGTAGCCCATTTACATAGTTTTTTTTCCACTAGTGTAATAGCATCCATGTAATATCAAAAATATTCAACGGGTTTATTTCTCTCCCGCGGCGTAGGTCATTTCAATTTTTTTTTTTTTTTTTTTTTTTTTTTTTTTTTTTTTTTTTTTTTTTTTTAAAGTAGGAGCAACTTCTGACAAGTGACCCTTTTCTTTGGGCGCCCCTTTTTTGTGGGTAGGGGGTGTTCCAAAGGCACCGATTGACAAAATTACACACGCAGCCATCTTCACACGCGAAGAAATATCGAGGTCATTGTTTTTTCTTAAGTAATCCTCTTATATAATTATGCACAATTTTTAAAGCTCGACAAGATGCCACAAAGCAAGTAAATAGGATATAGCGTATAATTTGTGTCAAATGCTATTACTTATTACAGGCTGTGCTAGCCACGCTGATAATAATAATTTACCAGGTACAAATGTACTTAAATACAAACATGCCAATTTCGTAGTACGTGTGGAGAAATACTAACATTTTCGTAACCCCCTTTTTTCAATAGACTTCGATTATCGAAGCGAATTCGTGAAATATGTCTACGACTCGAGCCATTTCGGACGAATATTCGTTGTTTTGTCGTTTCTATGAAATATTGGTTCGCTTTTTCAATTATCATTTTTTATCTTATGACCTACGTCGCGAGAGTGAAAAACCGTTGAATATTTTTGATATTTCATGGGTGTTATTACACTTGTGGAATAACTTTGCTATTTAGCTAAGAACAGTAAGCTACGTTATATTTTCGTCGTGAAAATGACATCATAATGTATTTGCCGACGTCATTACGCAAACGGCATTATATGTTTCGCGGAATAACTTGATTCGATAAATATCTGAAATTTTCTCGTTTTATCATAAAAAAATCAGATCAAATTATAAATAGAATTTTAAATTTGTGCTCATTAAATACCGACTTTATCAAACTCGTCAAAGTGCATTAACCTTTGCCTAACTTCACCGTTAGACATCGAATTCATCTGTTCGGGGGTGGTTTGGGGTTGTTACATTTAAAAAGGTAGTGTAAATACGAATTTCCTACACAAAATTTTCCTTATTACCAAGTTAGCCCCCGTTCTTAAATAGTTTTCAAATAAGCATTACCAATCTTTTGAATGATTATTACATTCCTGATTTTTTGTGGGGTTCGTAACGTGATCCATTGATACAAAATTCTCGGCATTTCACCGAAAAAACATAAAAAACAAATGTGCGTTCAGGATGACAAAACGGTGCAAACAGTTTGCTAATTATACCCTGCTTTGCACGTGTACTTGCGTGCAAAGCGGGGTATTATTGGAAAAACTGTTTTCACCGTTTTGGCATCCTGAACGCAGGGCTGGATCATCCTGCTCACTCTTTAATCACCATTATGCCATCTGTTACAGAGACTATTCTTTAAGTCGGAAATAATTCTACGTGATTGTTCAACATGACAATAAATTTGTCATTAAACAAATTAACAAGGCGTTGGACGAAGATTTGTAAATAGGGAATAATGTGTTAGTGACTTAGAATATCAATATTATCTGGTCGAGGTTTTTTATTTCAATGGGGTTTTACGCCGCTTGCAACAATCTTGCAGTTATATCGCGGCGGCTGGAGCACCTAGCCATAGATTCCTGGTATTTATTACACCAGTACTACATGTACCATCACATCCTTTCCTATCCTGTAGCTGCTATCTCAAATAGGTCTACGATTTTCAACTCATTGGTGAGAGACAAATGGTCGGAAAGAGTGGGTGCCGCCGTCGGGGAGGGTGTAGCTTAGGAAGATTTACCATGACGAAGCTTCGCTATTAGTTTTTCCCTCAGTTTCAATGAAATCTAAGAATTAAAAAATATTTATTTATTTATTTATTTAATATTTTTTTCAAGGAATTGTGAACAATCAAATTACGCGTACAGTTAGTTACATCGTGAAATTGGCATTCATCTCAATTAAAATCATACTTAATCGCTTACTCAGCGCTCCATTCATTAATTCCAAACACTCACTCAAACAATGCAAAAACGCTACAAAATTACATAAAAGATAAGACAAACAACTACATGCGAAATAAATATAGCTAGAACGAAATCGCGATTTCACTGACATAGTTGATTGGTTCCTGAAGCAATAGGAAACTATTCATAGAGCTTGTGTGCATATTTTATTAATGGGATGTAATAAATATCGCTAATTTTGTTCATTCTTGACAAAATTGGCGATATTGGATTACCTCCCCTTAATGTCACTCAAAACATATTCATTGCAGTGATCGCATTCATTCAATTTCATTCAAAAGTGATTTCAAAATCACTGATCATGTCAATTTCACGACGTTGTTAACTGTGTGTATCATAGGGGTCCGAATTTAACCCCCTTCCACCATACGGACGAATAATATATGTTACCCGTCACGCGAAAAGGGACCATCTGGGCAGTGCGTAAAGTGTCGACCCTAGTCAGACTGCGCGCTTTGCGCAGACTGACTAGGGTCGAAACTTTTCGCAATGTGCTTATTTTTTGGATCTAGAATGTTTAATCTACCTTCCAGTGAAAGAATTTTTGAAATGCGACCTCTGGTTGACCAATGCTGGACCCAATCTCTTTTTCAAAAAGACATTTTACAGAGTTCCCAGATGGTCCCTTTTTGCGTGACGGGTCACATATGTTTAAGTCAGCAAACCTCGTGAAAACAAAAATAATCCATTCACCTTTGATATGGATTTCAAAAATTAAAATAGAATCTGTAGTTTTCAAAAAATATCAGATTTCAAAGAAAATTTTTTCCATCATAAATACTACGCGCAAGTTCTTTCCATATGCAATACGATGTTATTTGTAATTAGGATTGTATTTTGATATACATGTACTTTCATGTCATTGACAAAACGGCAATAATTGTGACATGAAAGATGTCAATTTTTCACTTAATGTATATTTCACAGAAATACACCAGTTAGATAATGTCATGTTAATGGCGTAATGACACTTATCGAACCTTTTTTAGTGGTATCAAGTTTATTCTTTTCAGATTTTGATAAATGTTATTTGTCATGCGATAAGGGATCATCAGGGTAGGACGTACAGTGTCGACTCTGGTCAGAATGCGCTTATTGCGTGAACCTTTTCACCCTTTGCTAATTTTCTGAATCTAAAATCATCAATCTACCTTTCTATGTAAGAAATTTTGCAATTTTATTCTGATTGAGTTGTTTAAGGCCCATTCTTTTTTTTCTAAAATATACATTTTACGGAATTCCCAGATGGTCCATTTCCGCGTGCCGGGTCACAAATATGTCAGCAAATTGGTATTACCGTCTGTAAATTTGACCCGACAGAGCGAAACCCAAAGTAGTGCTCATTGTATATTTGACTGGGATATTTATGATACATTTTAATCACTATTTAGTCAAGAGATGAAAATACTTCTTGTTGGTTTTATGTATGTTTGAAACTGAAAACCTACTCACACTGTATCAATACGCGATTTAAGTCTCGGTTGATCCTCTCCCATTACAGACTCTACTATTTTTTCAACCAGTATATTTTGTGTTTCAATGAATTCCTATCTATAGATCACTAAAGCCGTTTAATCTATTTAAACATGAAGCTGTTTAATTCAAGTTTAAATACAATGAACCAATTATTCGACTCAACAATGTTATGTCAAAAATAACGAACAATATCCATACTCACGAGGAGGTGATAAATTCGAGGAATAGTACAATAAGAAATTCGATAAGAACACTAAAATGACAATTGCACCTTAACACCTGTTAGGTGCTCTATCATTTAACCGCCAATTTTGACAAATGTATTAATACCACATACAAGGCTGCACTGCTGCGTTTCTTAAAAAGTAGCAATGGACAGGCGGAGTCGGTTTTTTTTTCAACCCAGTGATTTTTTATTCACATATGTTGTTGATTAACATTGATTAAACATTATATCAAAATATGAAGGCACATTTTCGTGCTCGTTTTCATACTAGAGTTATATGTCCTTGAATGGTAATGGCCATTTTGCAGTAAAATGTCTATTTTCGCTTTCAGTCTGGTTTAGCTCAATACCAGCTGATAGCTATAAAACAAAAACGTATTAATAGACCTCTTGAAAACACAATGACTGTTACCAAATAAAATTCTCGTTGATCAATTGCATTTTAATAGCATGCCTTCAAATGTTGAAAGTGCTCAAATTTAGGGTAATATTAAAGGGAAAAATACAACAAAATCCAACTTTTTGGGAGATTGGCCTAAATGAATTTATTTAATCTTCGATATGTCCAAAAACCATATTTTTCCCTTTAATTGGTGAAAAAATATGCACACCTTTCCACGCAAATAAGAAAGATCTTGGTCATTTTATGGTGACTATTCCTTTTGAAATAGTAATTTTTACGTATATATATTGTTAAACTGAGGAGTCATGTCATTTAATTGATATCTTATGAAAAAAAAGAAGCTAGGTGAGGAAAATCCAGTATCATTATTTCACTTTATTTTCTCAGTAGAATCTTATAAAATCCGGTCTATATAAATAACTCGCAAAAAATCAGTAGTATAAACACATACCCACTTCCGGTTGATAGAGTCCAGAAGCCGGTGTCCATTGCTACCTTAACACCGAAAATGTGTTGCCTTTGAAAGTCTGAACATGTTCAGCTTAAACATTGCATTAAATTTCCTGGGCCGGATTGTATAACCGATAATAACTATTGATAAAATTTTACCCGTACGTTAAATTCAGCCAATCCGTACTGTTGTTTCAATTGAAACAAGAATTCGGACCAGTTGAAAAATAACTCCCGGTCTATATTCATCCATTCGTTATCATTTATGCAACTGGAGGCTGGTATTAAAATATATGAGCTGAAGTCGCAATCACATTTTTCCGTAATTTTCTGATCAACGTTATTCGACGTTTGTTAGGGTTTTCTAGAGGTATAAATCTTATTCTAGAATATCAAAAAAAAACTAAACGAACATTATGTTCAAACAGTGCTGACAAGATCATTGCAGTGTGACGGAGGCTTAAAAATTATTTGCAATCAAAGAATGGCATGTTTTAGCAATCCAACTGAATAAATGACGTAGTGTGATCTCAAAAGTACCTTTTACCAGATCACAAATTCAATACTGAAAAAGTCAGACTGATTACGAAACTTCATTCTACCGAAAAAATTGCTGAAAGCAACGTTGAATTGTTTATTTTATTATCTAAATGGTTATATATTAGAATATTGGATTTTGGAATGAAATTGAATGAGTGCGATGGGTGAGTTATGAGTGAAATTTAAGGGAGGTAACCCAATATCGCTAATTTTATTCGTGGTAAACAAATATAAACGACATCTAATACCTCCCTTTAAAAAATATGCATTTACGAATTCTATAAATTCCTCTAGAACCAACCGGGCGCTAATAATTTCAAATATATTAGTGAAATCGCGATTTTTTACTATCTATATTTATTGTGAATGTAGTTTTTGTCTTTATTTTTTTAGTGATTTTAGATCATTTTAAATGGTTTGAGTGAGTATTTGGAATGAATGAATGAATGAATGAATGAATGAATGAATGAATGAATGAATGAATGAATGAATGAATGAATGAATGGATGAATGAATGAATGAATGAATGAATGAATGAATGAATGAACTGAGTGAGCGATTTAGAACGGTTTTGATTGATATGAATGTCAATTTCACGATGTTACTAAATGTATCCAGATATAAGAGGGTTGATCCAAAAGTTCGTAAAATGAGGTTATAAATCACCAGAAAAGTTCACTATCAAAACATAAATCATACAGTCTTTTAATGCATCATCTGTGCAATAAACCTGGAAATTTTCAAATGTTTACATTCAATAGCGGCTGAAAAATGCACGAAACGAGACAGAGACCCCCTACTAAGGCGGGGGAGCAAGAACGTCAAATGCGACGTATATAATAACTCTTTCCAACATAGTCTACGCTAACTCTCATACCTTTCTGTACCGGATACGTCCACTTACAGAAATAAACCACATTCCATTTGGAATCAAATTTGTTTAAAATTTCTATATGCATGGTATTTTTAGTAAAGTGGATAGCCAAATGCAGGACATTTATTTTTGGAAAATATTGAGAATCAATTGCAATATGTTCGTTCGTTGAAACTCCATTATATCATTCTAAATGCTCCTTTGAAGCCTGTCCCTTTTCGAATATCCGGAATAGCTTTAGGAAAAGTTCTCTAATGCACACTCTTACCATTTTTCTAAATTATCTGAAATGTTAAGATTGATGAATAGCATAGATCATGTCAAAATTCGAAAATTAAACGGCATTCATATTTTGGTGTTGACGTCCTGGCATTTTCCCTCGTTTATTCAAAATTATTTAATATATTCTCTGCCGGTTAAAAGTGCCACAAAAGCTTTAAACAATAACGAATAAATTCTCTTTGCTTCCTTTTTCAATTTAGCCAAGGAATTCCAACCAAAGTTTCAGTAAACTTACAGGAAACTTGATTTATTCAACAGAGTTTCAATATTTTTTCACGCTCCCCCGCCTTAGCATACATATGTTTCTATGGTAACGTATTCTTAGACCGCTAGAGATAATTCTGCAAAATTAACAACATTCATGTGCTCCGTAGTTACTTAACTTCTAATTGACCAAAATAAATACTGAACAAGCTAGAAATGCGAAAGTTATTAGCCTATTCTCCGAACTTCTGGATCATCCCTCGTATATCTGTGTTGGCATTGACCTTGAAAGAACTTACTTTGTTTATCTATTGCGTAAAATATCAATATACTCAAATCAATGTTGGTGGTGATCAAAGGGTTATTGTTTCATTATTTCATTGGTTCAATGATCCTTATTTATTGGTTAAACGATACATCAGTTTGACAAGTTGATGTGCAATAGTCATTTGTATGTTAACCGAATTTCTTACTTTCTATGAAATACCACAAACGCCGCTTTTAATGTGAAATGATCATTTCGATAACAGGCAGTCATTAACAAGAGCGTAGCTCCAATTACGCACATTACGCAAGTGCCTAATAGAAATAATTACTCTTTCGAAAATGTGTTGTTGATGAATGATCATAACATCGAAACTACAGCTTATTCAAGCTGTAGTTACAATGTTTTGATGATTCGCCAACGCTCAAATCATAAAAAGGGGAGTTCATCTTTTGTCACAGTCCAAATACAGCCTTATCCAATATTTTCATTGGTGGTCGCCTTCTGAGTGCGTATAAATTTCAAAATCCTAGTTACGCCAATGCTTAACTTTCTTCCTAGTTCGTAACTTCATCCAGTTCTGAAGTTTATAAAACTTTTATTCATAATGTGAGTGCAAGATACCGATTTTGGTCGAACTAGCCCTGCGTTCAGGATGACAAAAAATGTGCAAACAATTTTTCAATTGTATCGCGATTTGCACGTGCATTTGCGTGCAAAGCGGGTATAATTGGAAAACTGTTTGCACCGTTTTGTGATCCTGAACGCAGGGCAAACATTAACCTTATCATTTAAGGCACATTTTCATTAAGGGTATCGGACCCGTAATAGTTCCGCAGCGTTCCGCAAGTCGTAAACTTAAACAGTGTTAACCAAGGTTTTCTTATGATATCAACATTGTGAAAGATCATACGTTCCGAAATGTTGCGGAACTATTGCGGGTATACTACCTAAACCTAAAAATAATTCTATAATTTTTCATTGAATGTGACATCTGGTTCCCTTTTGCTTGATTTTATAGTTTCTTTCAAACATTTTACACAGAGTTCCCAGTTGGCCCTAAATCGCTCGACGGGTCATCCAGTTTAAAAGAAACTTCTCAATACCGTGATAAGTGCAAATGTTAATGTTAATACAACAGAATTACGCTGATCCCCCATACGCTTTTTTTCAAGATAGATTTGTCATATTTATCTATTTCAGATGGACACAACAAGCCTTACCAAAGCCCGTACGATTGCTCTGACCTTTTTTCTTTCCATAATCCGACAAACAGCCACATACAGTACGGGCGCGCCCACACGGGCATGTGCTGACATTACCCCCGGGCATGGGTTCCCAATACGGACCGACCCCGCGCCCTATCTTGTCGAGGTTTCTAAAACACAGTATGCACCAAATGAAAGAATTTATGGTGAGTAATAAGCATCTGATTCATTCATTCATTCATTCATTCATTCATTCATTCATTCATTCATTCATTCATTCATTCATTCATTCATTCATTCATTCATTCATTCATTCATTCATTCATTGCCAATTTTATAATTAGATTGGGGATTCGTGAAAGCTTTAATCACAGAGACTTTTTGAGCTGTGAAAATGAAATGTCACTTTGCTTGTTTGCTCTAGTAGATCTTGTTTGAAATTTCCAATTGCAATTAACAATGATTTCTCAATGGGTGTAATATTGTCGTACAAAATTTTCAAGGAGAAAAACGGAGATCAAAAAAATATTCAAATTTGAATGGTTCAAGTTATATTTTAATGAAATTGTACTTTTAATGCTACTAAAACAATTTACCAAATAATCTATCATTTTTATATCTTTGCAATATAAATTCAACAAAAATACATGTACATTTTTTTTCTTAATTTTTGGCTTTGGGAAAATTATGAATGTAGTTCGAAAAGTGTTTTTTTTTTTTAAATCTGCGCCCTCGATATTGATTTCCTTTGAATCTGTGGGCGTTGCCTCAACAGTTGTTCACCATGATTATAAACAATGTAATAGAAAGACGCCCTGGCTGACACAAAAGCACATAAAGTAATTAAGGCAATTACACCGGGACATAATTATGATGACTTTATGTCAATACATTTGATCAAGCCCAGTTTTTATTGGCCCAAACCGTGTGACTCATATTAAAGATGACCGTGAAAACGTTGTAGTACGCGGCGATTTGGACGTGATGTAATGTCGAAACCCTTTGTCAACTATTAAGAGAAGAAAAGAATATTTGTTGATTTCCCTGAGGTGTGAAACTAAAACACTAACCACACCGTGATTACATTCACGAATTCATACATGAGTGTGATGCCGCTTTTAGAATCATACCTTCATGAAATTAAAATTTATTTCTTCATATCTTATAATCTATTATCATATTCAATCATATTTTAATGATCTGATTCAACTGATTGCAAAAATGTTTGTTATTTCTGAACAAAACAGTTCTAAGAAAATTGAGCTTGTGCGGGACATTTCCAACAATTTCAAAAGTGTGCAAAGTAAAGGCTCTTCCATGGCCAGCCTGTGCATCGGCACAGTCTGACCAGAATATTTAATTTGCGCTCTGTATATATCCAAGGCCTCAAAGTGTCTTTAGACTGACAGGCAATCTTCTAATTACAACTTATGGCCGTCTCGGCTGCCTAATGTTGGCTATTCACGTACCTGTGAAATGTGAATTGTTGGAAATGTCACGCTCACGCCCAATTCAACCACGTCTGATTATGTCGACTATCTGCGTTGCTTTAAATATTAACCTTAAATGAGGAACTTTCCAATATTATCAGGGCCCGAGTTTATAAATCTATTCTCAGGCTCAACTGAGAATTTTCTCAAAATTTAAGCTTGAATAACTGTATGAAAATAAAAGATAATATTCATAAGTTGTTGTTTATAACAACTTATATATATTATCTTTTATGTTAAAACATTATAATTAGAATTAAAACAGAATTACTATTTTAATCTCGAATTGAAATTTGAGAAAAAAATTAATTGAGAAAGGGAAAAGTTTTATAACCCAATGGCCAGATATTTGCGTTTCATCAACCTTAAAAGCAATTACTTTTTCTTAGATTCCTCCCTGCCATGTAAAACATACATGTATATTCTTGCCCATTGTGATCTTTTCAGTTCGAATACGGGCCTGTGGTCAAGCGAAGTTTAAAGGGTTTATAATCCAGCCCCGATCAGCCGTCTACCCAGAACGGCCGGCTTTCCTAGGGGCATTCTTACGTGTACAGGGAACGAGATATGAGTGTGTGCGGTCTGGGGTAAGTTTTTGACATTTACGATGGAATAACGGCGAAAAATGGTTTCATTCATCAAAGAAAAATTTTTGGAACGTACCTATTTCAAAAGCTTGCTAACAAAAAAAGTCCAGCGAGGAGTCTGTCTCATTATGGTGAAATCTTTATATTTAAGTGTTGTGATATAAACTTTGCAGATATGAAAAGGATAAGATTTTCTTTTCGATTAAAGAAGGTATCTACAAGTATTATCATTCTTAGATATGAACCCGCATCGCGTATTCTTTCAATGTGGTGGGTTTTTAAGGTACATACCTCCATGAATTAAACAAATCTCCACGCCTGAAATACTTTGCAAAAATAGACGTTTGAAAAACGGAAACATATGGACTCACGTGCAAAGCGGGATACAAATATTCTATGTTTAAAAAAACGTTTTTGCATACTGAACACGGGGTTAATTTAACGTTCATACCCCGTGTACCTACATGCTATCCCCACACACAGTAACGCAACGAAAAGCAGTCCGTCATTATGACGTTGACTTACGTGCACAGCGCGATACCAATATTTAATGTTTAAGGTTCATGTAAAGTGTTTGAGACCCAATTTTAAGGGCATTCATTTGCCAAGAATAAGCAGTATGTCCAGGAATATTATACATGTATATCAAAATGAAGCTATTTATGAGCACAACCAGTTGAAAAACATAAGACTGTTATAACTATAGCGGTATAGCCAAAACATTGTGGAAAAGGGTCATTTTGTACAGAACAAGCAACTGCATGACAGTTGGATAAAATTGGCTCATATTTTAACAAAGTCTAGCCTAAAGTACCATCCAGGTAGTGCTACAACCATTGGTATAAAACTCAGCCCCAAATCGTAGTTATGCAAGCAATTTATTTTGACTTATTTTATAAACACATATGTCATATATGTCATTCTAATTTTGTAAACGTGTATATTTTTTTAGGGTATGGTGTGTTATCACAACATAAATACACATTAATTGTTTATATACCTGTAAGTTTGTTTAGCAATATATCAAATTCTATTTCACAGAATGATAAATATATAGTAATATTGTAGATCATTGAGTTAAAAAAAACCTATAATTTGAAATAAATCGCAGAAAATATTTCACAATATTATGGTGTGATGTTGCACCATACCTAACATCTGTTTTGAAAACAGACCAAACCGGTTTGACATTTATGTTGACAAAATAAATGGAAATTGATTGTTTCAAAAGAGTCTTTTGAGACTGAGTTTTATATCTAAGGTTGTAGCACTACCTGGATAGTACTTTAGACCGTACTTTGTTAACATATGGGGCAATTTTATGCAGTCGTCATGCAGTTGCTTGTTCTGTACAAAATGACTCTTTTCCACAATATTTTGGCTATACCGCTATAGCTATGGCGGTCTTATGTTGCCTAACTGCTTGTGCTCACGAATAGCTTCATTTTGATATATCATATACCTGGACATACTGCTTTTTCTTGGCTAATGAAGTGCCCTAAATATTGGGTCTCAAACACTTTACATGAACCTTAAAAAACGTTTTTCCATACTTAACAAATGGTCTTAATTTCCTTTTCAAATCTCATGTATTTACAGGCTGTCCTTACACACAGTAACGCCGACGAAAAGCAGTCCGTCACCATGACGTGGATAGCGCCACCGGCCGCCGCTGGACACGTCGTTTTCAGGTAGACAATATTCTTGTTGGTAGGGGAGAATATCCTAAACTTGAAAATATCACACTCGAATACGTGAGAACGCTTCTGAAAACCTTGTACTTCGTAAGGACCAGGGGCCCCGTTTTACTAAATTTCTTACGAAAAAAATATTCGTAAGTCAAAATCCCAAATCGTACCTGGTGTTTTCATTCATTTTTTGATTCTGCCTTGCAATATGTCATTGGAATCGTCTTCAGTCTTGAGGTGATGCATGGCAGAATTTTGTATTTATTTACCACTGTAGAAGCAATTTCAATTTTTGACTTACGATGATGATATCAAATTATGAAGAGAGTATTTTTTTTTTCAATTTCATTGAGGTATGAAATTACATATCTGATCACACTTATGTATTAATCCGCTTCTCGTATTTTTACTTTGTGATTAGGTTTTTACTTTAATACTTCTATGAAATTAAAAAAATACTTTTCTTGTCTCCTAATGAAATTAGCGACGTTACTTTATCTATCATAATTTCATTCTAAACTCAAAAATGCTATTGTTCATAGAGTTCATAGTGTCAATTTCACAATGTTTTTAACCGTACAATTCTGTCTTGACCTTTCTTTCGCAAGAATTGTCAATATTTCGATCTTTCTTACAACATTACTGTAATTTTTGAACAAAATGACTTGAATAAATGTCTTGTAAAATTACTTTACTCAAATGTTTGTCTCTATTTCATCATATTCAAAAACATTTTTATGGTGCTTTGAAATAAATGCTTAAATATGCCAACATATTTCAGAGTGACAGTCGTTCAGGACCGCAGTAACTACTGGGTCGGTATTAACTCCCCTGTTGTTTATGATGGCGTGTCACGTGACTTGACCATGATGCAGGCGTTCATTCTCCAATCCCCGACCGACAGCTCGTGTTTACCCGGCAGACAGAGCGCTTCTTCAACGACCGAGGTAGCACCGCAAACTACGACAGAGGAAATAATCATGGAAACAACCACCGTCATCGAACCTACTACCACACGGGCACAGCGACCAACTACAACCACAGCCAGACCGACCACAACAAGAGCTAGAACAACAACAACAACAAGATCAACATTCGCACCAACAAGAGCACCAACAACGACGCCTCCAGTCCCGACTGACATGTTTTATGATTATGTTTGGGAAACAAGTACTAATAGACCAGATCCTACAACACAGAGACCCACAACAACAACTACAGAAAGATTAACAACAACTACAACAACAACACCAACCCCGACAACGACAAGAGAAGTGATTAGACCTACAACAACAGAATATGTTCCTCCGGTTATAACAACAACACCAGAACAAGATATCACTACAACGAAATATGTCGAAACCACACCTGATGTAGAAATTACAACACAGATTGCAACTGAACCGCCTACTACAACAACACAGAAAACTACAGAAAGAATCACAACTACAACTCAACCACCACCAACAACAACACGAGTACGCGAAACAACGACCGAGCAAAGATTGACAACAACTGAACAAGTCATAATTACAGAACCGGAAACGACAACACAAAAAATACAAACAACAGCAAAACCTCCAACGACGACGACGACTCAGGTGCCAATGACAACAACAACAAGATCAGCACCAACAACTACCTTTATGGCAACAACTATTAAAGAATTTCCTAATTCAACAACAACAACAACTTGGCAACCGGTACCATCATCAACCACCACACGCAGAGAAATATCAACAACGATTCCGGAATCATCAACTTTATCTACACCTAGAATGTCGGAAGCAGTATCGGGTTCAGAAGTCGATACTTTAAGGGAACAATTTAAAAGAGTAGAACTAGGGTCAACGACAACCAAATCCTCACCAAATAACATAGTTGGCGAAACGGCGTTTTTCCCGGACTACTATGATCAGAACCAGTTGGAAACAGTGAATCCAAATTATTATGATTACGGAATATTTAACAACCAAGATCCAAGCATCCTTGACGCGAAATCCACTGTTAATATCAATACTGACAAGACCCAAACTCCTTTATTTTCAAGTACTAGCACTAAACGAGAGCCAAGCACGACAGTATGGGTGCCAACACGTGACTGGAGGATGCCCACACAGTTCCCGTCGTCGACAGATATGTCCACCAAGACTTCAATCATGTTCAGACCGCCGTCAACTCAAGTATTCACAAGATCCAGGATACCTGAAACAACAACAACAACAGAAGTTATCCCAACAACGGTTGTTGTAACCGAACCAACACAACGAGCAACAGAAACAATCCGTCTACCCGATATGAAGCTGACTCCTGACCAGGCCTGTGGCGTGACACAAGGTTGTCTTGATGATTGTAAGAATGGTATTTGTAGTTTTATCGTGTCATGGGTTGCTGAGAGGACAAAGACGGTGTTTGAAATACGGACAAAACCCCAAATTTCCGGACAGTACTGGGCGGCTATTGGCTTCAGTGATGACAAAATGATGGTAAGTTAAGAAATAATAATTACTTCATTTTATTATCAGTAGTAGTAGTAGTAGGGGCCTAGTAGTAGTAGTAGTAGTAGTAGTAGTAGAAGTCGTTGTTAATAGTTACGATCAGTATTACACTTATGCATTCTTTATTTAAGAAATGAATATGACGTTTTTGTAAGTTTCTCCAAAGACTTAATATAGTCGCATATTTTCTCTTTTTTTTCAATGATAACCAAAAAGTCAAAAATTTTGCAAATTTCAATTCAGACAATTATTATGTAGAGCTTCTTCTGACGCGCGAACACAAGATATATCTTTGCAATCCTAGGGTTGTAAATGGGCTTTGTTTCTTACGCTATCAACGGTTCTGAAGTAACGATTGGTGGTTAGAACCCTTCGTTTTCAAAGATTACCAGAATGTGAATACTTTTTTCATGAAAGTAGTAAGCGAGCAAATAAGAATGATAGAGCCTTGACAGAAGAAACTGGATCTAATTTTTATTTTTCTATATTGTCATGTCAGGGCTTAGACAGTGTGACAGAGTGTATTACTGATGGAGAGAAGATCAATGTTTACCAGTCCTATAATTTGGATTATTACAGAAATATGAGACTGTTAACAGTAAGTCTTCTTCTTCTTCTACTTTGGTCTCTTCTTTCCTTTGATTTTTCCTTTTCTTTCTATTAATTTTTTCTTCTAAAATGTCGTCGCAGAACACAGTTACCTCAGTCGGAAAGCGTTAGGCTGTTCATCCTGGGATGGTGTGTTCGAATACCGACTCGGTGAACATTAAACCTTCACAATTCTCCACAATACGGTAGAGACAGTACAAAACCATTGTAAAAAGTCTTAGTAAATTGACGCTTAGGGTAGTTTTGCACAAATCCTAGACACAAACATATCTTCTCAAATTTAAAGATCATACATTAAAAACGAAAAATCTCTTTTCATCGAACAAAATAGGACATTTTTGCATTTTCCGTTGACAGGTAGACACAATACTGCGTTATATATAGCACGAAAGTTTAATTTCCACAAATCTCTATGAAAGTTTCTTTTTGCGAGGTACATGGCCATAGTTCAAAGTAACATTAATGATTTCCAATGAATATTAATGATTTCCAATGAATATTAATGAATATTAAGTAAGCGTTTTTACCATATATAGATCAAGCAATTAATTAACCAGGCTCTTTTTTTTATTTTTTTTTTTTTTTTTTTTAATTATTATATATGTATTTCGCAGCCCAACTTAGGAATTTTGGACCAGTCCGGTTCGTTCAGAGACGGAATATTCCATTGTAAATTCACCAGAGATAATTTCGTGGCTGGAGAAAAAGATGTTTTCGACCTCAACAAGAATTGGTTCATGATGTTTGCTGAAGGACCTGCTGTAAACGGTTAGTATTGGAACTTCGGTGCTAGCGATACCCAGTGTCACAAAAAGAATTTGGTAATATCCGAAAATCGTTAAACCCGATTACAAAGCAAAAACTAATATTTACTATACATTCGGCAAAATAACATCCCATCAGGCAAAAGGCTTTTAAGAATAAAGAAAACACATCCTTGTTCTACCATAAGTTTACTAGTTATCTAAGCTTGGGCTAACTTATTTCTGACCCCGGGAGGGCATTGTTGTCCGCTTTATGAGTGTATCTCTCAGACAGCTCTATCCTGGTCTCAATATTAATTACCAGAATAACCTAGAATAGGCTATTCTGATAGTTGAAAGTGGGACCAGTCTACACCCGGCCAGGATTCGGATCAGAAATAAGTTGGTCCCTTAAGAGCTAATTTCAGATTCATCCGTATCTTAGAAGAATGTAGACGACAGTGAAACGTGTTTTAATTTTGGAATGATATCGTCCTATGTCGTATAAAAATGCAAAAAATTGTGGGAACATTGAAGTTAAATCGTAACGTACGGTAGATTTATTTTGCGTAAAAAGAAGGTGTTATAACAAACTTTAAGCTACAAATACAAAAGCGCGTGTTTTCCTCTTTTAAAAAAATACTAGATCTATAGATATGTGCAAGGAAAACGAGTTTTATAAAATGACAAATCGATAAGACGTTTTACCACCATAACACCAAATACCTTCATATGTTTAGTAGACCTTCAACTATTGACAACAATAAAAAAATAAACCTTTCTTTCTCACATAGCTCCCCTTGTATTCTATGACAAGAAGCCATCAGAGATATCCTTGTCTTAGACATATGTAAGATCACATTCTAAATGACGTCACCATGACGTCATCTTACTCTCGTCTTAGAGGTATGTATGTCCTAAGAGCCTTTCAAAAATTGGGTTTTAACGTACAAAATATTGTTAATGTGAGGAAAAGAATCTGTTATTCACTTTAATTTGAGACAAGCTGATCTTCAGCTCATCTTGAATAGAAAAGTTATTAAGCTTGCAATGGCTCGCGCATAAACATTTCGCTTCATGACTTCAAGACTCGGTCAAGTTCGGCTTTTCTCAAATAAAATCTCGTGACATTTTTCAGGAATCAAGATTCCACACCGATATGACATGGTACCGCCTGTATCAAGAGACCGAATCGATCTTCAACAGTATCCACCTGTTCACGAGACTTATGATTATAGACAGGCTAGGAAAGATACAGTAAAAGTTGTAAATGTAACGGAGATTACCGTCAACCCAGTAATTGTAAGTTTTCTTTTATGTAAATACATATGGCATGCTTCGAGATACGGAACTGATCCGAATCAGTATATAATTGTTCATGAGACCTATGGCTATTTACAGGAGAAAAAAGATACAGAAAAAGTCAAAATTGTAACGTAGATAACACAATAGCCAGTCAAAGAAAGTAATTATTATTAATTACTGTAATCGTTTGGCGACCTAAATGTCATACAATAAGCTTTAATAAAGCTGTAGTTACGACATTTTTACCGCCAATGGACGATTATATGCATGTATCAAGAGACAAACCTGTGATTCGATTTTCACGGCTTTGTGAGACTGGAGATTGAAAAAGCATGGTATGGGGCGGGGAAATTTGTGAATGTAACGGTGATTACAGTTAAACCAACCATAGTAAGTTTTTTTGTGTCGATAGATATGATAAGCTATGCCAAGAGCTCAAATTAATACGGGATGGTCCGCGTTTCTTTATAGGCAGTCTATTAAAAGGTTGGTAATTTAAAGGCCATTGCAGTTGTTAAAAAGTTGGGTTTAGGTTTTAAGGCTGTTTAGAAATATGCCAGGAATATTCAACCGACTTCACTCTTTAACCCCCTATTATCAATTAACCCCCTATTATCAAATGCCAAGTCCACTGGTTACACACGGCGCACTTCATCAGCCACGGCGTTTAGACCCATATTATAACATTCACCTGGTTGAGAGGAGCAACGTCGAGTTAATTTCTTGCTCAGAATATTGTCCACGGACCGGTCGGGATTCGATCAAAGACTGGGACCCTTCGACCCCAAAGTCACCGTCGTAACCTGTACAACACTATCTCCACTAGTACAGTTAAAAAATGCAGTTTCTTTTATACAAAAAAGGCTTCAGTGGAGACAATCGTATTTTTAAATTCTTTATTTTTATAAAGATTTGTCCTTCCATTGAAAGGTAAACTATGGTGGAAAGAGAATGGAGCCTTAGGAAATAAATATGGCTTCTCGAGCAAAAATTTGATTAAAAGTAAAACCTATTAGCATAACTGATCTGTTTCTTTGAAGTTATACATTTTTCCACTTTCACTCACTATCAAAATTAATAGAATGACTTTGTAACTCTAATATCAATATATATAATGCTTGCATTGGCAAGGTGGTACAATACATGTATATTCTATGTGTAGTAAGTTTTTATATCCGCTGTGATACGTTTTGTTACGTAATTTCCTTCATTTTGTTCTTAACAGGGACGTCGCATCGCCATCGATAAGGAATGTGGATCAAGTCGCTCGTGTTTCCAGGATTGCGCGCCCTCTGGATGTCATTTTATCGTCTCGTGGACCAGTCACGATGATTACGTCACATTTCGAATGAGGGCGGAAGTTAACGAGTCAAAGGATGTCTGGATCGCTATTGCTTTCTCAGATGACAAACTTATGGTCAGTATAGAAGAACATATCAATACAAACGAATTGGAAAAAAAACCTTTGTTAAGGATTGTAGATATTAACTAGTAAGCCTTTAAAGTCGAAAATATCAGATAATTCAATCAAACAATTCCGACTAAAAAGCACTTTTCGCGTTTCGATTTGTGTCTGAAATTAAAAATAATCCTGGTGCCCTTTTCTATGACAAAATGTTTTACCTTCACAAGATTCCTATTGGATTTTTATCTCGAGGCCTACTGGGGAGTAACAAGTTTTACATCTACAAAATAACAACAGCAAGAAAATCTCCGACAAATAAGATAATTTGAAGACATTGACATTTCTGTGTTATTTTGTATTGAATATTTTTCTCAAAACATACATACAAGAGTTTCTAATAGCTCCATGTTCTTTTGAAATCCGACGTTTTTGTTTATCAATTAGGATCTTCTTGATCAGGCGATTGCAAAGAGTTTCCACATTATAAGCTTTGAAGAAAGAATAGTGAAGTCTAAGTTTTGAACCGAACCTTTCTATTCTCTCTTAGATTTTACCTAACAGGTATTTTATTTTTCAGGGAGATGACAGTGTAGTGCAGTGTGTCGCTAATGGAGAAGGAAAAGTTGATGTCAGACATTCCTTCAACAATGGCAAGAACAATGTCAGACTAGAACAGGTCAGTTCACTGTGGTTCACCACAGCTGTCATTAAACTTTAGACTTTAGACTTTTGATAGAATCAATAAATACAAGAAACTCCGCGTATAACAATATCGGTCAAAACCATAAGTCGCTTATAACGAAGTTGATAACATGGAACCAATGGACTCTTTATTTAAGGAAAAGTCATCAATTTTAACAAAATCCGAATATAACTATGCATTTACTTCGGTCCATATGTCATCGCTATAAACAGCGGCATGTTCTTTGGGAATACTTTTCTCTTATTTTTAAATATTCAACAATAATTTCGGTAAGGAAACATATTGCGGCACTTGTCTGCCGTCCGATTGAGTATATGCATTGGCATACAAATACAAATATGTCCTTGAGTCAAACCATTTGTTCACCTAAATGATGCAAATAAAGTATGAAAAATCATTCATTTAATGCCTGTGCGTGACATTTCCAACAATTTCACAAGTGCGCCAGGCACAAACAATAAGCAGTCTAGACAGCCACACACTGAAACAATGGTGTTCGCTGAGCGTCTAAAGGGGGATTATGGGCTTACACATCTGTAGAGCACATATTGAAGACTCTGGTCAGTCCGTGCGCATGCACAGGCTGACCAGAGTCTTTACTTTTCTCACATGTTAAATGTTAGAAATGCAACACTCGGGATCATATAATTTATATTCAGTCTGACATGGGCCTTAGTAACATATCCACCAGCCTGGCTGACGGTGTGTTCGAGTGTGAGTTCGTGAGACAGAGATATATCGGGGATTATGATTACATATTCAACTTGGACAGACGATGGAATATACTGTTCGCACATGGAAAATCTAAGAAAGGTTAGTCAATATTACGTGTACATTCACAATAACATAACTATGACTATACATCGAGGGTTCAGTGATAGACTGTATTAAGTTTATAAACATTGTATTTACACTGAGTACAGTCTTGCAATGAACCCTCGACATGTATATTCAATTTGGACAGAAGGCGTAAAATACTGTTTACAAATAAAATATTTAAGAAAGCCTGAACGGCTAATTTAGTACGTATATTGTTGTATTTGAGGTATATTGTGTGTGTTTTTTTTTCTCTCTATTATTCGTTTGTTTGTGTCGTTGTTTTTTGTTGCTGATTCTTCCCCCTTCTTACGATCTGCTGCAACTTATGACAGCTTGTAATAAATATAAGAGGGGTGTTCGTATTTTTGTCTTTATCATTGCTTGTTAGCTGATTATAAATGTTACTATAACCATTTAAAATCGTTTCTGATTGACCATTTTCGCCTTGTATACAGGTATCATGTTACCACATTCCCTGGAGCATCGACCCCATGTATCAGACAGTGCCGTAGACTTTAGAAAATCAGCCCCGTCACATATCACAGCCAGCACGTTCTTTATCAAGATTCATGGTAAGTAAAAGCTGACCTTCGGAACTCTCATAGAAGTGTCTCTTTTTCAAATATCAAATGTTTCGTATACCCCGAAGGGTCGCAGAATGGATCATAAACGGACTTCTTTTTATCTCCTATACATATAAAGTTGATTGAGCGTAATATTGTTGTAATTTTGTATATGTATTCCAGTTATTGTTGTTGGGGTTTTTTTGTCTGTTTGTTTGGTTTTTTTGTTGTTGTTTTTTTGTGTGTAATCGTCTGTGCGAAAGTAGTTCCACTCTTTTTTCTACAAATACATAAAAAAAAATCTGCTTGGTGTTTGTGATGCTTACCTTTGAAGATTGTATCACTGTAAAATTTATCAAATTTGACATTCTAGAAACTTCTTCTCCAAACCATACTAAATTACCGCAGCCTTTGTCCAAATCTAATATATTTCCTAATCCATGTTTTGAACATTTATCCTGCTGTTCACTTCATTTAACTTGCCGTATACAAAGCTTTGGCAGATAATATAGACTAGGATCAGCTTGCACAGAGGCGTGCAGTCTAATACTAGCCTATACTGCCTGCTGTCTAATCACCTATAATCGCTAAAACTTGAAAAAGACCGGTCGACATATTGGCAATATGTTCCAAACAAAATTGAAATGCAACAGGATAAAGGAGTTGTTGAATGATCATGTCAAATCGATTTATTTTCATTTTCCAGCTTCGGTGATGATTTTCGCCTGGATACTCTGTGCCTCTGTAGCAAGCGTTGTTGGGCGGTATTTCCAACCTTATTGGTGGGGAGAGAAAATGTTGGGTAGCAAGGTCTGGATTAAGGTAGGTCCTTAACACAAAATATTCTTTTAATTTCGGGATACAGGCGTATAAAATTTTTAATGTGTGTCCTTGTAAGGCTGTAAAAAAAATTCCAACAATGCTGGCAGCATGACGCCAGCGTTGTTGTTCGTTTTTTTTCAGCCAGGGAGAGAAGGTGTTGGGAAACAAGGTCTGGATTAAGGTAATCACTATGAAATCTTCGATTTATTCTAATTTAAATTATCACATTAGTAATGTTGGGTATCGGAAATCGCAAAATAATGTTCAACAGCGATGACCTTAGAGTTGCTAGCGTTGAAGGACGATATTTTCAGACATACCAGCAGGGAGAGAAGCAAGGTCTGATTTAAGGTAATCTCTAAAAAATATCCTTGACGTTTTTTTTTTAAGAATAATTGTATCCAGCTTGTAGTAAGGCTAAAAATACCTGGGACGCCAGCGTTGTTTGGAAGTATTTCAGTCGGACATCGTACTAGAAAAAATGCAAGGAAGCAATGTCTAAATTAAGGATCACTACGAAATCCTTAATGCAGGACATGCGAAGGCTAGAAATACCGCCCAACAGAGGCACAAGCCTTGTTGGGTGGTATATCCAGCCTTACTGGTGGAGAGATTAAATGCTGGGAAGACGTGTTTGGAATAAAGGTAATCACTAATATTTAATTGCTTTCCGATTACAGTTCTATAAAATTCTGAAATGAAATATAACAACTCCCGTTTGAGATATGTCTCACCGACCGTAATCGTTTTCATGTAATTCATTTCTAGATTTTTGGGGGGTATTTTGTTTGCTTTAAACTTATCGTTCAATTAATTTTTAGGTGCACTATTTATCTTGCTCACTTTAAACCTGTAATTCACTTCATTTCCGGATTCACTACTTATTAGGTTCGCACTAAACTCTTAAGGCACTTGTTAGATGCACTAGTAATTTGGTTCGCTTTAAACTTGTAGTTAAATTCAATTGTAAGGTGCAATAGTTATCCGGTTCGGTTTCAACACGTAATTCAGTTGATTTCTATGTGCATTAATTATCCAGTTCTTTATTAATTTGTAATCCAATTCATTTCTATGTGTGATAGTTATCCGATTCTTTTTAAATCTATATTCTAATTCATTTCCAGGTGCACTGGTTGTTTGTGTTGGTTACGTGTTCAGCTGTCATTGCAGGTTTTACAGTTATTTTTGTTGGTGTGAACGGTATCAGCAAATTATATGAGGTAAATATATCAGACCCGTAATGCAAAGGAGCAGAACTGAGAAATCAGGAAATTAGATATTTGAAAAAGTAATTTCGCAGACGACAGGCAGAATTGTCATTTCTAAAGATGGGAGGTAACATGACCACTCTAGATTCAGAATATTGCCGTAAAGCGAAAGTTTTGACTCTGGTTAGCCTGCATAGCCCTCCATGCCGAACCAGAAAAGATGTTTTGCACACTTAACAGATGGTCTCTTTCCGCAAGACGTGACACAATATCTATTGAACAGAATTAACATAGAACTAATTTGTGAAGAGTCAAGCGGGTTTTTTGGCGGTCAAACGTTGATATTCAATCTTTGAAGAAAAATAATTTACATTGAAATAATACACAAAAAGCCAAACATTCTAAAGAAGTTGATTGCTATTACTATATTTTAAACTG
This sequence comes from Fragum whitleyi, assembly GCA_948146395.1. NCBI lineage: Eukaryota > Metazoa > Mollusca > Bivalvia > Cardiida > Cardiidae > Fragum > Fragum whitleyi. The sequence continues at coordinate 68,896,853 of OX411548.1, forward strand.
AATTTAAATTGAAATACATAATTGAAAAAAACGGTGAAGATTTTATTTTCTTGTTTGCGCGATACAGGACGTACATGTATACACACTTAGTACCGTCTTGCGCTAAACCCTCGAATTGTAGATTTTTACTACACTGTGCGGCTACTAAGGTAACCCAAAGTTTCTCCATTGCACTGACATGAAACTGTTGGAAACGTCATACACAGGACAATTTATTATTATTTCTATTCTTTTCAGCATCCAGAGACTGGGTTCAACGGGACACACCCAATCATGGGACTCATAGTGACGTTACTGGCTCTTTTAAATGTGAGTACAAGTCTTATATATATAATACGTACTTAGTGTTTTGTATGAGAACAAATATCTAACGAGGTTGGGAGAATTGATCATTGTCGAGGCTCTGCCGAGACAATTATCAATTCTAACAACCGAGTTAGATATTTTTTCATACAGTGCACTAAGTATGTATTATATTTATCTTATAACCTCTATTTGTCTTGTTTTCGTCGATGTTTCTAACTAAAATGCAAGTTTCTAAAAATAACTGCATTATATCATTGTTCTAAAAATAACTATGTGCTATCATAAAAAATATCCTATGGGTTGTTACCACACAGATATTTGTATAGTTATAAGATAAAAATTAATAGCATACAATCGATCGGGATTTTTAGGTCATAATTCGAAAATGAATGCAACTATACCCTTTCTGAAATTGAAAACAATACACAATCACAATACAGCTAAGCAAGAAATGCGTTCGTTTTCATAGAATAGGTTGCATAATCGTTTAGATCTTAAGACATGTGTTCTGGTGTAAACAGAAAAAACTCTAAAGGTTTTCCACTGTCATTAATCAGCTGCGTTATTTTTTCAGCCGCTGTTATTATGTTTGAAGCCGTCCGAAGACTCCTCAGGTCGAGCCTTCTTTAACTGTCTCTATTGGTTGGTGGAAATAGGAGCCCATGTTTTAGCAGGTAGGTTATCTTATTCTTTGAGTCTAATTTTTTAATAATTCTTTAATACCGCGGTAGGTTTGAAATTAATGAGGTACGGAACTAATGCCCTAATTACACTTTGTATGATTTGGTTTTTAGTTTTATACCGCCAATTATTCAAAATGATTACCTTCATCTCTTAAAAAATATGATCAAAAAGCAAAATATTACACTTTTGACGGATATTCTGTTATCGAAGACTTGATTTAAATGATAAAAGGATTAAGAAAGAATTAAGTTTTTGGTAATATCGCGGCGGCTGGAGCATCCATCCATGCAAACCGTTATGATTTAGAAAACAATTACTAGTGGTAACTTTTCACTTTTTATCGTGAAAATTAAGACATATTTTTACCCTCATGTTGTTCCGACATTCTCGTTCTTTTTTTCGTTTTTCGGTGGTATTTATTACTTTTGACCTAATGCAACATTTCTTTATCTACATGTTGATACGATATTTTTATTCTAATTTTCTTTTCAGTGGTATCTTTTTGTACCGGGTTATATCTCTTTTTTTCACCTATATTTAGATCGTGTTTACAGTATTACATAATTCGTCTTTTTCAGTTGTAACTATTTATGCAGGGTTTGGTCTAACAAGTGACTTAATACCCCATTTCTTCACCTATATGTTGATCGGGTTTACAGTATACCAGATTCTTATTCTACTCTTCATGGAGGCATTAAAGAGCTTTGATGCAAAGAAAAGTAAGTACAAGTATATTCTTCATCAACTCGAAGAAAAAAACTGGACCATTTATTTTTCTAATTTTGATCCAGTTCACAGTGACCCAGTTCACAGACAATGACTCTAGAGAGAGATAGTTTAATGTAGTGGATCCATAGTAATAGTGCCATAACATTTCAGAACTCATGATCTTTCACAATGTTAACCGAGGTATCCTAATGAAATCTTTTCGAAACCTAGATTAACATTAAGGTTTATGACATCCGAAACGTTACGGAACTATTACAGGTCCACTACTTTGAGGCCGAAGTGTCGCATTTTCATAATTCTTATTACATTTGAGTAAATTAAACTTATTCAATCTTTTATTTAAGAATCTCTGCTTTCAATTAAAAGATCGATAAGCCAATCAAATGCGATTGGTAATTGGATTACTTTTGACCTACGTCATTTTTCCGCCATTTCAAGTATTTTGGGTATTTATAATCATTTTCATTATTATTAGTATTGTTATAATTATTATTAGTTAAGCTTCCATTTTTTTATTTATAGCCATCGAGAAGAAGAAGATATATCTCTATGAAATGCAGATTCGACCATGGCATGCAAGAAAAAATAATAGTTTAGCAGCGTATATGGATTTGAACCATACTGTAAGTAATATTCGGAATTTGTTAATGATAAACAGTAGATATTGATTGAGCGAACATTTATTAAAGCGACCGCTCTTATTAAGTGACCATAATAAAAAGTCCCTTCGTCGTAAGCAAAATCACAAAGTGGACATTCATCAACGGAAAAATGTTTATAATTGAATCATAATTTTGTTAGAACCAATTAAAATTGCCTTAATGAAACTATTCTAACGTGTTCGGCAATTATATAATTCAATAAGAATTATATGACTATCTTTAAATGCTAACGAAATGGTATGTCTATTTACTATGAAAAAGTGTAAAAAAAAAAGTAGGCGACATTTTCCATAAGCGACTGATTTTGCTGGTCGCCTAAGTGGTTGCTTAACAAAATTTTACTGTATACATATTTAATGTGCAATTATTTCTTAACGTGGCTGTTTTGGAACGAAACTTCGAGGTATTTTGTTACATTGGTTTCGTAGTTATTAGCATTGGAATTGATGTGACAAACTTTATCCTTGATCATAGCTTGCTTACAACTGAAGATTTTGATTTGAAACTTGACATGTATCTTCACCATACCAAGAGCTAATTAACTACCCAAGCATATGACTCTTGGAGCATTTTTTGTAATAATCGGTACCTTTCTCGACATGAATATATATTCACTATCCACAACTCACAGCCAAGCATTGTATGGTGTTCTTTTTTTTTTTTTTTTTTTTTTTGTTTTTTTTTTTGTGTGTGTGTTGTTATTTTTTGTTTGGTTTTTTTTTGTCGATTTCAACAGAAAATGAAAAAAAGAAGACCGACTTAATCAAAGATAAATAGCTCAGCTATATCCGGAGAAACCCCGAGATTTTGCTATTGCATTGTGGCCGTTGTCGTCATCTTGGTTTCCGTGATATCTCTGGTATAACAAGGCATTGACTTGAAACTTGGCACACGTATTCACTATCAACAGATCTACCTGCATTTTAAAGGGGAATAGCTCTAGATACATTTTCAGCGGATAGCCCCCCTTCTGCGAATTAATCCACTATCCAGCACCTAGCAGCCGAACATAGGAACCCGTAAGAACTGCTATTGTTTAATATTAAGCAGTTAGTCGACTGGCTGATTTTGAAGTTAATTTAAAAAAAATGCAAATTACTGCTGACTTTAAATACGTAATACAAAAAATAAAAATCACTTTTTGGATATCGGCATGTCAGAGAGCAAATTGCGACTTTAGAAGTTTCAAAGTAAAATGAAAGTGTCAAATGTTGAAAAAGACTTTGCATTAAATAGTGAAGAAAAAACGTTTCTTATGAAATTCCTCTTACTCCAGATTATGACTTTTGTGTTATTTAATTTCAGAGTAAGGGATTAAAGCAGACAGCTTTTGCAACCCACCTCATCTTATTGTCAGCTCTAACCACCACGATGTTAGTCCTTATCATAACTGGATATCACGAAGATTGAGACGATACTTGTTCTTACAACTATCAAATTTTAAAAAGCAGGCGGGTTTCTCGACCCACATTATCGTATTGTCGGCATTTGCCAACATGAAATCGGTCCTGATTTTAACAGGATATCGCTAAAATTTGATTTTACTTTCAACTTAGTGTAAAATGATGCCAAGACCTTGAAGATTTCTTAGATGACATGGAGGAATTAAAATGAGTACTAAATTTTGATTCTTGAAATTGATTAAGGTAGTGGACCCGTAATAGTTCGGCAACATTTCGGAACTCATGATTTTCACAGTGTTAACCGATGTTTCCTGATGATATCATTAGGAAACCTCGGTTATCACTGTTAAAGTTTATGACTTCCGCTTCCTTAATTTAGTTAATATTAAATCTTAAAATTCATGGGGGGATGAAAACTAATAATTAATTTTAAAATTAATTGATTACCCAGCTCATCTAATTGCCAGCTCATAAAACCACGACGTTGGTTCTTATTACAACTGGATATCAGGAAGATTTGGATTGTCAGTGATAAAAGAACGAAGAATGAATGATTGATCGAGCGGACGAATTTGATAAACGTGTCATTTGAAATTAAGAGTGTATTCATAATTCCTTCAGAATGTTTCGTTTCATAATACCATTGATCACCATATTACTTTTGCTTTTAAAACCTTAACAGATTTGTTTTCTTTCCGGCTTTCTTAAGAAATTAAAATAAAATTCTTCTGAAATAACCTTTAGTATTTCACTTAGAAATAACTTTGCTTTTATTTTGATTGCATATAGTCGATAGAAGACCAAACTTTGCGATGTTTGTCCGCCCAGTAATATGTACAATAGATAATGTCATATTTGTGTATATTTTCAAACAAATCCTAATTTATATAAAATGTTTATTATAAAATTGAGGACTGAGTGATTTCGTCAGAGGTTGACAGAATTGCCTACAATTTCTGTAAGAAATCGGAAATTATGTTGTAATTTCGTGAAATGATTTGCTTAAATTAAGATGTCTGGTAAAGTATCGAATTTACCATTTTTAAAGATGTGTCAAAAATATTCTATGTTTCATTCTTTCATATTTTTTTTGTATTTTTTGGTACATTGTATTGTACACTTTACAAGCTTGTAAAGGCTTACTAGTAACTTACATTTTTTGCCCCTCTGGGCGCAAAGCGCTCAAGATGAGCAACAGTGATCGTCTGGTTTCCGTCCTTCATCATTTACGAGATAATTAAGAGATAAGCAAAATAATAGAACATTAAACAGATATTACGCACGAAAGTCGTATTATATCGATTCTTAAGTCGGGATATTTTTACCCCAATCTCAATAAAATCATTTCTAGGAAACCACTACGCTACCGCTTCGTTAGAGGCAGGGGCTTAGCAGTAGGCATAGGGTGATATGGTTTTAATGAGATTGTTTTTACCCAGGACGTATGGACCATGATCAAAAAGAAACAAATGCATTCAAAATGAAAACATTTGTGAAACGTTGAAGAAATGATATTCTGCTTTGCATCCTGACTTGCGTGCGGAGAACCATTTTTAAACGTCAGCGTAAGGCTAAATATCTGTCGATCACCAAATTGTATAAAGGATAACAACTGGTTAACTCTTAACCAATAGGCATTTTCACCCAATCAGGATTGTTGTTTCAAATACTATAATTTGAAACAACAAACCTGATTTGCTGAAAATGACTTCCGATTAAATTTGATTAATGAATGGTTAACTTTTATACAAATGGGTCCTGGTATCTTTGTAAGATATGAGGTTCATGAAGATTGAAACCTTAGTGCAATTTCCTTTTTCAGATGAGCGATAAAGGAACGAGGACTATTTTGTTTATATCTGTATATTGTAAATATGTCACAATTTGTAAAATAAAGTGCTTCATTTTACAGAATTTTATGTTTTCGTTTGTTTTCCTTCTTTATAATTAATTTAATTACGTTTAGCAATTGGTAAGCTGAAAAATATGGCTTTCAAAATGAAAATATTCTAGAGAAATTATGTGCTATATGGGGTTGTTTATAGGTTATTTACGAGGGACTATTGGTGAATCAAAAGTAATGATAATCAAGGGCCAGTTTAAAAAATTAGTCATTGTAAAGACAAAGCATTATCGTTTAATTAAAGTTCATATAATTTAATTTTTTGATTACCAAGCTTGCTAACAAGGTACTATTTTTCAAACATTCACTTTTAATCATTATCAAGCGATGCAGGCCTGTGAAGCGAGTGGGGCATGCAAGTACATCTTGTATTTTTATCAGATCACTCACAATTTACGGCTAAGCTTAGAGAGAAATCACCAAAACACTATCTATGAAAATCATCTTTACTATAAACCAATAACAACAGGATTATGCCATTTACCACCTTATTTCGAACCCAGGGAGGAAGCACAGTCGTTTGTGTAATCTCCGACACACATGGCATATGCCATCACGTGAGCAATGTCTGTGTTCTCGTGGACTCCGCCCAGAAGGTAGGACATAGGACCACGTGACCATATTCCTACGTCATCACCTCCGTGTGTCTCAGAGCTCAATGGAACAGCGGCTTGTTGGTGGTAGTGCTTATCAGCTGTTGAACCAATTCAAAGACTTACAATAAAACGTCGTGAAATGGATAATTGCTGCAATAACTTTCCAAGCGCCCAATTCAAAGCATTTCAAACACTCACCCATACTAGCAAAACAACCTGACAGATACCAACAACACTCTTAAATCGTTCAAAAAGACGCATAACTCCATTCAAAGCCATGGATCAACCAATGATATTATGTGCAGGCGTGCATTTTGAAGTGTCCGATAGGTCCGTAAAGACACACATCTATTTTTAGATCCGAAATTTTTTTACCCGAAATCATTCAAAAATCATCAACCTTGTAGGCTAGAATTCAAAACTCATAATTGCCTGAGATTTAGAATAATTTCAAATATGCGCTAAGAAAAGACTGTGACCAGTCTGTGCATCAGAACGGTCTGACCAGAGTCTTTACTACGCGCTTAGCAAATAGATAAGGTCTCAGAGTATCTGTAGACTATCAGGTAACTTTATATTTACTGTATGTGGCTGTCTACACCACTCAATGTTTGCACCTCACGCAAAATTTCAAATTGCTGTAAATGTCACGCACATGCTCAATTGTCATAAACAAAGTATCGGATACGAAGATCAGGAATATATTAGACTAAATAATATATTTATATAATATATAAATTAGAACGAAATAGCAAAGCAGGCATAATTTCGGTTTTGATGCTTTGGAACATGCATAGGTATCAACTTTTCTTACGATTTGATTCAGTGATATTTCTCATTAGTACATTAAAGGCGATTATTAAATAATGTCTTATAACAGAATACAGTAATAAATAAAATCAGGGGAAAAGACTAACAAGTTTACGTTAGGGGCCCAGAATATGGATATTTAATGTTCCTCATTAGGGTCATTAGCATTTCCTTAAGAAATCAAGGAGTCCAATTTAAATCTAGGGGTCATGGGCGACTGGGCCCCTGCTTGTCTTTTTGTGATCTTTTTAAACCTTTTTTTTGGGGGGGGATCACCTGTGACAAGTACTTTCTTGAACGTACATTCAGTTTATGATTGATTTTCAGTTTATTATGGCTTTTATTGGCCAATTCAGATTTTCTGTCAGCCAAACTTCACTTTACGCATTATCCTGCCGAATTTAAATTGAGCTTGTGCGTGACATTTCCAACAATTTCACATGTGCGCAAAGCAAAGCTTCTGGCCATTCTGTGCAGCCGCACAGTCTGACCAGAGTCTTCACCATGCACTATATAAGAGATAAGGTCTTAGAGATAATCCCTCTTCTGGCGGTCAGCGTATATTATTATTGCATTGTGACGTTGTCTACGCTGCTTAACGTTTGTACCTCTTGCACCATTGACATTGTTGGAAAAGTCACGCACTGGCTCAATTTTGTGTCAAATAAATTGCAAACTTTTGAAACATTTCAACCACTTTTTCACTGTATGGAAACACTGTACGGTAGTTTGCAACGGTATATTCAAAATGGCGGATAGGCGTTCGTGAAAAAGTAAGTGTTCTTTATTTTTGTTCGATATTACTTTAATCTGTCATCCCGTAGCATAACGACAACATATAATTAATCAGTTTTGAATACATCACCCATTGTACCTAATGATTAAACGTCCTATAGCACCGTCTGTGTGTAATACAGCTTCAAACATTGTGTTTTGGTGACATTTAAAATTGAAGCGCAAAACGAAAGTAGAAATGGCCATATTTTCCCTAAAATGACCGCACAAGCAAAATCAAATTGGGCGGTGGATGGGGACAAGATATCTCCCTAAATATGACCCAAAATGTATTGGATCTAGCCCCTTTTCTAGGAAATATAGACACTTGAAAATTCAGATGGTGTACGCTACAGTTAAAACCGAAACTAAATCGCTGTACAGTGCGGTATGTGGATATATTTGTACTCACCGGTTTAAATTTCGAATGAAAAATATGTACGCAACGGTTTATATGAATTATCATGTGAAAATCTTTCAACGGATGAAATAGCACGAAAAGGTGAAAGGTGAGTTTGATACTATTTAATCTTAGTTAATACTGTAGAAAGACGAATATGTTCTTTTACTTATTTTGTTTTGTTTTGCCTGAAAATGAAGAAAACCGTCGAAAGAGTAATTAAACACAGTTTTAAATCTAATCTAATGTTTCTATTTAATTCTCCTGTTCTTCCTCAATAATTTTGTAAGACCCTGTACACATCGTTAAGATTAAAGCGCTCAACAAAGGCATAAAACTTATCAGTATTTCAGACATTCTTCTCAATGATATAATAAGACTGAAAAATGTTAAGTGCTGCGTGAAATGCGGTGAAATATGAAGCAAAATTGCTATTGGTTGGGCTATATAAAATTTTCATTGGCTCACTGGTTAGGTTGTAAGCTGCTTGTTTTGTAATTTCATATTCTTAGGGGCGATTTTAGGAGCTATAGGAGCGGGTAAGGCATGTGAAATCGATCATTGTTAATTGTGCTTTCGAACTACTTTATTAAAGAAATGGTTGCGCTTTCAACTGTATTAATTCAATTCGAAAAACAAAAAAGCCGATGCACAACAATTTGACGAAATACTAGTCTCCCCTATGAGTGCGATAAATCAATTGTCCAAATTACATAAACCAATTCCTTTTTCTAATAGAACACTTTTTAAAAACATCCGCTTTGTTTAACAATAACGGAATAAGAAATTAGAGAAAAACTTATTTTCAAAGCCAAAACATCTTTTCAATAACTTTGTGTCTTGAACGGTGAAAATGTATACTGGATTCCTTTGAAGGAGTTTATCAAGGAATTTAAGGCAAGGGCAATGACTATCTAGCAATAACTTTGGAAGATTGGAAGGACGGAAAGACACGCAGTTTGGCAACTATATGCTTCCATGAATTTTCTCTTAAACATTTAAAATTTCTTTTTAATTACAATATGTTTTGGAATGAAATTACAAGATATTTGTCTTAAAGAGATAACTAAAAGAAATAAAACTATTTTCTTATGTTAATCAGAACTATTGAGTATTAAATCATTTATTTCGATAATATTTGTTCTAACTGTAAGCTTCTAAAGCTGAAAGTTAAAAAAACGTAAGCATTTCGTATGATATCAGAAACAATAATCTAGGTTCAAGCTTATAAAACTGTTTTGATTACTAAACTGAAACTTTCTATGACATAGAATTAAGTAGATACATAACATTAGATTTAAAATGGCGTTTAATGATACTCTATCAATTATTTTTCTTCGTTTCAATGCAAAACAAACAAAAAACAACAACAAAAAAGAATCATAAATTAATTTTACATCATCGAGAAGAATGTCTGAAATATACTCCGACATTTTTTTTTAAAGTTTTATGCCTTTGTTAAGCGCTTTAGTCTTAACGATTTGTACAGGGTCTTACTAAATTATTGAGGAAAGACAAAAGAATTAAATAGAAACATTAAATTAGAATTCATAAATGTGTTAAATGATACACTTTCGAGGATTTCTTCATTTCCAGGCAAAACAAATAAAAATAAGAAAAAGAATATATTCGTCTTTCTGCAGTATTAACTAAGATTAAATAGATTAGATTTAAAACTGTGTTTAATTACTCTTTCGACGGTTTTCTTCATTTTCAGGCAAAACAAAATGAAATAAGAAATAGAACATATTCGTCTGTCTGCAGTATTAACTAAGATTAAATAGTATCAAAGTCACCTTTTACCTTTTCGTGCCATTCCACCAGTTGAAAGATTTTCACATGATAATTCATATAAACCGTTGCGTACAGATTTTTCATTCGAAATTTAAACCGGTGAGTACAAATATATCCATATACCGCACTGTACAGCGATTTAGTTTCGGTTTTAACTGTAGCGTACACCATCGGAATTTTCAAGTGTCTATATTTCCTAGACAAGGGGCTAGATCCAATACATTTTGGGTCATATTTAGGGAGATACCTTGTCCCCATCCACCGCCACATTGATTTTGCTGGTGCGGTCATTTTAGGGAAAATATGGCCATTTCTACTTTCGTTTTGCGCTTCAATTTTAAATGTCATCAAAACACAATGTTTGAAGCTGTATTACACACAGACGGTGCTATAGGACGTTTTATCATTAGGTACGATGGATAATGTATTCAAATCTGATTGCGTAAATGTTGTCATTATCTTACAGGATGATAGATTTAATCAGCATCGAACAAAAATAAAGAACACTTACTTTTTCACGAACGCCTATCCGCCATTTTGAATATACCGTTGCAAACTACCGTACAGTGTTTCCATACAGTGTTTTTCACACAATAATTCAGTAGAAAGGGACAGTGAAGGCCTATAGCTGGGATTAGACTGCACATCTGTGCAGACTGTTCCTAGTCTATACTCAGACTGCACATCTGTGCAGACTGCACCTATTCTAAACTATCTTCCAAAGCCTTGTGTAAATTTGGGAAATGCCATTAAAAACAGGAGAGGGATAACTAAGCTTTTAACTTACACCTACGATTTATTGTATATGAACGTAAAAAAGAAACTCAGCTTACCAGTATCAACGTGAGTAATATCGGGTCTGTGATTATTATTTACGGAAAACCCGGGACCATTTCCGTACAGAAGAGTTGTATAGGGCATACCGTCCGAACCAGCGGAATACCCACCAGTTTTAACTTTACCTGAAAAAGAAATCATCTTTCGGCATTGATATGCTTAAACCACTCTTCGACTTTTATAAGGCTTTTTTTCAAAGCTCTGTAGCTGTTGAAGAGCCAGGCTTGTGGAGACTTGCATCATCAGCGTACATATCAATGTTTGATGACAAACCGAGTAGAAGGTCATTAACATAGATTAGAAACAAGATTGGTCCAAGTATACAGATACTTTTGGTAAAGTGCGGTTTTATTGACTTGAATCTGACCCCTGCTATTTAGATGAATTAAAATCGGATTATTCCTACTCGGCTTTGCACGTGCTTTTATAGGAATGAATAGCAAACGATATTGAATGTATTATACATTTTGTTAATTGATAAAATATATCGGTAATTGTTATTTAAGCATTTTCCCACAGAGGTCAAAGTCGGGTCAAATTAACCAGGCTATACACCTGACATAACAGGCTTCATATCAGACAAGATGATATCGTTTTTGACTGCCTATTGTCTTCCGCTTAAATAAGACCGAAACGGCTTGCATATTTTAGGAGTAAAATGGTGAAGTATTGGTTTTAAATGAAGAATTTCATAATCACCAATATCCAATGCATTTTTGGATTCAATAAACACTGTTAAAATCAAATTAGAACTACCTTTGTCTAGCTCAGATAACAAAGAATCAATAAGTCGAATTAGAGCTGTTTGACAAAAATGGTTGTCTCTTAAACAAGATTGGTTAGAAAAAAAAAAATGGATTTTTAAACCGGTCTTAAGGTAGTGGAACCGTAATAGCACCACAACGATTCAGGTGTAATGGACTTTAACAGTGTTAACAAGGTTTCCTAATGATTTTCATTGGGAAACCTCGGTTAACATTGTGGAAGGTTATGTGTTCCAAAATGTTGAGGAACTATTACGGTTCCACTACCTTAAGCCGAGATGCAATATGTCTTTCAAAAACGATTGACAGTGTTAGCAAGATTGATCGAAATTGATCGATAGTTGTTAAGATCAGGGGTTTACCACCTTTACCACCTGAATATTGGCGCAACACTAGCTTTTTTAAACTCATGTTGGAAAAATATCCTGGAAATACACTTGTTATACCCCCGCAAAACGAATGTTTTCGGGGTTATACTGGAATCAGCCTGTCTGTCCGTCTGTCCATCCGTCCGTCTGTCCGTCCGTCTGTCCGTCTGTCTATCCGTCCGTGGACATTTTAACTAGTAATTTTGTGTCGCGAACTCCTCCTTCAGTTTTCATTCAATAGTGATGAAACTTCATACAAAAGATGATCACAAGTTGAAGTTTTGCAAGACCTAATTTTCAAGTCTCAACTCCCCCTGGTTCATAAATTATCTCCCCTTGAACTAAGATTTTTTTTCTATTTGTAACTATGTACTGATAATTTTGTGTCGCGAAGTCCTCCTTCAGTATTCATTCAATAGTAATAAAACTTCATACAAACAATGATCATTAGTTGAAGTTTTGCAAGATGCAATTTTCAAGTCTCAACTCCCCCTGGTTCATAAATTATCTCCCCTTGAACTTAGACATTTCTCCTATTTGTTACTATGTACTGATAATTTTGTGTCTCAAACTCCTCCTTCAGTTTTCATTCAATAGTAATGAATCTTAATACAAACATTGAGCACAAGTTGAAGTTTTGCAAGATGCAAATTTCAAGACTCAACTCCCCCTGGTTCATAAATTATCACCCCTTGAACTAAGACATTTTTTCCTATTTGTTACCATGTACTTATAATTTTGTGTCGCAAACTCCTCCTTCGGTTTTCATTCAAAAGTTATGATTTTTAATACAAATATTGATCATAAGTTGAAGTTTTGCAAGAAGCAATTTTCAAGTCTCAACTGCCCTGTGGTTCATGAATTATCTCCCCTTGAACTTGGACAGTTTTTCTATTTGTTGCTATGTACTAATAATTTTGTGTGGCAAACTCCTCCTTTAGTTTTCATTCAATAGTTATGATTTTTAATACAAATATTGATGATAAGTTGAAGTTTTGCAAGACACAATTTTCAAGACTCATATCCCCCTGAAGCATGAATTATGTCCCCTTGAACTTAGACCCTTTTTTGCCAATTGTTACCGTGTACTCATAATTTTGTGTCACAATCTCCTACATGAGTTTTCAATCAATAGTATGAAACTTAATACAAACATTGATCAAAAGTTGAAGTTTTTCAATACGCAATTTTCAAGTCTCAACTGCCCTGCTTCAAGAATTAAAACTATAGCTTTTTTGTGTACACAAGTAAAAATCTTGTGTTGCAAACTCCTCCTTGTTTTCTTTTTCGTTCACATATACTAGTAATTTTGTGTTACAAACACCTCCTTCAGTTTTCCTTCAATAGCTTGAAAACATTTATCACGTGTTTGAGTTTTGCAAGACGCAATTTAGAGGTCTCAAAGCCAAGAGTTATCTTAATATTTGAAGCATGTTTTGACTCTTCTGTCAAAGTATCTCATTCTCTGAAAGCACTTGCGGGGGTATTAAGTCACATTCAGTGACAAGCTCTAGTTTATCATGTCATCTACTGGTTGTGAAATAATTTTTTATTTATTTTTAATATTTTTTATCCTATTCCACCAAGTCTAGATGATTTACTCTCGTCTTATTTTTCTATGATTTGTTTAACTTCAAATCAGATAATAAATTTATCTCAAAATAATGGTTTTATAAATTATGTTCTAGATTTACTTGTTTGAAATATATCATGTCTAGCGGAAGCTTATAAAATATTAGATCTAGATATCTTTACAAAATATGTGCTCAGTGTTTCGACAATATTTCTAATGCCTTCGACTTCAGTAGAGTTAACGCATAACTTGAAAGGCAATTGATTTTCATTTATTCCAATTTCTGTTAAAATATTTTTTCCCTTTTCTCACAATTCCATAAGAAATATGTTTCTTCATTGACAATTCTTTACATTTAACTTTCATTATATTGAATTTTAAAAAATGGAAGCTATTTTTGTAGATTTCATAGAGGTATGAAACTAAAAATCTAATCTCACTCGTATGAATCTGTTTTGCGTATTTTTACAGCATTATTGTGGTTTAGTTTCATACCTTCATGAAATAAACAAGTACTCTTTCATTCTCTTAAGTACAACCAGATACATCTCTTAGCTGAAATGAGGATAAAACTGACCTAAAATGTCGTTGCCTCTGGCCGGATATCCGGCAATCGCCATCGTGTGGGCGTGGTCGGCCGTTGTTACTATTAAAGTATCATTCTCACTGGTTAATTCGTCGCCCTTGGCAACCGCGTCAGCGAATGCAATCAAGTCATACAAGGCTAGCTTTGCTCTCCCTTCGTGATGGGCGTGGTCTATGCGGCCACCTGAGTGAAACAAGCAAATAAACTGTTTTTGTTTTTCGGTAACTGTGCATTGACTTTGGTACAGTTAGCGAAATATATTTTAAACAGTATCCGGCATTGGGTTTCCTTACTACTTTGGTTGATACAGAAAGAAATGCCATAAATAGAGGATAATCGGTTATTGTAGTATAAGATCGAATGTTTCGTTTACTATACGACAAAAGCTATTTCACGGGTGTCTCATTCGAAATTGTAATTTTCTTATGCCCTTCTGGACAAAAAATGTCAAAATGCCAAAAGCAAAGCTAAGTCAACAAGTTCTGTCATTGGCTTAATCCTGATCCAAATAGTTGCGACATTGATTACAGACTTCACGATTCTTTTAGATTTTAGATTATTTAACATTATAGCCATGTTTGAAAAAACAATCGAGGGGATGGGGGTCATGCGTTCAAGATGACAAAACGGTGCACGTGAAAAGCGGGATTTAATTTGCAAACAGTTTGCAGTTTACAGTATACCTTCGACTAATAAAAAGAATCCTTTGGGGTTCTTGCTCAGTATTTGTATTGCCTTTTCCGTCATCTCAGCCAACGAAGGTTCTCCTGCTTTTTCGTGGTTTGGGTCTTTTCGTTCATACTCGTAGTTCATATGGCTATATTCGAACAACCCTGTTATACAAGAACGGATAGAAAATGTGATAATATCTTAAATCAATTTGTAACTTAAAAAACCTGAGGCGTAGTTTAATCAGCAAAGAGATGAACATATGAAAGAAGGAAATGTAGGCCCCTACCATCAAGATTCGACTGAAAATTTATTAAGCGGGAGGTTCGAAAATTGTTGTTTTTGTTGTTGTTGTCGTTGTTGTTTTTGTTGTTGTTGTTGATGATGATGATGATGATGATGTGATGATGATGCTGATGCTGATGCTGCTGCTGCTGCTGCTGCTGCTGCTGATGATGATGATGATGATGATGATGATGATGATGATGATGATGATGATGATGATGATGATGATGATGATGATGATGATGATGATGATGATGATGATGATGATGATGATGATGATGGTGATTACGTAAGAATTGATTTGAAAAAAAAAATAACATACAGCAAAACTACAAATGTTTTTCGACTGCGAAAAACATTTTTGGAGAACACAATTTCGCTTAATATAATTATAGACATACATATGAAATATAATGATGAAACAAGAAATTGAGAAATAAGAAATTCTTAAATCAGCCAGAAGTCGAAAACCCTCATCTGACGCATTCTATTTCGTTATCATTTGAATGCTAGGAAAGGCAGACGAACTAATTGCGTCCATATAACAGCGACAGAATGCTTTGAAGTCATGAATGCTCTTGCATTATATAAGACAGGCATTTGCAATAGTTAAGGTAGTGGATCCGTAATAGTTCCGCAACGTTTCGGAAGTAATGTAACTTTAACAATGTTAACCAAGGTTTCCTAATAGAATCAACTCTGTTGAAGTTCATTACTTCCGAAACATGGCGGAACTATTACAGGTCTACTACCTTAAGAACTGAAACGATGATGACGTCAGAAAACTGTGAAACAGAATGTTATGACGTCGTTCCACGCATCGACACGTCCATCCAATTTAATATTCCAAAGTGTACCACCTTAATCACGTTAACCGTACATACCCATTAAAGAGTCTGTTGTTGCGGGATTAACACTGCTAAAGTCACCAAAGTTCCAAACATAATGATGAGAGCGTCCAAGAGCCGCTTGTTTGGACTTCCACTCCTGGAAGATGACCAAAAAGTCTGAATAAAAGTTCGAAACACTTCGTCGAACCAAAGGTTACGAACGTTTAACTTATCTTAGCGGGAAGAAGCTATCGATTTGATATAGAAATAACCAATGGCTCGTCAATATGTGTTTGAACCTAAATGCCTAAAATGTTGTGCGAATACGCGAGGACGAAGTGTGAATAGCTGTAGTTTATACGACGATTTGGTCACCCATTTACGAAAATACTTAAAACAAAATGGCCGAAAATGAAGGAGCATAAAATTCATGAGTGACTTTATTGGTTTATGTATTCATTTATTTATTTATTTATTTATTTATAATTTATATCATTATAACCATCATTATTTTTATTATCATCTGTTAAAGTTCATGGGTTCCGAAATGTTGCGGAACTATTACGGATCCACTACCTTGAGCGGTAAGAAGTATAAAAAGGCTTACTGCAACCAAATCTCTACCATCCCGTCTACCATAGTGTGCGTTAGACCCGTGCTCCGGATCATTTTGGTCGTACTTCATGAAGAATCGTCTACCGCCACCCATTATAACCTAGGGGGAAAACGGTATAGGTCCACAAGTTAAAGTGAGTGATCTAAGGTCAATTTTGTCTATACCTGTATAGACAAAATCGACCTGTGATCACTCACTCTAAATTACGGAACTATAACACGATCATTGAATCGTAAATTATTTATCATTTTAAGATTTTTTTTTCTTTTTAATAAATCCGTTTTCCTTTACATTTTCAGTTGTAGTTAAAATGGCTTTTTAAATTTGATTGAAAAAAGATGCGGTAGTCTAGTGCTTTGATATTGATACCTTGCATGAGTTTGCACGAGGTATGCTGCCCATGCCTTTTCACGTTGCTTTTATTGATTTGTTTAATCAACACATAAAACCCTTTTTAAGTAAACAAAAAATAAGAATGACAGACGTGTGCTAACAAAATTACATAAAGGCGAAAACGTTAAAAAAAACTTATGTACACAACCCGAAATCAGCTTTTTCGGTCTTGGGTTCTTTTTTATTTTTGAGTATTTTGTTTTCCTAAATGTTGAACGAAGGGCTTACAGAAAAATACAGCTATACAGCAAAATGTTTTTTTCAAAATAGGCTATGTTATTTTCAGTTTTGATTGGCTGCAATCGCCAACCCTCTACGATTTTAAGGAATAGACATTGGGACACTTTCAAGTTTCCGAAAATTTCCAAGTGATGTTCCGATCGAGTAATCGGTAAGGCGTAGACCTCGAGAAGCATAATGGCGGAGCTATGAACGTGCGTTACATCTAACGTGGGTTTATAAGACACCATGAACATAACTGAAGATGAAATTGCGAAAAAAGACATCGAAAGGTTAAAAATTCGCATGTTATAATTTGGAAACAAAACGCAGTGCTTTACTGCGGTTTTTTTTTTTTTTTTTTTTTTGGGGGGTTGTTTTTTTAATTTTTTTATTATTTTTTATATACATGTATTTATTTTTCAATCATAACATGCCAAAAAGATCTCCACAGACTATCGGCAGGCATTAAAGAAGTTTTGATATTCTTCAAGCGTGTTTACCAAAGTACCGTCAGAAGCCGAATTACCTATATAATGGTCACAATTACTACTCTTACGTCCGATGTACTTTCAAGTTTACGGAAAAGTCCGAGCGATGTTCCCGAAGCCGATCGAGATGTCCGAATAGTTACCTGTATTTCCGGATAGTCATCTATCAACTGCGCCGCTATATCTTTACACCCTCCACTCACGCTAGCCGTATAATGGTCTCCTTCCCAATTACGATCGGCGACGTTAGCGTACGTACCAGCAGGCGTGGCATGCGTTACACGCGTCGTCGTAACGATACCAACCGACTTTCCTGTGATATATGTAAAACAAGATGTGTTCGTAAAACGCTTAACTACATTTGAGCCTTCGCGTGAGATTTCCAACAATTTCAAAATACGCGCAAAGCAAAGACTCTGACCAGCCTGTGCATCCGCGCAGTCTGACCAGAGTTTTCACTATGCGCTTGGTAGATAGATAAGACCTCAAGGTATTTATAGACAATCAGGCAAATTAATTTATTGTTTTTTGGCTATCTGGGCCTCTCAATGTTTACACGTCACCAACATTTCACGTTGTTTGAAATGTCACGCACATGCTGATATCTTTTTTAAGTTTGGCTTGGACTGGACATTGACATGACCTTGTCAGATGAAATTGAGATTGACTTACAATGATGCGGTTTAGTGAGAGAAACCTTTATGCTGAATGAAAGCATTGTAACTTTAGGACATGAGTAGCTTTGAAGTTATATTGGAAAATTTTAGATCGGTGGTTAAGTTTGCAGGTAATATTTTCGCGGACAGACAGACGTCAGACAGACATACGGTCAGACGGTCTATCATCCACATAAATAGCTTTTACATTTGTCTAGAATACCACTAAGACATGATTTGTTTTAGAGCGTTTAGTTTCATGAAAATATCGGCGTGGAAGAGCACATTCTAACAAATAATACTGACCTGCAGCTATCGACCAATCTAAAATCGAGGTAACCTCGGCATTCGTTTGGCTATGGCAGTCACCGCGGGTCGTACTGGCATCCACACCAATAGTTCCTATATTTGTCTTGATACCGCAGAGATAGGCAGTTGCTGAGGCGGCGGAATCTGTGACCTGGGTATCTTGGCAGTAAGTCTGAAATATGAACCTGCGTGTGATATTTCCAACAATTTCACGTGTGCGCAAGAAACAAACATTTAAAAGTAGCAAAGGCAATCATTAATCCCCTTCTCCAGGCCGACAGCGAATATTCTAATTGCAATAATATCACCAATCACCTTCTCCAGGCCGTCAGCGACTACTCTTTTTGCAATAATATCACCAATCACTTTCTCCAGGCCATCAGCGAATATTCTTATTGAAATTAATGCAATAAGAATATTCGCTGACCACCTGCAGAAGTGTTTTAAAATACCTTACTTCTCTCTCTCTCTATATATATATATATAGCGTACAGTGAAGACCCATGGTCAGGCTGTGCGAATGCACAGGCTGGATAGAGGTTCTGCTTTGCACACATGTAAAATCGTAAGAAATGTTACGTACATATCATATGAGTCGCATATTTTGTTTACAATGCCCTCCTACGAAACTCGAAAAGTATCGCACCTGGTTAGACTCTGTGAACTGCGCGATCTAACAATGGTCGCAGACTCGGTAAATTTAGACGTTGTAAGATCTTATGAAAGTAAATATAATGTACATCGA
This sequence comes from Fragum whitleyi, assembly GCA_948146395.1. Taxonomy (NCBI): domain Eukaryota; kingdom Metazoa; phylum Mollusca; class Bivalvia; order Cardiida; family Cardiidae; genus Fragum; species Fragum whitleyi. The sequence goes on from OX411548.1 coordinate 68,916,255, forward strand.
AAGGCAAATTCCTACAAATCCAGCCGTCTTATTGAGGCTGTTTTAATTGCTTCTCTTCCCACCGTAAGGTTAGGGTTATTGGTGTTTGTTTTACGAGGGTGGATAAAAAATACGTGGACTTGTACTATAACTTTGGAATGTCTCGATAGAATTAATGAAATTATCTGCACGTCTCAAACCAATTCATGTCGACATAATACTAAATTTTAAAGAGTCTGCTATGACTTTGGTATAAATATTTCAAAGTTTGATATTACTGGGTAGGTGCCACCGGCGGAACCCATTCTGTAACGTTACTTCCTAGTGTTACTACCCGTTATTGTCTCCTCAATTTGGACAAAACCATCCCAAACTTCGCCTATTTACGTGTTGACGTAACATGTTAGGATGTTTAAAATCTAAGCATAATCCATTCGGTATTTTCGAATTCTAAGTCGGTAAGCTTAGAACACTCGTCGATTTTCGATCTTCAAAATGACGGCACTGGCACAGCCATAGACAAACAGGCAATAATAAAGTTCTACTGGGCCTTTAGAAAACCAAATTGATAAGCAGATACCTTCTTTTTAAATAGTTTAAAAAGTCTATTTTAGAATGGAGAGTGTTTTTGAAGGATGACACTCTGAGAATGGAAAAACGTCTCCGCGACGTTTGATCTGTAATTGTCACAGATTAACATCAGTATAGTATCTTAAAGACATTACACATACAAGTTCATCATTTTGGATCAGATGGATATGAAAATAGTACCTATCCAATGGATAGGCGATACAGAAATTGTGTTTATTGTTTATTGTTGAGTTGAGCATTTTGAAAAGTGCGAACATTCAACGGAAGTACCGTGGCGTCATATTGACGTCGTAACCGTGCGCCGGTGCCAAATGACTACATGTTTTAGAAAGGTTGCTACAGGTAACCAAATAGTTGGATTTCATCCAAATTTACACGACAAAGAGAGAATTGTGGCAATTTGATAACAGTGTAGTTTACTTTTCAAAGTCTGTGAAATCAAAAATTTTGTAACGCAAGTCTACATAACTTTTTATTCACTCTCGTACTATATGTGTTTCCATTAACATTATTGTTTCCGTTGCTGTCTGGTGCTTCAAGAGGTGTTGACACTGGTGTTGCAAATGTTACCGCCGTTGTTGTTTATATCATTACTTCTGATATTTTCGTAACTTCTTATTCCGCTTTTGTGTCTGTTGTTGTTCTTGATGGTGCCTATGTGCCTGCTTATGTTTCCGTTTTTTGATATTGCTTTTATTGTTCTCGTGGTTTCGCCGTAACCGCTGTTATTAAGCTATTGTTTTTCAAAGTAGTTGCTTCTGTGATATCGGTCCGCCTTGACCACTTTCTTAATGCTTTTCGTTGGTTAATTGAGTTATAACGATAGATTATCATTTTGATATATGCACTGCTTTACCCGTAAAATGACCAAAAACATATATCTCGCTTTTGGTCATTTTCCCCTTTCTTACGGCATCAAAGCGGAGCGAAGTAAGTAACGTCACCAAGAGCAATCACGTTCAATATGACTCTCTTTAAGAAAGTTTATCCTTAACTTTTCTTGTTTTGTCTCCGGTTTTTCCTCATTTAAGAAATAGAATAATCGTTCGTTTAAAATTCTAGTAAGATCGATTTTTCCTTCTCCATTTCGTAAACAACAACAGCTTTATTTTCACTCGTCTTGAAAATATAGCTTTTGTTGTTCACTCGATGAGATATAGATCGATCTTACACTGAAACAAACCATTATCTTCTGTGTAGCTGTTTCTGTTTTTGTCACAGCTCTTGTTTCAGTTCGGCAAGTTCAAAGTTTATGCATTTACACGACACAAATATTCGTGAATTATGAATGCAAAACAAGATGTAATTTTTGTCCAAGAACCATACAACAGGGGTGTTTTTTTCTTGGGTTTTTTTTTTTTTTTTTTTTTTTTTTTTTTTTTTGGGGGGGGGGGGGGGGGGGGTGAACTTCGATTTGGTTTTACCCTTTTGTTGCCGAAAACGATACGTGTTTTGCTGCTCTTTCTGCTGATACTTTTACTTCGAATGTAATTGTTATATATATATATATATCCTTTTCACCACTGGTGTAATTGATCTTGGTGTCGTTGTTTATGTTTGCTGTGGTAGTTCCTATTCTTGCTGCTTCTATGTTTTCTGATATAAATGATGATGTCTTGTTTTTGTCTTGCTTTTGCATTGCTGCTGTTTCCAGTTTCCACTGTTATTATCTTCGTAGTTACTACTGGTGTTTGTATTGCTTGTTTTGCTTATTTTGTACCCGAAAGAATTTGAGTCTGTGCGTTCACACGTACGCGATGCATAAACTTTAGGCAGGTCAGATAACTACAAAATAGGATAAGAATATATGCTGAGGAGCGATTGAGACCTTATCTTTCTATATAGTGCATACTGAAGACTCTGGTCAGACTGTTCGGCTGCACAGGCTGGCCGGAAGCTTTGCTTTGCACACATGTGAACTTTTTGGAAATGCCACTCACATGCTTATTTATACTTTGTTGCTGCTATTTCCGCTTTTGCTGCTCGTGTTGTTTGTGTTAATATCAGGTTGATTATATCTTTATTCTGTTCTTGATGCTATGATTTAGGGTAAATTTATCTTTAATAATTTTGTAAAATCTTTTCTAGTTATATATATTTTACGGCTATTATTTCAATTCTGTTGCTGTAGTGATTGTGTGGTATTGGAATGTGACGTCTCTGTCGTAGCATCTACTACTGATGATAATGATGAGTGATGTTGATGATGACGAATATATGACGACATAGATGAAAACCATAATCATGGTATTTGTGATTTGATAGTGATGATTACATGTTGGTGTGCTTTTTTTCAAAAAGAAATTATTTGTGACACATTCGAAGAAAAAGAACTGCCTACCTCGGGGAGTAGGTATATTTTCGAGCGTCGCCAGGCTGTTGATGGGGCAGACTGACTTGCGTCGAAACTTCTCGCTCTTGAGCGATTTTCTGATTCTAGAACGAATTATGGAAAATTAATGAAATACAAAAACTAGAACCAATATCTTTTTTTTCTAATATCTATTTTGCGGAGTTCGAAGATTGTCTTTTCTCCGACGGTTCATATTTTTGAAAGTATATATTGAAATTGAAAAAGAAAGAATAAAATAAATTTTACCTTGCTTAACCCGGTAACCGGAAACTTATCAAAGCTGAGCTGTGTTTCTTCCCCTGTGTGACCTTCAAGCTGACCCTTGAGTATTCGGCCAGCGGTAACGGTAGGTATACTCATTCCATCCCCGAGGAATAAAATGGTATTCTTTGCCACACCGACATTGGGTCGCTGAGATGCCAGTCTGTGAATGTTGGCCTTTGCTTGATTGCGCCACTGGGTTGGTGCTTTGAAATAGATAGTATTCGAACTATGACACATCGAACAAAAAAGGGGCAGTCTGGGTAGAGCGTAAAGTGTCTACTCTGGTCAGACTGCGCGCACTGCGCAGTCTTTCTAGAACAGATACGTTTCGCACTTTGGTTATCTTTTTTTTTTAAATGTCGCTCTTTAAGAAGAAATGTCCTACTTATATATGTGAATAAACCTGAGATTGAAAATAAGCCCCGCCCCGCAACGCCCACATTTGGGGAATCACACAAAATTTGTTTAACAAGTTAAGTAAAGGGTCATCCAAGGAACATCAATGGCAAGCTAAATTAAAATCGGCCCAATGGCTTAGAAGAAGAAGTTTTTTTTAAATATTTTTTAGTGAAAATAAGCCCCATCCTGCAACGCCTACATTTGGGGGTAAAACAAATTTTCTTTAAGAATTTAAGTAAAGGGTCATCCAAGGAACATCAATGCCAAGTTGAATTCAAATCGGCCCAATGGTTTGGGAGAAGGGTGCTTTTTTAAACGATTTTTAAGTGAAAATAAGCCCTGCCCTGCCACGCCTAAATTTGGGGTTCAATAAAAGTTTCCTTAACAATTTAAGAAGAGGGTCATCTAAAGACCATTTCTACCAAATTTCGTTAAAATCCGCCAATAGTTAAGGACGAGAAGAGAGTTAAAGAAAAGGTGTTCGCATGGACGGACGCGTGCAATGGCGGGCGGACGCAAGACGGACACACCGCCATGACAATATCTCCCTGGCCTTCGGCCAGGGGAGCTAAAAACGAAAAACTTTTTTAATTAAAAAATAAAAACCAAATAATTCTTAAGAATGGATATCGCTGTACATATTTTCTTATTATATAGGATTAAAACGCCGTATTAAATTTTATGCCAATTTACTTTATTTGAATGGAAGATGCGCATATATTGTTCAACGAACATGCGTGATCGGATGGTTTTATACGTCTCATCCACTTCGCAATTGAGTCCGTTAAAGATATCATCATAAATGATAATACATAGGCCTATAGTAATATAGAGCATTTTGGCTGATTTGTTATGTTTGCATATGTAGTAGGTTTTATCGATGTGCCTGGTAATGCACTATAAAAGTTAAGCAAATTTGTCATTTTTGCTGTTTCTTTCGTTTTTGTTTATGCTTCCCATGTATTTGTTTAAATTTGGTTCCGTGTCAGAATATCTTGATATATACAAGTTTACGTGGGTGATCAAAGGTCAATTTTCTCTATACAGGAATAGAGAAAATTGACCTTTGATCATTCACTAAATCTTGCACATCCATACCTTTCGTTAGATAATTTAATTTGCTGTCCGAGTGAAATCGAAAATACTACACGTACTGCTGAATTTACTGAGCACTAGCGTTTTTGTTGTTGTTGTTGTTTTTTTTTTTAATTTGTGGTGGTTTTTCTTGTTTTTTTTTTTTTTACCTCGAACAAAAAAAGTATTTGACAACCCGTACAGCTGTTACACAATTGCCTATTGATCTACGACATCATGGCACCATTTTTTGTCGAAGTTCGGTCATGAAGAGAATTTTAATTTGTTTTCAGCCCGCTTTTCGAATTCATAGAGTATACATAGAAAGAACTATGGGCTGTATTTAGTTCAAATATGGACTATTTTTACACAACCGGGAAGCATTTGCTGGTTTTGTACAAAATCACCTTTTTACACAGTGTTTTGGCTTTACCGGTATGGTTAAGGTTGTCTTTTTCAGATGAGGATCCGAGTAATCAGTCCCATAGTATCCCCATCTAAATAGATAGGAATACTATGGGACTAATTGCTCAAAATCTATACATCTAATACTTTTTACGATGAGTGTTCCAGAAGTTCGCGGACTTTCTAAATATCTCCAAAACTGTTCGACAGAAATCATCGAAATTTGCACATAATGAATTTAAACATTAAGGTGTTAATGTACAATAATTTTATCATATTAATTTACATGACATGCTCATCAGGCTTTGCCATAGAGGCATGCATAACGGACTAATTTTCATACCTAACGTCTATACATTCTGTAATCTAAACGCCAGAAATATGACCTTACAGTTATATAAATTTATAAGGACTTCGCTCACCTTTTTAATACTGATACATTGGTATTTTTTGAAAACCTTATCGGTTGAAACACTTTTGTTACTCGAATAAAGTGCCCTGACTGACGATGGTGGTAGTTGACTAAAGCCACCACCACAACGTCGGGTAGCATTTCCCAGCTAATAGAAATTGATTCAAGGTGAGAGCAGAGGATCGAAAGGATTGTCACTGGCACCCACTTAATCATTTTTTAAAGAGATAATTCCATAACAATGCTTAAAGGAAGATAAAGTTGGAAAATTCAAATGATAGAATACGCTTTTGTGACAATAAATGAAGTACGAGTATCAAATGTTTATAAGAGCTGTAATAAAATTACAAGACAGAATATAAGGGCATTTGGAAGCCTGCCGACGGATGGTTATAGCGACATTATTTTGGTCTGGCGATGTAATGACACATTTAGCAATTGTTTAAAGTAAAATAATAAGTTCGGGGTGATTTTATAGAAAAAGTTTGAATTGCGATTGAATCATGACCTAATTAACTTTACTTAAATATACCAACGTCAACGACGTACGCTAGCTGCTAGAGGTGTGCACCGCTCAGCACACGGTGCATGTCTTTGGTCGTTCCCAAAATGATTAAGATTCTGCGTAAATTCATCATATTTGATGTGTGAGTAAAGGAAAGACAACTCTATCAGATGATATAATTTATGATTTCATACTAGCATCAGTGTTTGAGATATGACGTCAGTCCAGGAACTTCTGGAACACCCCTCGTATTTATAGAATTTCAAGTTTCTGTGATTCGAACCTTTCAAATAGGGTTCGTTTTTTCTTGTGTCGCATTTTTTATTCAATTTGTCCACTAATAATTTAATTACTTGTGCTCACCAAGAACTTCGTTTCATGATATATCAAGACATACAGATTTTTGTTGGAAATGAAATGTCCCTAAAATTGAGTCAAAAACATTTTACATGAATCTTAAAGGACGATAGAACAAATGACTCAAGACTGTACTAAACATGTAAATGCACGAGTTCAAAATTATCATAAGAACATCTTATTCTTTTCCCAACATATGTTGCCTGACGTCATCTTGTTTCATAAACTTTGACACTTTAGACTTTAATTCATTCAAACAAACATAATTCTTTACTATTTATAGCAATCAAACAAGGTTTCTTTGCCGCGAAAGAACCCTTTATTTTATACAAAGTTGAGTTGTTTTTCTATAATATGACCTACGTCGCGGGTGAGAAAAAAACTCGTTGATTTTTTTAGATATTACACGGGTGCTATAGCACAAGTAGAATAACTATGCAATGAGATATGAACGTACAGCAACGTTGTATTTTCATTGTGAAAATGACGCCATAATGCAAGTCAAAATGCATTTACAGACGTTATTGCGCGTGGAATAACTTGTATCTAAAATTTTTAAATAAAACCAATAGAGTACATTTTTCCTATTTTGAACATATACATGTATATTAACTATTTCAATCAGTGTTTGCGTTTTTGTAGCGTTATGATATGGATGGGTGGGTATGGAGTTGCTATGAAGAAACATGGGTCACCGAAGCATTAGCCCGCACATTAGTGATACCCGATCCTAATCTATAGAACCTGATTTTCCCTATCAAATCAGAATATTTTCAAAAATGTATAATTTTAAAAGAAATACTGAAATACTGACCCACAATTAGTCCATTCAGTGTTCAGTATTTTGATTTAAATGTAATTTCTTCATATTTTTTATTCAGCATGACAAGGGTTAATACTAAATGGGGTAATGATTCTGTCGGAATAAAATGCCTTTTTCCACAACAGTTGAAAAATAAATCATTATTTTCTCTAAATTTCTATATTTATTCATTCATTCATTCATTCATTTTCTTATTCATTTATTTATTGTAAGTAGGACTAAGGTCAAATGCAGCGGCCAAAGCCATGTCTTGCTATCAGGACTTGTTCCCCAAGTACTCATTTACATTTACTGTTTCAAACATGACAACTCCGTTGCTCTCAAACTACAAACCGTGAACCTTGGATTAAAAATCTTTGAATAATTCTTGAGATAGTTGGGTTGAAGATAACGAAGAATAGGGAAAGAAGATGAAATCCGATATACGACGGGGAGATTCGAATCGCATCAGTCATTATAACTTGAAACTCATGGGCGGGCGTTTTGTTCTGTAAAATACTAAACGTGACCCGTCACGCGAAAAGGGCCATCTGTGAAGAGCGTAAGGTGTCGACCCTAGTCAGACTGCGCGAATAGCGCAGACTGACTAGGGTAGAAATGTTTGCACCGTGCTTATTTTCTGAATCTAGAATGATCAATCTACCTTCCAGTGAAAGAATTTTTGAGATACGACTTATGGTTGACCTGTGCTGGATCAAATATCTTTTTCAATAATTCATTTTACAGAATTCCCGGATGATTCCTTGTCGCGTGACGGATCACATGTTCTTATTTGACCTTTTGTTTTAAATACTTTTCGCTGTTGTTGTTTGTTTGTTTGATTCTTATTTGTTATTACTTTGTTATAAATACATGTATAAAACATGGAAAAGACCAATTTCGATCAGCAAAAGCGAAAACTGACGGACTACCATGGCATTACGAAAATTGTCGATCCTGGTCGTCGGCTCGGTATGCGTAGGCTGGCCAGGGTCGAAATGACTTTGTCGCATTTTCTTTTTTTTTTTTTTTTTAGATTTTCTTGTATGCAGAATGACTAACCTACCTTCCTTTTAAATGATTATTGTTTAGTTTTGTTTTAAAATTACGCAATCTGGATTACCTATGCTAGATAAATAAAAAGGTGTTTTTTTAGATATATTTCTTTTACGAATTTTCATGGCGGCCCCTTTTCTTATGACGGTCACAAATTAAAACTCACTCTCCCCGTTTCCAGAAAATCTGACGTTGTCCACTATAAATCCAGACGTTCTTAAGGCCAAGACAATTAAACAAAGCAACCGTGCTACGATCATTTTTCCTACAACACTTTCGCAAATGAAGAATATCGCACTGTAATGATCCATTTTAAATCTAAGTTGCGACAATCAAAAATGTTCAAAATCATCAAGAATGCCATGATAAACAAGCATTTCAAATTTCAAGCCGACTAGTTCCCTCACCAAAACGAATCTATATTTAACAACAATGTTAGGTTGTTTTGATTTACAACTAGGGTCCATACTTGTAAATGCAAAATATGATTCCCTCTGTTTGAAAAAAATGGTACGAAAAAAATATTGTAAAAAAAGTGTCTGTTTATCATATGACACGGTCCTTTTATCTAGATGCCAATCGTTCGTAATTTTTTTTCATTCACTTTTCTATCTTTCTGTGCAATAAAGTTGCCATGGTTAATAGATCTAGTACAACCAATAAAGTTTCTGGACAGCTGGTTGGTTCAATACCTAAACAAAATAAAAGCGAACGTCTGTGCAGTCTTATCTATGTCCATACTCCCTCCCGGACAATGTACGATTCATGTAAGATAGGCAGGACAAGGGTTTGAACTTACGAGCATTACTTCTATGCGTGAAAATATGTGTGTCACGGGAAAACGTAGTGCTGTTACGATCAACAACATAATTCGGGAATTGACACTTACTTCTATGAGTAAAGAGTACATCGGACTCTTGACTTATTGAATCGAGATATCCAAGCTCAAATTAAGGAGCCCTAGTCTACGCAATGGAGAGAACATTAATGGAACGGATGAAATTGATTGATACGGACAATTTCTCTTTTTCCAAAGGTTTCTCATCCCAAGCCAGAGAGGGTTTGTTTTTTTTTTTTTTCAAAATACTTCCAGATGCAAATAAATGTTATCTTTCAAGGTGAGAAGATTTACAGTTTAGAAAAGTGTTGAAAAGGAAACTAATGTACACATTTGTTTGTCTAAATATTCACATATTATGATCCAGGGAGTCCAAAGGAATATTCCCTTCTGAATCTCAAACTTATTCGTGAAATTTTGGTTGATCCCAAAGTCAGTGTGGCTTGTACGGCTTATTTTGTATTGAAATCTCACAAAAGATAACGGAATTTCATGGTCCCGATCCAAGCGGCGGCACATATATACTTTCTGACGTTTGTCTCCCACATACAGATGGATAATCTAGGTGGGATAGCACCTTGAAGCTATAATCATTCATGACATGTGCCTATGCGTGGTAGGCCCGACAATTCTAAATAGCCGCAAAGCAAAGACTCTGGTCAGCCTGTGCGTCCGCACATTCTGACCACAGTTTTCACTATGCGAATTTTAGATAGATAAAGTACCTGTAGACCATTTCCAAGTCAAAGTTATGGCCAGTGTTAAAGTTTTAATTTTATACAAATTTGACCTTGGACTTTGACCTTGAAATTGTTATCAACAAAAAAGCTTGTCCAAAGCATTCATCATCTTATATATGAAGACTCTATCACTTACCATTAAAATGTATGGCCAATTTTAAAGTTTTTTTTCTAACAAACGGACAAACAGAGCAACATACAAACAGATAAACAGACAGGCCAAAAACAAAATTATATTAATGTCCTCTGTCTGTTGAAAAATGCAACCTCGTGACAGAAATGTGCCACCGTATAAAAGTACCTATTTTGGAATTTTATTTTCTTTGTCTTGAGGCTCAAATCATTGCCACTTTTTACACACAAGGAGTGACTTGGAATTGTGCCTTCTATTTATAGACATAATACAAGTCGTGTTTTTTTTTTTCTGTTTTTTTTTTTTTTTATCGCAATAGTTTTAAATTTATCACGGTTAGTCGTTAACATTTCACCATAAGAAAAGGCGAGGTAACAAATAGCGGTATCACAATAGTTTAATCACGATAACTTTTAAATGGCTAAGATAAAATTTCATTGAAACCTTATTTATTATAATGCTTTTTGATTTATCGTGAAATTACTGTCTCGAATATATCGTGGCATTAATTTGCCACCATACGCCCGAGATCGATACTTGGCTATTTCTAGAGGGCCATTTATGCCTGACACCTCAACGTTAGATAAGAATTGTGACATGTTACTTACATTTGTGCTTATCTTGTCTGTCTGAAAATGTCACCTTGTACTGAGGACGGCGAATTCATCTCCTACTTATCTAGAATTGGAGAAGAAGCTTTCGGTTCAACCCCGACCCGTCACTCGCCAAGATGCAAAAATGTTATAAAATCCGATACCGCCATTCTTTTTTAAAGTAACACTGTATGGCTTACCATCTGCATCTTTCTATTTTAAAAGAAATACAAATTGAAAAAAGTTCGACCCTGATCAGCCTACGCAATTCGCGCAGTTTGGCCAGGGTCTATACTTTTCGCACTCTCCAAATGTACCTTTTCGCATTACACGCTAAAATACTTTCAGTAAAGATACTGCAAAAATTATATAAAAAAATAATGATAATGATAATAAAACGGATAATGGAATACTCTTTCATCATACTGACTCGCAAAAAAGGGCCATGCTTATCAATGATGAAAAACAGATAAACAAACAAACAAAAAACAAAACAGAATTGTCCCATAGCTGACCAGTACTCCCAACCACACCAGTCCTGAAAGACGAGTTTGAATTGGGTTAACGTCGCTTTTGACGATTTCTCAGCCATATAGCGGCGAATGAAGTAGGTAACGAGAAAAGCGAGAATGTTTGACCGTTTTCGAACGCATCTTACACGCCAGACCTGACAGGAGTCATTGTTCAATAATATACAGTTTCATTAATGTAGGTCACTTACGTTCTTGAATTAGGGCACAAGAATGTTTTTTTTTTTTCAATTCAACTGCGACCTTGACCTTTGACTTTCATGACCCCAAACAACACGTCACTTAATCTGCGTCGTTGGCAAACAGTCAGTGTTCAAACTTTTTGTTCTTCGTCTTCGCTAGCCTTCACAGAACACGTAGTGATATGTTCATCACCCTTGGCAAGCGAAAATGTTTGATTATAGCTCAAGGTCACTTCCAGTTCTCGAGAAAATGACATGGGAACATTTTTTTTCAAACTAACTTCGTTCGTGACCTTGACCTTTTTGGCCTCAAAACTATAGGCTGTTTTCAATAGGTCAATGAGTACATTTCAAGTTGTCTAAAGATCCATAATTATGTTTCATTTGGTTAAACCAATATATATACCAACACGCCCCTTCTTTCGCATGTTGGGGGCATAACAATACAATTCTGGGTTCTGTTGAACATAACAGAATTGATGTAATCTTTTAATTTTGTTCGTTAATTTATTACTTTTTCAAGCACCAGTCTGAAAAACTCGACCAGAGAATGTCGGAGTTTAACAGTCATCTGATCTCATTAAAACTGAGTGTTTTGATTGGTCAGTCGATAGTATTATTGACAGCAGCGATCTGTTAATTATGTGCTGTGTAAAAACGAATTAATCTCTTACTTCGAGAGAGACAAGTCGTAAACGGGCAACCAATATGTCGTAACTCAAGCTTTGTTCAAGCTCCCGGGTGATTTAAGGTAGTGGACCCGTATAGTTCCGCAAATATTTCGGAACATATGATCTTTCACAATGTTAACCGAGATTTCCTAATGAAATCATTAGGAAACCTCGGTTAACACTGTTAAAATACCTAAACGTTGCCGCTATTCATGGGTCAACTACCTTAAGATTATCTTGTAGTCTCTGGCTGCGGACATGGTTATCTTTTAAAATGGCAAGTGATAACGCTGTTGTACAACCAAACAACTGTAACTATAGACAGATTTGAAGTTGTAGATACCGTGTTTTCGTGGTCGGCCAACTGTAGCTTGCGACAATCATAATCTTCGTGACAAAAGAAGCCTGATATTTCAGATCTCCATCAATGATCTCAAAATATTTACGAATCAGGACCCCGTGAAGGATTTGGAATATGGGATTAAGTGAAGCTTCGTACCCACAGCTGGGTGATAAGATGTATTTATTTTTTCGGTGCGTTTTATTCAAACGTTGTTATGCCATGAAACTTTACCTTATTCCGGGTGGGTGTGGCTGGAGGCGCGGATTTCCCCATCAGCGTCAAAATGTCGATGGGGTTCCTCCCGTTACATTGCTCGACTTTTCCGCGACCATTTACATAATTGTGACCCGTCATGCGAAAAGGGACCATCTGGGTAGTGCGTTAAGTGTTGGTCCTAGTTAGATTTGCGGATTGCGCAGTCTGACTAGGATCTAAACTTTGTGCACTTGGACCATTTTCTGGATCTAGAATGATCATTCTACCATCGCGTGAAAGGGTTTTTGAAAAGCGACCTCCTGCTGACCTGCGCTCGAGCTGATCTCTTTTTCAAATATTTCATATTATGCGGAGATTCTAGATGATCCCTATTTACGTTACTGGTCACAATCATAAAGAAATTAAGCCGCGACGGCTGTTACGCACTTGTAAAGTTCAAAATCCGGTTGACTGCCTCGGTGGTCTAGTGGTAAATGCACGGAGGTCCGCGATTCGAGCCTCACCGTCGCCGGGGTATGTATATAGACAAAACACTTAAAAGCCAGCTCCAGTTCATTCAGCTATATCAAATATGAAAATATAAGAAAATTCTATCTCAGGAAATAAAATCTAGAAATCGTCCTTAAGCGAACTAAATTTAATTAGTATCAACTAAAATCCGCTTACGACGCTTCCTTATATTGAAAGAAATATTAAGGGGCGCTATCACCTGAAATCCAATAGCATTTTGTTTTCGATTTGTCTACCCTGTCATGCCGGAATGTCTTACTTTTTTAAACCCATGCACAACTGAACTCCGAATAACCTTGCTCTGGTAGCAGGGCATAGACAAGGATCAGACTGCACTAATGTGCAGTCTGATCTTAGTCTTTTCCCCTGATCAAGTTCACAAAAAGTCCATGTAGTGCTTTCTTGGCTGTTTGCACTGTGTTTAAAATGCAATTTTGGTCACGATTTTTCTTCAAATTAATTTATAATTTAACTAATTACCAACGTTTAAAGATTAAATGTAATATTGTGAGTGTACTTCCGTTTATTTATCGTCGTTACCCTATCATACAAGGCGAAACCACGGCTTAGATCCGCCATTGTTCTTTGACATGCTCGATGTAAAGGAATGTCACACGGTACCTCGGTTTAACATCTCATCCGAAAGACAAATAGTTTAATAGCGTGTGCCAGCCTGGGAATCGAACTCACGAAGTCCAACTTTGAAGTCAGGTGCTCTACAGACTGAGCTAATACGGCGGACAAATGTAATACTGGTTTTGCTAATCATATTTAGCCTAAATCACATTAAAACTACATGGATAAGAATCGATCACACTTATCAAATGTAAGTTTCCTTGCTATGTAGATTAACTTGCCATTTGGAAAGGGGGAATACATAAATTGATGCCCACAGTCGTATTTGTGTTTTGCAGCAACATGAGCATGTTTGAGAATCATGTGCAGATAATGTGACTACCACTTTGTTTCTGGTATGTCCACAAAACAGAGAGTTAACTGACAATAAAAATTTCCCCACAATATCATCATAAATGACAAAGTAATAAGAAAACTGTGATCTTATTGAGTACAAAATCTGTAGATTCACTGCTGTATTTTTAGAAATTCTGAGCCCGGTCCAACAGTGTTACCCCATCTGGGCTCGCATGGCCAAGTCTACAAGTTAAGGAGCCTCCGTCAGACGCGGGTGGACAACTCGTTTTCCGCAGGACTCGCATATTGGGCCTCCAGGTTGCTATTCATCTGTATACCGACGGGTCATAATTAAAAAAAGAAAAATTGAAAAGATACTGAACAAAAAGCAACAACAAAAAGTACGCGATATTTCAAATAGAGTTCGTAGCCTATTCTAAAACGTAGCTTCGCATCCCCAACCAAACGACCTCGGTACTTTTTAGTTAAAACATGATTCACATTCTTGACTGCAAGAGTTACATTTCAGCGAACTCATCCAAGTCACGATCATGAAGAGTGAGTTTTCGATTCCGGATATCTGCACTGCGTTCAGGATCACAAAACGGTGTAACTTGTGACAGTTTTCAAATTATACCCCGCTTTGCACGCAAGTGCACGGGCAAAGAGGGATATAATTGGAGAACTGTTTGCGCCCGGTTTTTTGATCTTGGACGCAATGCTGGCCTTCCGACTTCAAGTGACTAAATTGTGAACGGATGATCGGGTATTACCCCATCCCAAGTGATTTTCAAAGTTCAACATCCGTATCTTCCTGGAAAATCATTTGACCGGAACCAAACTCGAACTTGTTCTGTAGGCTAAGTAATTGATGCGGAATCACGCAAAAAATTACCTATATATCTCAAAGGGAATTCAAAAAAAGTCAAGAAAATTGAAATTTCCTAGTAATGTTCTAAGTCCAATATCGGTATCTTCCTAAACAAGAGGGCCGTTGGCCCTGGGTCGCTCACCTGAGAAAAAAGCTTCATTACCTAGGTATGTCCATGCAACCACAGAAAAAGAGATTTTCACTTATTCAATCAGATAACATTTGAAATAATCCTTCCCCCCTCTGCTCCTCCCCTGGTCATTATTTATTTCAGCTTTTTTCATAAACGGTCTGTGATCAGCTAATCTATGCCAGATATACAGGCTGAGTCTGAGACTTTTAAAGTTTTCTTTAATGAGTTGATCAATCCATGTCAAATATAAAGGCTGTATGGACTCAAAATTCTCAACAAAGCACCCCCTCCCTCAAGATGCTCTGCACCTGGTGAATCTACAGTCATGATTTTAGCTAATTCAATTAATGTCCATAATTATGCTGATCATCCATACCAATTTTCAAGTCTGTAGGACTCCTGGTTCATTAGAAGAAGTTTAAAGATTTCAAAAATGATCCAAAGTACTAACCCCTCCCCAAGACACTCAGCACCTGGTGAACCTACAGTCATGATTTTAGCTATTTCAATTAATGTCAATATATTGATCACCCATGACAATTTTCAAGTCTGTATGGTTCCTGATCCAGGAGAAGAATAAGGTTAAAGATTTAAAATTTGATCCAAAATACTATCCCCTCCCCCCTAATGCTCCCCATCTGGTGGCCCTACATTCATGATTTTAGCTATTTTATTTTAGATCCATATGCTTATCATCCATGCCAATATTGAAGTCTGTAGAGCTCCTGGTTCATTAGAAGATGAAGGTTACAGTTACAAAGTTTTCACAAAAGTACTACCCCCTCCCCCCTGGTCCTCTGCACCTGGTGGCATTACAGTCATGATTTTAGCTTTTTTCATTAAGGTCTATGAGCTGATCCTCCATGCCAATTTTTAAGTCTGTAGGGCTTGTGGTTCAGAAGAAGAAGAAGGTCAAAGATTACAAAATTTTCACAAAAGTACTACCCTCTCCCCCCTGGTGCTCCGCACCTGGTGAATCTACAGTCATGATTTTAGCTATTTATATAAAGGTCCATATGCTGATCATCCATGCAAATATTCAAATCTGTCAGGCTCCTGGTTCAAAAGAAGAAGAAAGTTAAAGATTACAAAATTTTCACAAAAGTACTACCCCCTCCCCCCTGGTGCTCCGCACCTGGCAGCCCAAAAGATATGATTTTAGCTATTTTTATTAAGGTCTATGAGCTGATCATCCATGACAATTTTCAAGTCTGTAGGGCTCCTGGTTCTGAAGAAGAAGAGGCTTAAAGATTACAAAATTTACCCAGAGTACTACCCCCTCCCCCCTGGTGCTCCGCACCTGGTGGCCCAAAAGATATGATTTTAGCTATTTCTATTCAGGTCTATGAACTCATCATCCATGCCAAGTTTTAAGTCTGTAGGACTACTGGTTGAGAAGAAGAAGAATTTTAAAGATTTTCTTAAAATTTCACCTTTTGTTGCCATAGCAACCAGAGTTTTTCATGGATTTCAATTCTTTTAGCTATTTTTGAAGGGGACCACCTAAGCAACATTTCTGTAAAATTTGGTGTTAATTGGCCTAGTAGTTTAGGAGGAGATGTCGTTTAAAGAAATTGTTGACGGACGCCGGACGACGGACGACGACCGACGGACGGACGCCGGAGGAAAGGTGATCACAATAGCTCACATGAGCACTTCGTGCTCAGGTGAGCTAAAAATTAATGTACTAGAACTAACCTCGAACTTGATCTGTAACTCATTGATGCAGTTCACACATCATAAATTAGCTTAGTATCTAAAAAGTATAGAAAAAAATTCTGGTAGGTAAACTGAAATTTCCAAGTAATTTTCTAAGTACAGCATCCTTGTCTTCCTGAAAAATCAATGGACCGGAACCAAACTCAAACTTGATCTGTAACTTATTGATGCGGATTCACACACCAAAAATTAGGTCAATGTCTCAAAGGATAAAGAAAAAAGGTCTGGAAAAAATTGAAATTTCCTGAAATTTCCAAGTAATTTTCTAAGGCCGGCATCCGTATCTTCCTGAAAAATCATTGTACTGGAACCAAAATCGGACTTAGTCTGTAACTCATTGATGCGGACTCGCACAACAAAAATTAGCTCAATATCTAAAAAGTATACAAAACAAGAATTCTAAAGTATTGCATGGCAATACCAAGCCCCCTACCGGCTTTATATTTATATCCCCAGAGCTGTACCTTTTTTTGGGTGGTAAAGGGATTACTACCTGTCAAAAATATTACAGTTGTATCAGATATAATGAGCAATTCTTAAACGCACACGTTTACACACAAACACAAAAAATAAGCGTCTCTGTTTGTTGTTTGCCGAATGATACTTCATAAAGTCATCTGTTCCTAGAGAATTAAGACCCTAAAGCTCTAGTAAACTTACCAATGCCAACGCCAACAACGAAAAGGTGATCGCAATACCTCAGGTTTTCGCCGAAAACAGCCGCGCTAATAATGTGATTTAAAGCCACTTTTAACAATTTGTTCAGTCATATAACAGTGGCTGGAGCACCTAACAATGTATTCCTTTTAATTCTTTCACCAGTACTACCCTAACATCCTTTACAAGCCTTAGAAAGGCAATGGACTGTAATTGAACTCAATATTATCAATATGCCACTTATTTTCAAAACATCCATATCTTGCTGAAAAAAAGTCCGGAAAACAGAAATTTTTTAGTAATTCTAAGTCCAGCTTCCGTATCTTCACAAAAAATCAATGGACCTGAACCAAACTCGAACTTGTTCTGTTACTCATTGATGCGGACTCACATACCAAAAATCAGCTCAATATCTCCCAGGGTTAGGAAAAAAAGTCCGGAAACTTATGTGGACGGACCGTGACAGACGGAGGGAAATACAGATGGACAGACGGACGGAGCGCAAACCTATAGTCCCCCTCGAATTAGCCGATAGGGGACTAAAATTAAGCTCAACATCTCAAAGGGTTTAGGAAAAAAAGTCTTGAAAACTGAAATTAATTGGTAATTTCTAAATCCAGCATCCTATCTTCAACATAAATCAATGGACCGGAACCCGGCAAACTCGAACCCCCCCGTAACTCATTGATGCGGACTCACATACCAAAATTCAAACCAATATCGCTCTGAAGGTTAAGAAAAAAAGCCCGGAGAACTCAAATTTACTGGAAATTTTCTGAGTCCAGCATCCGTATCGGCTTCCTAAAAATCAATGAACTGGAATCAAACTCGAACTCAGTGTTCTGTAAGTCATTAATGCAGACTCACATACCAAAAATCTCTGAAGCTCAATATCTCTGAGTTTTAAGAAAAAAGTCCGGAAAACAAGTTCATTGGTAATTTCTAAGTCCAGCATCCATATCTTCCACAAAAATCAATGGATCGGAACCAAACTCGAACTTGTTCTGTAACTCATTAATGCGGACTCACGTGCCAAAAATCAGCTCAATATTTCCCAGGGTCAAGAAAAAAGTCCGGAAAACTGATATCGACCGGACTAAC
The DNA here is from genome assembly GCA_948146395.1 of Fragum whitleyi. NCBI lineage: Eukaryota > Metazoa > Mollusca > Bivalvia > Cardiida > Cardiidae > Fragum > Fragum whitleyi. The sequence continues at coordinate 68,934,601 of OX411548.1, forward strand.
AGACGGACGGACGAAGCGCAAACCTTTAGTCCACTTTGGCTTTCGAACTTTTAGTTCGATGGACCAGAACTAAACTCGAATTTGTTCTGTAACTCATTGATGCGGACTCACATACCAAAAATCAGCTCAATATTTCCCAGGGTCAGAAAAAAAGTCCGCCTGATATGTCAGGACTGACAGACGTACGGATGGAGCGCAAACCTTTAGTCATCTTCGGCTTTTCGCCGGTAGGGGAAAAGCTAAAGGGGCGGAAAACTGAAATTTCCAAATTATTTTCTAAGTCAAGCATCAGAATCTTCCTGAAAAAAAATCATTAGCCGGAACCAAACTCGAACTTGATCTGTAACTCAACGATCACATTCGGCGGCGTTTAATCATGATAAAGTATACACTTCAAAGTATCTCGTATTCATTTTCCGATCGAAAAAAGGGTTAGCAGGTGCTCTCACGTGACTTACACACTTCGGTAACCCACGTGACTTCAAGGTTGTAAAATATCCAACTTTATATTGCAAGTTGCATTGGGAAATGCTGTTTTCAAAATCCGATAGGTTTCAAATGCGTCTTATTGTGCTTTTCTTTCAAGAGTCGATGAAGGCGAAAGCCTAAAGCGACTGTACAACCCCGGAATGCCTCAGTTGTCAAGACGCTGGCAATCAAGGGAAGCCATTTTGTCCTACACCCTTTTCCAAAACCCAATCGCTATTGTGTATTTCGAGAAAGAAAATAGTTCAGCAATATTACTGAAAGGAAATAAATCATGTGTAAAATTTAAGTTAAAAAGAATAAGAAAAATTTTGAGGGATACAAGTAGTATCAAAAATTCCCTATGATACAAATTTTGCTACATTTAATGCGAACATTTCTTTATTTCCGGTGTCGTCACGCGTATGAACACAAAATTTCAGTGACGCGCAGAGACTGGCAACTGTTGCCGTAGGAATAAACGCCATAGACACGGTAGCTGTGACGACTGTTACCCACCAACGATAAAGGTGATTTTTCTTTCATTTTATATGTTGTTATGCAGTATGTCATTTCAGCATCATTTTAGACAATGATCAGAATCCGTGTATCCAGAATTTCGGTTCATTTGAGAAAAACTTATTGCCAAGCTAATCCCTTCCCAGTTTGTTATGTTATAAAATGGCGATGTTTCTAGGTCGTTGCTTGAAATTAAAATTTTATTGATAAATTGTTGCCTTTGGCGGTAGTTTTGAAAGTTTTAAGACAGTGAATGAATAGGAGGGATGTTATTGAAGAGAATGGATACAATGTGTAATATTTTTTGTCAATTTTCATTAGTTTGTCTCTGTAGTGTTTGTCTAGGTGGATAAATTTAGCATTCAAAATGGACGATAAGCGTCGAAATACCATGGATGCCTAGACGCTACCATGGGGGAATTTAGGTTGCTAAGTGATGATAAAAAGCTCCCTGATAACTTATATGAGTGTGATATCTAATCAATTATGCTTTCTTCTTCATATTTATGAACTATTTTGAGTCTGTTTTGTCAAAAATGGCCAGTATCTGATACAAATTAGTTGATGTTCTATTTTTAGAACATTTTGGCAAGACTGACCATGTTCAAACAAGAAATAATTTTTTCCTAAAATTTTTGTATGTAAAATTCACTATGATTCAGAATAGACAGCATGTTGATATTTGCTAGTGCAGAAAATTAACCAACTCTTACTTTGTTTATTTCTTTAATTATAAATTTTAAAAATGCACATGTTTTATTTCATAAAATACTTACCTAATATTACAATATGGATTTCCTTTTCGGGTCCGCATAATAAACCTTCCGGAAATACGGAAGTAAACAAACTTTTGCGCATGCGCAACCTGACTACTTCCGACAATCCTCGTGCAACTTCAGTTTTCCTTTTTCGGCGAAACAGTTCGCATCGTGTTAGTGTTAGAACCTTCGGAGTTTATGCCACGTGGCATTTTATGCTTTTTAGGAACTTTATCTTTAGTTCAACATGTCGGAAGATGGGGAATTTTCTGAGACGACCAGGCATTCGGAACACGAAAGTGACGAGTCCGTTTTGACACAGGCATCTCGTTCCGAGACCGTTATGCACAAAGCAAAACGAAAGAAAAAGAAATCTAGATATTCGGAGTTGGAATTAAGATTCAACAAATTGGAAGCATTGGTCACAAAGGCCTTTGAAAAGTCGGCGCCAGAGACAAACTCGGCCAGTAGTAGTGTAGAGAAGTCAGAAACAAATTCTCGACATCCCTTGAATAAACATGATAAAATGGATGCAGTGTCATTATATGCTGAATCTGACCATTTTGACTCGGATTACAATTATGACAGTGACAAAGAGAACACTGTTAGTGAAAGTACACAGAAGTGTCTTTTCGAAATGTTTGGAGAGGATGCCATGGTCAAGAAAAAGTCCAACAAAGAAGGCATTGTTCTGGATAAGTCGCAGGTGGAAGTTATAGAGAGCAGTTTCAGGTGTAGTGAGCCTAATTTTCTTACTGCTTTTTCAGAAGATAATATTGACTTTTTTCCACTGGACGAAGAATTTGAGAAATTTTTGAAAGTTCCATCTTTGGACTCTTTAGTTGATTGCTGTTTAGTAAAACGGTATGGGAATAAGGCGTCTTTCGCTAGAAGTAAGGCAAAAGTTCTGTTCACTCAACCATGTAAAATGGTGGATAAAATCGGTTTTAAGGGCCAGCACGCTGCCAGACTTGGTTTAATAATGCAGTGTTATGTACAACAGAGTCTTGGGAATCTGTTACAGTTCATAGAGTCTGAATCTTATGATAAAGATACAGCTGTCAAACAAGTAAAAGACATTTTTTCAATGTCCACCAAAGTTTTAGACCAATTAGGAAGGACCGGGGCTTTACATCATATTAGCCGTAGAACTGTTGCCATGACAGATACTGGTTTATATGACCAACATGACAATTTAGATTTTGCTAATTTGCCATTGTCAGGTGAAGGTGTTTTTGGTCCTCAGCTAGAAACATTGTTAAAAGAGAGGAAAGAGAAGAAAAAACAAGTTGAAGACTTAGTTCCTGATGTGCAGAGGCACAAACGAAAATTCAGTGGTCAATCTCATTCTGAATATAATAAACGTACCAATGATAGAAATGTGGATAAGCCAGCTTCTGGTCAGTGGAGTAATTTTCGCATTCCTAAGATTCAAAACCGAGCTCTCCAGGATAGCAGAGGATTCAGTAGATCAAGAGGTTCATTTCGAAACTCAAATCCAAGACGCTCGGCTACCAGCACTGGAAAAGGTCAGCTGGAGAGACCAGTTGAAAAATGACAAGGTAAAGATTATAGCAAAGTTTCCGGAGATACCTGTTGGGGGCAGATTAGTTCATTTTCTAAGCAATTGGGAAAAAATTACTCAGGATCAATGGGTCTTGGACATCATAAGGGAGGGTTACAAACTAGAGTTCCTAAAGTTACCTCCCTTCAATGGTGTAAAAGTTACCAATGTTCCTGCAAATCAGCAAATTCTTATAAAAGAAGAAATAGATTCTTTGTTAGAAAAAAATGCCATAGAAATTGTTCCTCAAGATCAGATTCAAGACGGTTTTTACAGTACACTGTTTCTAGTGCCAAAGAAAACTGGAGGAATGAGGCCTGTAATCAATTTAAAACCCCTCAACATGTATCTTCGAAAGCAGCATTTCAAAATGGACACTCTGACAAAGGTTATCAATATGGTAGAAAAAGGAGATTGGGCAATATCAGTCGATTTAAAAGATGCCTATCACCACATTATGATATTCAAAAGTCATCGCAAGTTTCTGAGATTTCAATTTCAGGGAATTGCTTATCAGTTCCGATGTCTTTGTTTCGGGCCAACCAGTGCCCCAAGAACCTTCGTAAAGGTGATGGCAGTAATTGTCGCTCATTTACGGAAATTGGGACTTCGGTTGGCAAGTTACATAGACGATTGGTTAAATGTAAATCAATTGGAACAGGATCTCGAAGGAAATCGAAACCAATTGCTCAGTCTCCTATATCAACTAGGTTTAATGATAAACAAAGAGAAATCCCTTCTAGTTCCTGTACAGTTAATAACTTATCTGGGAAGTTTATTCGATTTAAAGAAAGGCCTTGTGTTTCCAACCCAGGAACGTATTTTAGGTCTAAAGAAAGCTGTACAAGAATTATTGGAGGGAAAAATAACTGCAAGACAATATCTAGTTGTGTTGGGAATAATAGCATCTTGTCTGGAGTTAATTCCAAATTCGAGATTGTTCATGAGACCTCTTCAGCTTCATTTGTTACAAAATTGGAATCCTGCTCGATTGCCATTTTCTTACCAAATTCCTCTTACACCACAGCTTGTTCATCAATTGAAATGGTGGTTAGATGCTCAGAACATTTCAAAGGGCAGATCTTTAGTCAAACAGGGTTTTTCGGTGACGCTAACCACAGATGCCAGTGGCAAATGGGGATGGGGGGGTCACATGAACAATTTAACTTGTCAGGGTCAATGGTCGTTGATGGAAAAAATGCTTCACATCAATTGCCTGGAAATGAAAGCAGTGATATATTGTTTACAGCATTTCCAGTGTCATGTCCAAAATCAGAATGTGTTGATTCGTTCGGACAACACAACAGTTTGTCAATATATCAATCGTCAAGGGGGAACGAAATCAACACATCTTTGCAAGCTGACCATGCAATTGTGGGACTATGCAATAGCACGCAACATAACACTGAAAGCTGTTCATATCATGGGGAGCAAAAACACGCTTGCGGATGTTTTGAGTCGTCAGAGAATTTTAGCAACAGAATGGTCTCTAAGCATACTAGTGGTGGAAAAATTGTTTCAGATTTGGGGCAAACCAATGATAGATTTATTTGCAACGAGCGAAAACAAGAAAGCACCACTCTTTTGCTCCTGGATTCATCATCCTCAGGCTTATGCAATGGATGCCCTATCAATTGCATGGCAGAACATGTATGCTTATGCGTTCCCCCCAGTGCAATTGATACCCAGAGTTCTATATCATTTTCAGCAGTTTCGGTGTACAATGATACTGATAGCGCCAATGTGGCCAAGACAACATTGGTATCCACAAATTCTGAAATTTCTAATAGCTTGTCCTGTAAGTCTCCCTTGCCAAGTGGATCTATTAACTCAGTGCAAGGGGAAAGTGATGCATCCAAATGTAGAGTCTCTACATCTGACTGCATGGCTATTATCGACAGAAAATACTCTTCAACAGGCTTTTCTAAAAAAACTAGACAGTTATTATCAAAATCATGGAGAAAAGGCACCCAAAAGGATTATAGAAGTAAGTTTAGACTGTTCAATAGCTGGTGTGCTGAACAAAAAATTGATATCTATTCAGCATCTTTAGTAAATTGTGCCGAATTTTTGACATTTCTATATGAAAAAGGTCTTAAATATAGAACAATAAATGGGTATAGGTCTATGCTGTCTTCTGTTTTAGCACCAATAGGAAATGTACCAGTTGGTCAGCATCCTCATATAATAAGACTGTTGAAGGGAATTTTTAATGAACGTCCCCCATTAAAAAGATTAGTTCCAGAATGGGATCTTCTTCTCATTTTAGGTTGTTTGAAAGAAAAGCCTTTTGAACCTATGAAAGATGCATCATTGAAGTTCTGTACCTGGAAGACATGTTTTTTGATGGCCATTACAACATTTCGGAGATGTAGTGATTTACAATCCTTACAATTAGGTGAAGGTCAAGTGAATGTACAAAAGCAGGGTGTCACTTTTATCCGAACAGGTTTGTCAAAGTCTGATAGACCTAGTCATATGGGAAGAAACATTTTTGTGCCTCATTTGGAGAAAGATAGGAAATTGGACCCAAAGAGAGCATTAGCGTATTATCTAAAGACAACGGAACAGTACAGAAATCAGAATGGAAAAGACATTGTAAAATTGTTTTTGGCCGTAAATAAACCTCATCAACCAGTTTCTTCAATAACTATTTCTAGGTGGTTAATTAGTTTGATAAAATTTTGTTACAAAAAGTTGAATAAGACTCATGGAAAAATCACAGGACATTCAACTAGGAGTGTAGGACCATCATGGGCTTTATTCAAGGGTGCATCTTTACAGCAGGTTATGGAGGCTGCAGATTGGTCCAGAGAGACCACTTTCACGAGACATTATTTGAAGCCAGTGAATGTTGACTTTTTTAATTAGTGGAGGCACACTAAAACTGTATACATGTATTTGTTTTTTTCGGCGGACCGCCAGTATAGAAATGTGGTTTATTCACAGTTCTGGTGATTACTGTGTGTACATATGACATATTATATCAACATTATTCCAAGAAGGAATCCATCTTGTTGTATATAGGAGGGATCACAGTTGTGTACAGAAATGAGTAAAAGCCTTTATTTTGGACAAGAGGTAATCATTTCTTTTTACTGTTGTATATAATGATGATGTATATTCTTTTAAAGTGAGTTAACTAAATAATCACTCGCTTTTGTTGATACTGCTATGGAATCTATAATAATCCATATTGTAATATTAGGTAAGTATTTTATGAAATAAAAATTTTAAATTTGTTTTCAAATTATAGTTTTATTAATAAATACTTACCTAATATTACAACTTTCCCTCCCTCCTCCCCTCGTGTTATTTAGTATTGACTTAGGCGAACTGTTTCGCCGAAGGAATACTGAAGTTGCACGAGGATTGTCGGAAGTAGTCAGGTTGCGCATGCGCAAAAGTTTGTTTACTTCCGTATTTCCGGAAGGTTTATTATGCGGACCCGAAAAGGAAATCCATATTGTAATATTAGGTAAGTATTTATTAATAAAACTATAATTTGAAAACAAATTTAAAATTTTGTTTACATTTCTATTAATAGAACATTGTTGATAGAATTGCAACCCCCTTTGTAATCTATCATTGAAATGTCTCTTAAATTTGTGCAAAGCATGGTTATAAAAAAGAAATTAAATTAGATATTACAATATTTGAAATGATTGATCACATCCTTAAAACTGCATGTAAATGTTAACTGAAAACAATAAAAAGAGAATTGATTTTTTTTGGTCTCTTTAACAATTAAATATGCAAATAAGATTGTAAATGGAAACACTAAGCATCTATTGGGAATAATTCTCATCTACATCTTTACATCAAATTTAATTAAAATTAAATTGGGATAATCCATTACTTTTCTTCTTTGGCATAAGAAAATGGTGTGACTGGTTTACCAAACAAAGGTTAATACAATGTAACTTCTATGAAATCTCATGTTTTTGTACCATTAAATTATACTTTTTGGTGAAGGGTTGTTCACCTGTATGTCTTGAACTCGACATTGTTAGCTATACCATGTAGTATATTGTGAAGTTTATTGTTGAAATTCATGTAATGCCTTGTAACCCCTTGCATGTTTCAAAATATCTTTGCTAAATAAATACTGTGTCTGGTTTACTGTCAACCAACTGGACTTGATGAAGCGACTTACAAGGTGGAGAGCATAATGGTCCTTTATCAGTAAAAGCTTGCTTTAAAAAAATGCAACAGTATTGCACCAAAATTTGCATATGTAGCTCTGTGGAATTGCCACAGCCTTGGCATTGTCATTGTCTCTGTGCAAAAAATTTGATGCTAAATGTGACATCTCTTGTATTACCAAAGGCATTCACATAACTACAATTTAGCACACATGTTCACACCCAAAAGAGAAAATTATCATATCTGGGGGATAACTGTAAGTGCATTTTGAGTGAATTATACCCCTTGTTGACTTTGATTTTCATCTTCTATCTGGCAACCAACGGCCAAGCGTAGGTACCTTCAGATAGTACTTCAGTAAGAATAAACAATCAAATCCTCTACCACATAACCAATATGCAGTCTGAAGCTCAGATGGCTATGCGAAAACCATCAGTTACAGTTAAATATCAATTTAAAGCGAAGGATAGGTATTAAAATCCCTTTGTTTTGCCTATTTGTAGTTGATTCTGATGAAGAGCTAGACTTAATGGCCACACAGACGTTTGTGACTGACCTGCAGGCTATGAATCCAGGCACAGTGGTTCAAGTTCACCAGGTTAATCATAATGTAGGCAATTCTAGAATTATAACTTTTCAGAGCTCCAGATTAGGAGAGTTGTTTTAATTTAAAAACAAAGTATTTTGATATTTGACAACCTCAATGTTGCAGGGTTCGACACTAAGGGGAGTCCAGGAGTCTGAGACTCGTTTAAATACATCTGGGGCTCCTTCATTTTGCAGGTAACAAGTCTGATCTATATAGATGTGGATATTCTGAAAAGCAAAAGTTTCCTTTTCAACCCTTGTCAACACTGAAGATATTTTCACTACAAAATGTGGAAGATAACATTTGCTTTCATCTAGTAATAATTTGTACATTTTCTTTGGGTGGAGAAACTTGTGGAAGAGAAGAAATTGCTTGTAGCAAGCAATCTTTTGCACAACATTCTTCTGTTATGAAAATTTGAACTCCTTTTTTTGAGCTTGGACTCCTTGATTTCTTAAGTTTGGAGTCCAATAGTCTCCTTACTCATAGAAGTTAGTGTCGATCCCTGTGTTGTGGGTAGTCATTGGAATGGTCTCATTTCGAAATTATAAACTTGATGGTCATCACTCTGTCTTATCTGGAGCCCTGTTTTGATTTTGTTTCCTTTGTGAAAAACATACATAATGTATGTGAAGGTAATTAAAAAGGTTATTTTAGGTAATACATAAATAAAATTTCATGGTTTAAGACAATTTTTTCAAGTGCCAAGTCATTCTCTTTTAGACTTTCTTGTGTGATTTCTTTCACTATTTAGAAAAAAATGTCACTATTTATCTCTATACTTTGTTGTTTTGTGATACTTTGTGAGATATTGTAGTGCTTCCAAACCTCATTATAACAGTTATTATATAATCTTTATGATTTAAATCTTTATCTCTACATGTCATCTGGGATTGTTCACAAATGAATGATGTTTAATTTTTCATGTTTAAAAAATGTGAAAAAGTAGCATTTTCTTTATTCATATATTTTGCAATCTCCTGAAGATTTTATTATTAGGTTGTAATTTAATGCTATCTTAGGTCTTGATAGATGTTATGATTTAGATTTCATAATGAATAAAACCCTCAACACTATTTTCTTGTAATTTATATAGGAATACACCTAAAATTCACTAAATTACAGAAATCAATACTACTAGATCTATCACCTTTTCAATACTAAATTTCAAAAGGAATAATATTTGATCACATGCTACATTTGAACCCTTGTCACTCTGAACCTTGAATAAGTCTCTAAATATGTTAAGTCTGATCTAAGTCTATGCCACTTGATGTTCCTTACCACCTGATTTTCCTATTTTAACTTACAAATTTTTGAAAAATATTTTTTCAAAATAAATACTGACTCACAGTATGTGTGTCCCTATACCTTCATTACTTTGATTTTAATGTTATTTTGCAATGTTTTTCTCTAACAAGTCAATTATTGAACACACCTATATGTTAAACTTTAATTGTGAGACAAAACAAACTTTTTGACAAAGGAGAGAGATTAATGTATTCCTGTTTACCATAATGTATGTCTTCATTATAATGTCAATTACTCATGATCCAATTTTAAGCATTTCATTGTAAATGATATTCTTGAATAATGAAATTTACAAATTTTTGTGTCTATAACTTATCAAAAAAATATGTTTGCTTTCAGAACTCGAAATCCCCAGTATTGGCCCAGTCTAGTCAGTCTGCAAAAACGGCCACAATTATACAGCCAGCTCAAGCCCATTCAGGGCAACAACAGTTTATAGTAACAAGTAAGTTGTTTAACCTTTCTTTCATGCTGTTCATAGCACTTGTAGTCCTGATATACATAAAGCTTTGGCAAACAGTATAGACTAGGATCAGTCCACACAGACAAGCAGCCTGATTTTGGACTACACCAGCTACTGTCTCAGACATTGCGAAAGACGTCGGACCGCAGACATTGTCCGATATTTTTGACTTCGGTCCGATTGAAAATTCGATACCGTCGGTCCATATGTCCGACATATTTTGACCATTTTGCTTTTTTTCAATACCTCGCGTTTGCATAATTATGGAAGCTTATAACCAAAATATTTGTCATTCTGTTTGCGAGAAAATTGATAAACAACAAAGTACAAAGGGACGGCACTATTATATAATGTTTTCGCCAATTATTTCCCTTGATTTGTAAACCGGAATGTGGTTGGCTGAAACAGGTATTGATTAGCCAATCGGAATACATATTACTTTTACTGTCGTAGTATAATGGCGTCCCTTGAATACTATGAGGGTGCAAAGCCTGGTAAAAAAAGGAAAACAGAAGACAAAGACAAATCCCAAAGGAACATTGAATACGAAAGCAAACGACCCCCGCGTAAATTCAGTGAAAAGTGGCTGGTGGGTAGACACACTTTTATGTGTACAAATCAGTTTCATTTATTAATCGATAATTGAATCGAAAGCGTTTTCTGATTCAATTTGATTATTGATTCTGACTTTTTTCCAATTTTACAACACTACTCTTTAGAACAAAAAGTAATGTACTTGCATCTTGGCTGCAGGTTTTTTGATATAAACTGAAATATTGTGATCCATAAAAGGAAATCACAAATGTCTGTACTATAGTGAAAATCATCTTCTTTCAAATATAACTAGCAATACCCTATCACAATGATAAGAGTTTCTCTTGTTTACCTTCCCATTTTGTTATTATTCCTTGTTTTTTTCGGTCTGACAGATTTGTTTTCGGTCTGACAGATTTTTCAAGCCTGTCAGACCGAATGTCTGACAGTTTTTTTAAGCTTTCGCAATGTCTGCTGTCTACTGAAATTTTCAGGGAAATATTTGAGGCATACTGGGAGAAATGTCACCAAAATACGCAATATTTTTCAAACAAAATTTGAATTTATCAGGAAAAGGGGTAAATGAAAATGTATATTTTCAGCCTTTCATTGTTGTATTCATAGCAGAATAGAATAAGAACAAGTCAAATATTGTCACAATTGGGGTTTTTCGCTAGCATCCAAAAGCCAAGAGTCAATGGCCCTTGAGACAAAATTTCTAAGAGTTAAAATGAAAAAGTCAAACTGTGTCACAGAAAAGTGCAAAACGCATGGCTGCTTATTTTCAAGAGGCAAAATGACGCACCAGCACAAAATTCCAAGAGTCAAAATTCATCATTTTGATTTTTCAAGTATCAAAACTGTAGGTCCCGGGTCAAACGGAAACCCTGCACAATAAGTTCTTTCTTTAGCCTGTTAGATTTTAGTAAAATTACATGGGCCACTGTTCAGTGAACTTTTTCAATATAACCACAGAGTTGGCAAAAATGTTAATTTATCATCAATTGAAAATCATATTAAGCCTTGTCATGCTTTTCAGAATTGCACATATCAAAGTACTGAAAGCCCTAGAATCCAAGGGTGTAGATGATCTTTCTTTTTGGAGACTAATTTCATGAACAACTCTGCCTTGAAAGGGGACAGACAGGTTGGGTTGACTAAGATCAGACTGCACATAGGTGCAGGCTGATCTTTGTCTATACCTCCTATCAAAACAGGAATATTCCAGGTTCAGCATGACAGGGGTTAACATGTCACTATATTTATCACTTAATGGATAAATCGACCATTTTCAGCTTCAGTGTCAGACGTAGGTGACCAAGGCCAGAACGCCCAAGAGAACATGTCTGTCCAGGGGGGACAAGCGCTGTATCCAGCTCACGTTCAGTACGTAGAAGGCAATGATCCAAGTATCTACGCAACAACAAACGGTCAAATGTATGAACTAACCTGTACTAGAAGTGAAGCAGAATTTTGTCATTGTGATGCTTCCTCGCATGGCCTTCCCCTGTATTTTTGCACCTAACATGTCATCCATCACAGCAGTGTCAGATTAAGGACTATTTACAATGTTTTTGTCACATAAATGTTTTGAGGGCAGGGCTCATGCTTATGTTTGAAGTTAAAAACTCATTCACCATGAAATTCTGGGGGTCAAAACTAAATCTAAAGAAATCCAAGCTAATTTAAAGGGTCCAAAACTGATTTGTAGGGGGTCAGAGTAAGAGGATAAGCAAATCATCAAAAGAATTTTGAAAGGTTCAATGCCAATTGATCTTTTCTTTAAAATATATGAAGTAAGCCATTAATCTTTAAAATTTTAGATAGTATATTAATATAGCGCATTGAAAACTTGAGGGATAAAACCCTGTTTACTTATATAAAAAATTCTTTGGGATCAAATTAAGATATTTATAGATAGTGGAGGGGGTGTGTCAAAACATGATTTATGGGTCTATCAGGAGCTCTAGTGGGGTCAGGATAAGATTAAGTGCCTATAGACAGATATATAGACACTTACAGTTCTGAAAAGTTTACGCTGTTCCCTCAAATATCTTATCATTCTTAGTGATATTTCACTTACTGGATTTCAAAAGAATGTTTCATAATCATTCTTGATGGTGATTTACGAAAAAAATAGTTTTGGCCTTATTGTTGAATTAAAAAAAAAAGAAACTTAATGGAGACCAAGGGGATTTAATTTTTCACTGAACTGCTGTGATTTAATTGCTGTAATATTGGGAAGTGGTGAAATAATTCTGCATCTGTTTGACTGTTTGTATGTACAGCTACTAATATTTTAACTCCATTCTGAAATTTATAGTGCTGACCCAAACTTTTATAAACTGACACATGATTCTTTAAAAAATAATTCAAAATTTGGCTAACACTTCTTGCAATCTATGAAATATGGAGTTTATCCTTCCTTGTATAACAAAAAGACAAGATAATTCTTTCTTGTATGAGGTTCTTGAATTGAAGGCAGTTATTGTGTCAATGACAAAATAAAATTAAAAAATTACAACATGAAAATTTTCAAATGTTACGAATGTTGGTTTATAAAATTTTGGAAAACAGGCTGTCCCTGGACTTAGACATCAACCATGAAAAAAAATCTTTTTTGTTAGGTATTTGATCACTACCTTTGAAGATTTACAGGTTAATGCCAAGCTATTTTACAATATTTAACCAAAGTACTTTGACAGACAAGGCCAAACAAACAAGCAGTTTGATCAAGTTATACAAAGTTAATCTTTCACTATGCCTAATTTGACCAAATTAACATTCTTTGATTCCGCTTACAAAGAATTTAAGAACAATAATTGTCTGTCACTTGCATGTCTGAAATATCAGGGTGATTACTGTTCATTCAGGTCTATAAAAGTTAAGGCTTTTGAAAGGGTTCTTACAAATGCATCTATAGATGTATTTCATGTGATTAAAAAACATGCTACTCTTATTTCGAAGTCCATATTTTATTTCTTATAGTAAAGAACAAAACCGTTACAAACTATAGTGGTCATTCAGAGCTACAGATAGAGGGGGTATTTTGGATTTAAAAATTAAATTATTATAATTATACTTGCACAAATCTTATATCGTGAATGTTCATTGGCATTGTCCCTTTGTGACATTTCAAATTGTGAGTTCGGTGCAAGACTGTAGTAAGTGTATATACAATGTATATACACTTACTACAGTCTTGCACTGAACCCTGGAAATGAGAACTTGCTTATAGGGTTTCATTAAGAATGAAAGATTTTAGACTGGCATTACCTCCCTTATTTGTACCTATGTCATTGAGAGTTGAGTTCATATTGTGTTGTCAGCCCTTCTTACCAATTGTCCTTCCTCTAGCTTAAAGTTGGTGAATATTTTTCATCCAAGTCAATGTTTGCTTCTGTTGTTTATGAAAAAATAATGAATCCTTCAATAGGACATGGCAATTGAAGAACTTACAACCATTATGGACTATGAAATTGAATTTTTGGAAGACTTCTCATAATAAAAACAGAATGTCAACAATAAAGCATGATGGAAGTTAAAAGGATGGCCAATCTTATTGAAAAGAAAAAATCAACAAAACATTGACAGAATGTGTAATAGAACCTTATCTGATAATATCTTGCCAAAGATGTCGATTTCAAATTTTTTGCATGATCAGTGAAACTATTGGACACTTAATAATTTGCAAAATTAAGGCCCATTAGAACGCAACATCAAAGAGTCTAACCTTGGAAATACTCAATCTGATAGAGGGCTTATTACAAGATATAAGTTTGGATACATGTATTGCATTAATATTAAAACAAAACCAAATGTCATGGTTACTCATTTGAATCTCTCATTGAGTAACCATTACAAAGATATTCAGACATAAATGATAATTTTAGATTGACCATTACCCCCTCTTATTTGGAACACTGATCTTAGACTTGTGGATTAACCTTGGTGTGAAATCATGTATAAGAGTTATTTTCATGTTGTTGTAGTAGTGCACGTCATATTTTGCATGTTTTTAGCTCCACTGGCTGAAAGCCACTGGGGCTATTGTCATGGCGTTGTGTCCGTCGTGCGTCCGTCCGTGCGTCCGTGCGTGCGGTCGTAAACCTTTTCTTTAAAAATCTTCTTCTCAGAAACTACTGGATGGATTTCAACAAAACTTCATAGGAATGATCCTTGGGTGACCCTCTTTCAAAGTTGTTCAAGAAATTTTGATCCAATGAAAAACATGGATATAATGGGCGTGGCTAATTTCCAAATATGGTAAAAAGTGAGTTTTCTCAGGTTCTAATTGATGGATACCAATTAATTTTTACATGAATGATCCTTGGGTGACCCTTTATCAGTCTACAAAAAATTATTGAAATCGGATGAAAATTATGTATTTTATGGGCGGGGTCATTTCTCTATATGTTATATAGTGGAAACTTTGAAAATCATTTTCTCAGAATCTAATAGATAGATATCAACCAAATTTTACATGAATGATCCTTGGGTGACCCTTTATCAGTCTACAAAAAATTAATGAAATCAGATGAAAATTATGTATTTTATGGGCGGAGGTCATTTCTCTATATGTTATATAGTGGAAACTTTGAAAATGATTTTCTCAGAATCTAATTGATAGATATCAACCAAATTTAACATGAATGATCCTTGGGTGACCCTTTATTAGTCTACAAAAAATTATTGAAATCGGATGAAAAATATGTAATTTATGGGCGGAGGTCATTTCTCTATATGTTATTTAGTGGAAACTTTGAAAATGATTTTCTCAGAATCTAATTGATAGATATCAACCAAATTTCACATGAATGATCCTTGTGTGACCCTTTATCAGTCTACCAAAGATTATTGCGATCGGATGAAAAATTTGTATTTTATTGGCAGAGGTCATTTCCACAATATGTTATATAGTGGAAACTTTGAAAATCATTTTCTCAGAATGTAATTGATGGATATCAATCAAACTTCATTAGTATGATCCTTGGGTGATCGATTATCATGCAGCCAAAAATTATTGAAATCGGATGAAAAATATGTCTTTTATGGGCGGAAGTCATTTCTCTATATTTTATAATGTTGGAGACTTTGAAAATCATTTCAACATCAGTAAAACCCAAAATATCTGAAAATCTAGTTGAAACTTAGATTTGCTATTACAAGAAATTCAAGCCTGTGGAGCGACACAAGCCATTCATGGCTTTCTAGTTTGCTTTTATGTTTATTTTCCTACCTCTACCTCACTGAGAAGTTGGTGATTGTTTCCAAAGATCAAAGGGTGATTTTTCTATAGCATTTGATTGCTGTTAAGTAAATCAAGTCTTAAATAGCAGAATGATTTTATATCTCTATTGGCTGGGAACCACTGGAGCTATTGTCATGATGTATCTTTTGTGTGTTTATTGGGTCATCAGTAAATGCTGAAAACTTTGGAAGTCATTTTCTCTTGTAGAGTGTGTTGGATTGTAACCAAATTTCACAAATGCTATTTTGATGACCCCCAAAACACTATTTAGATGGACTTAAACAAAACATTGATATGCTTGGCTTATTTTTACATACATGACATAGGAAAAACTTAAAATCTTTTTTTTTTCTGAGAAATTGCTGAAAGATCTGCATATTCTACAGGAATAACTTACAAAAATTAAACTGTGATTAAAATGTTGCTTCATTGAAATGAATGGCCTTAATAAGAAATTGTTGATTGAGTAAAAAGTGCATCTTGCTTTATTTGTAATTGTTGTACGGTATATGGAGAAAGATAGAATGAAAAGAAACAAATCCAAATTTGTTTATACAAAACAATCTTTTGAGTATTTTAGTAAAATTAAGCCCATGGAGCAATTCCGACTTGACCTTCTGTAGTTTAAATTTGGCAAACAAGTTTGGGCCTACATAATATGTAATTAATACTTTGTTATATTGGTAAAAGGATGGAAGTAATTTCTCAACTTTGGGTTCTTTCACCCATTTTAATGGATATTTTTTTTTTACTAACAAATGATTGTAATGGAAGTTATATATGAGGTACTAGGCCTAACATTATACCATTTTGTTGCAAATAGCATTATGTGTTATGAATTTTAGTCCTAATTTACTATTATTGTAGAAAGAAGGGCAAAAGGCTATGATGATGGCTCTAGATTGGAGCCCAATTAAAGTAAAAGGATGTTTAAGTTGCTTCAGACCACTTAAGTTTGCGTGGCTTTTGTGGAATAAATTTCAAATAAATTGAAATAAAGTAAAGGAAAGTGCTATTATTCAGCTATAGGGGAGTAAAATGAAATCATAAAAAAGAAAGAAAAAGCAAAAAAGAGAGCATTTTACCCTTCTTTCAGTTAGTCTTTATTATTTCAAGTCCTTCATTAATCAATGGAGGCCTTTTACAGTACTGATGGAGATCTGTCAATCTTCTTGCTTCAAATAAATCATTACCTTGGCATGAAAAGAATAATGAGAGAAAACACAGAGTTTTGAATGGAATTTCTGGTTTATAAACATATGAGCCTGTGAGTGGCATTTTCAACAATTTCAAGTAGACCTATGTGAGATAGCAGCTGGAGGCTAGGAAAGGATGTGATGGTTGTACTGGTGAGAGAAATACCAGGAAACCATTGTTAAGTGCTCCAGCCGACGTGATATAACTGAAAAAATGTTGAAAGCGGTATGAAACTTCATTCAATCAATCATTCAAACAATTTCACATATACACAAAGCAAAGCCTCTGGACAGACTGTGCATCTGCACAGTCTGACCGGAGTCTTCACTATGCATTCTATAGAATAAATAGATCATCAGAAGAGCACCAAATAATTATAATACATTGTTGTCAAGGCTGCTCAAAGCTTGTGCTTTCCACACATGTGAAATTGTTTGGAATGCCACACACAAATTCATATACATTTTCTCCTCATTCTTGTTTGGGGGACATACTTTTTGGTGGACGTTTATGTTCACCAGTGTTAATACCACGTTTGAAAATCCTGTCAGATGTTAATAGGTTTTCAAAACAGTAGTACTCATTAAGATTTAATTTACTCTTTTTGGAGAATTGTAACCGTCTGACAACTATGCATTTCAAGAATTGAGTGAAACAAGGAGTCTACGTAACTTGTTGCAACCTCAAAGACATCTTTTAAGTGTGAAATCATATTCAATTCTGAGATCGGGTGAATTTTTTCCTTGCGTAGAACTACTTTTCTGACAGAATGAGTAATTTGCCCCTTATTTACCAATGGTCAATGGGAGGTCACTCATGAAATGAAATTACTGGAATGGCAACCTCCCCTGACACTACTAATGTATATGAAACAAAGGCAAATTAATGGAAATATCGGAATACACATGAATACGGATACAGTCTGGCGGTAAAGTAAAGCATTCAGACCATGCGATAAAGGTTTATGCAAAGGGGTTTTACTTTACATTTCAACACACGAAAGCCAAACTCGAGACGAGTATCTGCGATTTTTTACGCGTTTATATGAACACTTTACCTTTCTTTTCTTTGAGAATGAAAATCGCGGAACAATCAGTTAATATCCTTTTATAGAATTTTTATCTCCACTGGCCGAAGGCCACTGAGGCTATTGTCATGGCGTTGTGTCTGTCGTCCGTTCGTGCGTCCGTTTGTAAACTTTTTCTTTAAAAATCTTCTCCTCAGAAACTACTGGATGAATTTCAATCAAACTTCACAGGAATGATCCTAGGGTGATCCTCTTTCAAAGTTGTTCAAGAAATTTAGATCCAATGACAAACATGGATTTAATGGGCGTGGCTTATTTCCAAATATGGTTAAAAGTTGGTTTTCTCAGATTCTAATTGATGGATACAAATTAAATTTTACATGAATGATCCTTGAGTGGCATTTTATCAGTCTTTGAAAAAATATTGTGATCGGTTGAAAAATATGTATTTTATGGGCGGAGGTCATTTTTCTTTAGGTTATTTAGTGGAAACTTTGAAAATCATTTTCTCAGAATGTAACTAATGTTTTTCAACCAAATTTCACTCCAATGGTACTTAAGTGATCCTTTGTCAGGCTACCAGAAATTATTGTGATCGAATGAAAAATAATTATTTTAATGGGCGGAGGTCATTTCTGTATATGTTATTTAGTGGAAACTTTGAAAATCATTTTCTCAGAATGTAACTGATGTTTTTCAACCAAATTTCACCGGAATGATCTTTTTGAGTAACCCTTTATGAGTCTACCAAAAATTACTGTGATCGGATGAAAAATATGTATTTTATGGGCAGAGGTTATTTCTCAATATGTTATTTTGTGTAATCTTTGAAAATCAAGTTCTCAGAATGTTATGGGTGGATATCAATCAAACTTCATTGGTATGATCCTTGAGCGACCCCTTTAGCATGTAGCCAAAATTATTGTCATTGGATGAAATATATGTTTTTTTATTAGCGGAGGTCTTTTCTCTATATGTTGTATAGTGGAAACTCGGAAATCATTTTCAACCTCAGAAGAATCCAAAATATCTAAAATTCTATTCAAAACTTTTCTTTTCTTTTACAAGAATTTCAAGCCTGTGGAGCCTAAGCCATTCATAGCTTTCTAGTTTAAGCAGATAACACCATAATTTTTAATAATGAGATTACGGAGAACTGATTAGCATTACAAAATAAGAATAATAACCTAGATCATCTAATTGTCATTTCTTTACTTTTATAACAAATGGATCGGAGAATTACTGTTTAAACTACACGCGATAAATTCCGAAAGTTATCGAAACCTTGTAATTACAGGACTTTGTTGACGACCGACGATATATGTTGAGAAACGTATATCTGAAGCAAGATGCGGTCAGGTCATTTTCCTTTTATCGTAATTTTACATGTAAAATTTCTCTTTTCTCCACAAATGGAGGAATCACTTTAGTATGCCAACAGAAACGTCCACCATCAGTACTTTCAGTGCTTTGATTATAATAAAGGTATTGTCATATGTCTGTGATATGACGTAAAAATTTGTTAAAAGGAGCATAAAAAACATTCAAACAAAGAAAACAAAATAACATGAAATCTCCAAATTGTAAAATTGAAAAAAAAACAGTACAATGTACTACTTATGTCAATAACAACCTAACATTTATACTAGCTTATCCATTAGACTGTGGGCCAACTTATTTCTTGCCCTCTTTTGGGTGTAGACTGGTCTCACTGTCGAATATCAGAATAGCCTAATCTAGGCTATTCTGATAGTCGATTTGTGGACCAGTCTAGAGCTGGTAGCCGGCTTTCTGAGAAATACTCTGATGTTGCGGGCAACAGTACCCGCCCAGGGTCAGAAATAAGTTGGCCCTGTGTTTATTTTGTGTTGGAGCATGCTGTTTCATGTACATATTTAGTTATTTTGAGTTTATTTAGTTAACTAGTCGTACATTTACTTTAACAGGGTTCGCTGGAACAATGAAGGGTAAATGAAGTTGTTGTGTTGGTGGTTTTGTTATCAATTTTGAGAGTTGAAATGGAGCTCATAATAGAGAGAGGGTCAAATATGGTTAAGATTTGATGCAAATTCATCATTATGTAATTTTTATGCTCGACACATTAATAGATTTAGGGCATATTGCCTTTGCCTTGTCTGTTTGTTTTTCTGACCATTTGTCATCCAAAGGAACTTTTTCGTTGGTCTTAACTTCCGATTGATAAGTGACAAGCCTTCATCAGGGGTCTGGAATTCCGATGCCCAACTTGTCCGACACAGGCTTTTCCACTTGCGGGCAAGTACATTTTTTCATGCCACTCGTCTGTGGACAAGTAAATACCAGAGAAAATCTTGATACAGTACTAAAAAAAGGCATCCTTTTATTTGTATGAAAGGGGAGAAAACATTGTCTTGAATGAAGAAAATGCTGGGTTACAGCATTTTCTTCATTAAAAACAATGTTTTTTCTCAATATTTATCATTTCATTTTTTGTGGGCGAGTTCATTTTGATCCTGGACAAGTAGAAATTTTACTTTTACTTGTCCATGGGCAAGTGGAGAAAAGTCGTATTTCCACACCCCTGTCTTCATATTTCACATGTGTTTGGCAAGACCTCTTGTACCGGTTTCAAGGTAATCAGTCAAGGTCATATATATGGTACATTTAAACTGCCTTTAGATGTATCAAAGTTGTAGTGCAGGGGAATTGGTGTTAAACAAACAGCATGTTCTTGTCATAAATCTGTTTGGACAATGTTGTTAGTATTCTTTAATTGATATCAAGCATATTGATTAGTGACCAAAACCTTGTAACTACAGTTTTATTCGTGCTATAGGTATGAGCTTTATTGGTTTTGAGCCCTTGGAGGGAGAGAAAATTTGGTTGGATAAAATTTTATTAGCTACTCTAACACTCCTATTGTGAGCTCTGACTTGGAGGATTTATGGATGATAAAACCTTGCCTTTACTTGTCACATTATAGCCATCTTAGATCTATTGTTAAAGGATACTTAAAGAAAGGAAAGGGATTTAAGACAAATAATTGATTGGAAGGGACGAAATTGGGAGCTACTTGGGATCAAGGGTCTTTCAATCTTTCATTGGTTAAAGATTTATGTTCTTTGTTGGGTAGAATCCATAGATCAGGATATAAGAGTTGAAGCAAAAATAACATACTGAATTAAACAGATATAAACAAAAAATCTCAGCTGACTTTAGATCAGGAAATAAGAGTTGAAGCAAAAATGACATACTAATTTAAACAAAGAAATATATAAAAAAAAAAAAATCGCAGCAGACTTTCCAACAACATGCAAGAAACCTGTAGGTTGTACAATTTGGAATGCGTGTTTTGTGAAAAATTATGAACTGATATTGCTTTGAAATAGAAAATTTGATGTTGTGTTGTTTGTGCAGTGGGTGTGTTCGAACTTTGAATATTTGTTGCTATTTAACTGATTGTTAATATTTGTTAATATTCTTTTCAAAAGGTTCTAACAATTGGGCACATGCCTAGTATAAACATTTTAATAATTTTGTATATGTCTTCAATATGATGTATGTGTAGCAATTTTAATTTCTTAACCTTCAAAACAACACAATACAAGTATAAATTAAATAAAAGTTAGTCAAAAGCTTGAACTTGTGATTTTGAATTCAGCTGAGCAGTGATGGTTTAAAAATTGTCTGAATTTATTGGTAAATTTATTTTTGCTTTCATGTAATAACCATGAATTTTGACCTGTCTAGGATAAAATGTAAGACAAAAATCTCCGGTGACAAGCTTTTGCCTGGTCTACTTGTCTTTGAATAAGTAAAGCAATGCCCTGTGTTCAGGCACACGTTAACTATCAAAATAGCAACATAAAACTGACAAGGAGGATAACTCTAGATGCATTTTGTGCAAATGATGCTCCTTTTTGGACTTTGGACTTAGGATTTTTTATCCATTATCTAGCACCCATTAACCAAGAGTAGGCACCCCTTTAGTTATATATAATATGTACTTAGTGTATTATATGAAAAAATATAACTAACGAGGTTGGGAGAATTGATCATTGTCGAGGCTCTGCCGAGACAATTATCAATTCTAACAATTGAGTTAGATATTTTTTCATGCAATACACCAAGTACGTATTATATTTATCTTATAACCTCTATTTGTCTTGTTTTCGTCAATGTTTCTTACTGAAATGCAAGTTTCTAAAAATAACCGCATTATATCTTTGCTCTAAAAATAACTACGTGATATCATAAAAAATATCATACGGAATGTTATCATACAGATATTTGTATAGTTATAATATAAATACCAGTATGACAAAGTAATAAAGAACAATTTTACTTCTGAGTGCTAATAGAGCTCAAGAGCCTATACAGGCACTTCTGACCTTTGGTACTAGGACATCAAATTAACAAACTCTATCTGAAATGTAAACTCCCAAACATGTCTGTGAGGTGCAAAAGATGTAGGGTCAAATGATGCAATATTTGCCTGGTTTACAGTAATCTGGAAATGTTTGATGAGATATTTATCCAAGGTATTCTTAAAAAAAATGTCCAAATAAATTAATTATTGATGTGATTTCTTCTATTTCAGACACACCTATGGGGGTGACTATGGACAGACAACTGTGTATAACCCTGCATCTGGGACGTACTACCAGACTGGCACTCAGGTAATAAATTAGTTTTCATACTTCTATGAAATAAAAAGAAAACTTTTTTCCTTCATGATAGTTAAAGACTGGGGAGTCTGAACACCTGGGACTCATTTTATCAAGCATCATACATGTTGATAAGAATTTATTATGTTTGACATGTCGTTAGATCTTTTGATGAAACTGGTTGAGTGCCTTGCAGACTGTTAGCATTTAGGTAGAAGTGACTTCTTTCTAAAATGAAATTTGGAGGAAGCTTTTCTAAATGGGGAGAAGTAGTGTGACTTTCAGAAGTTATATTATCTCAAAAATCTGCTTTTTACATGCTTGTTTGATTTTATTTAACAAATTATTAATACATTTTATGCACCCACATCAATAGATGGGAGTCTAATTGTATCTCTTTCCCATAACTATAACACTAAGTTTCAATGCTCATATGGCAAAAGGTCCCTCTCATTAAATCTTATTATATGAATGGTGCTTCAAAATTCCAAAAAATTCACACAAATGTTCACCCCCTGCTTTCAGAGTGATAAAGACCTTGGCCTATAGACTGAGTCTGTTGTGAAGACTCTGGTCAGACTGCAGATGCACAGACTGGCCAGATTCCTTTGTTTCCATACATTGCTTAAAATACCAAGCACAGGTCCATAAAGTACTGATTCTCTCGTTCCCATTTCTCTACAGGTTGCTGGTGGTGTCCAGAGTGTTGGTGCGACCATACAGACTATGCAGGGGCACATTCTGACACAACAGGGGGGCAACACCTTCTTGATACATGGAGGGGCTATGGATGGGGAGGGGACCCCTCTGACACAGACCACAAGGGCTTCACCTGCAACGGTAATTATCTATTTCCATTTAAATATTTTGTAGAAAAAAACGCAACTGTCCTTGTACAGCACTGTATTATGATGTTTGATGAAGTGGGGAAAAATCTCATTATCACAATGTTGATTATTCTGAGCTTTTACCAACTGACCAACTTTCTTTATTACTAATTAAGACCAGCCCTGCGTTCAGGATGAAAACGTTCTGCTTAACAACTTCAAATCAAAGCATAATTGTAAGGAATTCAGTAAATCAGGATGGAATTGCTTGAAAAATCTGGTAACAAGTTGGTCTTGCATATCTGCTAGCTATTTTATTCTAAATCGATATATTGAATGTAACCACATGGATTGGAAGAGTGACTACGAGAAGTCAAATGCACTTTGAGGCTTAGTCTTAAGATGTTTAGGCTTATGTCCATAATGCATTTCATTGGTACTCAATCTTTAAGAACCTTAAGATAATCATTAAAAAGCCATGGCTAGTTAGGTTCTTATCTTCTAAGCAATGTTTAAAAAAGTATTAATAACATTCTATAAGTGTTGTGTAGTAGTCAACAAAACTCCTTTTGTTTTTTACTTTTTGAAATTAAAACTGGGTAGGTTGTTTGCTGTGTAATTCTATTTTGAGTTATTTGAGTTTGTAATGTTTTCGATGATGTTGAAGGGTAGACATATAGACGAGTCAGTTTTTTGCTAAGTATTTTATCAAAGAAAACCTAGATATACTATTAACAATTATAATTTGAAGGTAAATAAAACTCTTGATGCAGTATATTTTCTTCCTGATCAAGCTGAATAAAAAACATTGTAAAATTTCATCAAAATCAAAGTGCTGAAAGCATTTATTGTGCGTAAGTTTTATTTTGATCTTTGTTCATACCTCCTGCCAAAGTAGGAACATTTTGTATTTATCTTGAAAAGGTTTCAAGTTTATTTTTGATAAATCCCTTAGCAGAACACTGGTTTTGTGTTCTAGGACCAAGGAATTAGTTCAGTTCTGTCAATATTTCCTAAATTTTTTCTTTCCCTATACTCGCCCTAAACTAAAAACTCAGTTGACAATACACTAGCACAGCTTTCCAAAGTTTCACTTTCTTGCACCCTGCTAAGATATTACTGTCTATCTAGTGTAATTAACATGTGCACTTTCCAATGATTGCTAATTTATTCTCTTAGATAAGATGAGAAAAATAGTTATCCCCAGTCTTCTATTGCCTGTTGTTCACAGAAAAAATAAGCGATCAAATTATTGTAGCATACAATTCAACACTTAAAGACACAATTTGTATTATTTTTTAATATTTCAATTACTTTTTTCAACAAATATTCGAAACTGTAAAGCCAAGTTCTAAACTATTTTACTGTCAATGAGTTTGATAAATAATCTAGAATTTTTGTTTGATATAGAAGTTTAATACAACCCCTCAAATATATTGTGAGTCAGAGCCCTTCAGGTCCTGTGTTTCTTTTGACCTACCTATTATGTTTCTGATCAGCTAACTCCAAGAGAAAAAGAGTATTTTCCATTGATTAGTTTAGTCCTTGTATTAAGTATTTGATATCTATGTGCCTCTGTTACGCAAGTTACTTTGATAGCTCTTGGGAGGATTATAAGGGAGCTTGTGCTAGCTTTTTAAATTTGGGTGTCATTGACCCCTTGAACATAAAATTCTGGGGATCAACACTGTTTTGGTAGGGGTAAAGAAAGAGCAAAACCTCAAATTTTATCAGTGTTTAAAGTAATCTATATAACTGAAACAACATAAACAATAAAGTGTATACACACTTTATTGTTTATGTTGTTTCATTTTTATAGATCTTTTGTAAAAGTATGAAGAAAACAAGAGATCTATATTATCTTATATTGCAATTATCTTATATTGCATTAGCGGCACCACTGGAAATTTAATGGGTCAAAATGACCCAATTGCAGGAAATTTTTGAGGGTCAAAATGGGATTTTTTGGGGTCAAAACCCTTGTGTAAGGGTCAAACACGAGTCCTGATTATAGGCGAGTGCTGACATACAGGGTTCTATATTTGTAGGATGACCTGTACAATCGCAGTCAAGAAGTAAGTACCCCTACTTTCCTAGTGCACCTTGTTATTGTATACAAATGAATATGTATTATACTTATTCTGGAGTCCAGCAAATTGTCCTGCATGCACAAAGTTATTACTTGTCTTGTTATACTAAGTACAGAACTTTTGTCTTTTCACCAAGCTTCATTCAGTGTTGCTTCTTTTTATGCCCCCGATAGGGAGGCATCATAAATTTGACTTGTCCGTCCGTCTGTCTGTCCGTCCGTCCGTCCGTCTGTCCGTCCGTCCGTCTGTCCGTCCGTCCGTCCGTCCGTCCGTCCGTCATTCCGTCCAAAAACTTTAACATTGGCCATAACTTCTAAATCAAAGCGGTGTCGGGGGCATTGTCATCTTACAGTGACAGCTCTTGTTTAAAGAAAAGCTTTGAAGAACTATTTTAAGCCTCAAATAATTCATGATTTACAAAGTGTGTTTTCTGGATAAAAGTACAGAAATTGCAGGATAGATTTCATCCAGATTTCTCAGGTATCATTATCAAATGACCACTTAACAAATTTGTAAAAAAAATCCACCAAATTTGATTGATTGAAAACTGCAGCTTTTGTCTGTAGGCCTTGTTTCAGGTAGAATTTTAAATATTCAAAGGGGCATTAATCATTAATAGTTAGTGAATGAATGAATTCATTTGAAAGACTTGTAACTTTTGTAAATGAAGTGACATAATTTGAAAGAAATACTTCTAGATTATTTTATTTTCTTAAAGAAAAATATCCTTTGTTTTATCAGTAATTCAAGCCTGTTGACTGATTTAAGAGCCTCTGGTTGTCAATACTTAGCTCTTTTTTATGCCCCCGTATCGAGAGATCGGGGGGCATATTGTTTTACTCATGTCCGTCTGTCTGTCCGTCCGTCTGTCCGTTTGTCAGACCGAAAACTTAACCAAACTTAACCTTTGCCTTTTCTCCAAAAGGATTTGATACACAAAGCTGTACACCAAAGTCAAGGTCATGTGACAAGGTCAAGGTCATGTGACAAGGTCATCTGTCAAGGTCAAACTTTAAAAAAAATGCTGTTAGGGGGGCATTCGTGTTTCACAAACACATCTTGTTCAAATTGTAATTTGCTACTCCGTTCATCAAGAACAAAAACTATTGCCATCACCCTGTCATTGGCATAGTCTATGTCTGTTGTATTGTTTTCTGTCTGGTTGAAAAAATAAAGTAAACCTTGTCTATATGTCAGCTATAATAAATGGTACTGACTTGAAACTTGGCATGTATGCTCGCCAGTACAAGAGCCATCTTTGCTATGAAGAGAATTTATGCCCCATTTTCAATCTAAAAAAGTTGCTTTCAAGCACCTGCAGCAGAGTTTGGCTTCTACTTCTACTTGAGATGCTCTTGTCCGGTGTCCTTGCTAGTGAGATTTTATTACAGTGTGAATAAGTGAACTGAGTTGGTGCTTGATATAGAAAGGGTTGTCCTTTGATATTCTATTATATGGTTGAGAAAAAAATCACTTGAAAAACAAAAATAAGAAATTATATTATTTATTATATTGCTTTACTTGTAAATTTATGTATTAATGTATAGAAGGCCTGGGCTGGGGAAAGTTAACAATTGCTAGCTGTTCTAACTATAACCAGATCAATAGGTTGAAGGGTATTTTGGATTTCAGATGAAGATATTTTACTCTGTTGTTGGTACTCATTCATCAAGAAAGCTTGAATGAGAACCCAAACATAGAGCTTAGTTGAAAAATGATTCTAGGCAGTTTATTGTTGTCCTACCTTATTGAGCACTATAATTTCAGTCTATCAAAACAATGATAAAATTTATTATTATGCCCCCTTTGAGGAAAAGAGAACATATTGCTTTGCACTTGTTGGTTAGTTGGTCGGTCTGTCAGTAGACAGTTTTTTGTCTGGAGCATATCTCATAAAGTATGCAAGCTAGAATCATAAAACTTCACAGGTGGATAGATCTCATTGAGAAAAAGTTCAATGCACAAGATTCATTACTCTACTCATTATATTTTGCTAGTTATTGCCCTTTGTTGATTGCAAAGAATAGCCTGCAAAGAATAGCCCATTGACCTGCATTTATGGGGGCATAAAGGTTTTATAAATATCTCTTGTTTTCACCGACTGGAAAGGTTAAAGCTGGCTCTTTTTTACAGTGGACAAACCAAATAGATAATATATTATTATCATACTAATTTGCAAAGAAACTATTGCTAATACAAGTCATCATTAAAACAAATTATAAATGACAAAACTGATCCAACGGTTTGAAGATGCAAGGGAAGTTGAAGAAAACTGTTTAATCTGAAGAAATCATATTTTTTTCATAGTAAAAATAAGGTGCTGACCATATACACATCAGAGATAGTGTGATATGTATTGTGCAAAGACATTTAGTAGATGTTCTTAAAGAATTGCTCAAATTTGATTGGTTATGGGTGATCCATGGTTTCAATCAAGATGAAAATGTTAGCCAAATATTTTAGAAACAGTACCCAACTTTACATATGAGTCTGCGCATGACATTTCCAACAATTTCACATGTGTATGATGTGAGGACTCAGACCAGCCTGTGCATGTGCACAGTCTGATCAGAGTCTTCGCCATGCTCTGTAAAGATATCTAGGACCTCAAGTTTGTGACCACAATTTGAGAATGTTTTAAATGCAGCAGGTGGTTGTCAAAATCTCTCAATATCTGACAGTTAGGCACATATAAGCCCATGCCTGACATTTCCAACAATTTCACAAGTGTGCGAGGCACAAAGTTTGAGCAGTGTAGACAATGACACAATACAATAAGAATATATGCTGACCACCTGAGGAGTGTCTTAGACCTTATCTTTCTATATGTAAAGCATATGGAAGATTCTGGACAGACTGTGCGGCTGCACAGGCTGGGCAGAAGCTTTTCCTTGCGCATGTGAAAATGTTGGAAATGTCAAGCACAGGCTCATAAGATATTGTTTGAAATGCCACACACAGGCTCATATGTCTTTACACATAAGTAAGTTACAATTTTTAAACCTTGGCAAATGTTTTTTGTATCCTGAATTACAAACACATTGCTAGAGAAGCAGTCTGTATGTGCAAAAAGTTTGATAGATTTTGATGAAGCTTGATTACAAGGAAAGAACTTCAACATCTTTGTTCTGTTTGTAAAACATAATCTTAGAATGTTTTATTTTGGTAAGTGTTTAGGTTAAAGTTTCAAAATAAATGATGATGACATAATTGTTTCTTTCACCAGTAACTTAATAAGGATTTTCATAGTGTTAAACAGCTAGTTACCGATGCTATGTCAAAGATTACAGAGCTTGATAATGTTCATGTCATAATATTTCATCATTTTTTACCCTTCTAAAATTGTAATATGTTATCCTACACAATCCTAGGTCCTGTTGAAATTCGATGTTGATTTGCTTTTGACTTGAATGAATGAAGAATATGCTAGAAAGAGAAAATAAGCAAAAAAAACAGGTTTCAGGCTACATTTTATTCAATGTCATTAGTATCTTTTTGCTGCTAGTAAATCAGTCACCCTTCATCGTCTATGAATTTTAATTAATTTAAGATATCAGAACATATAAATCATTATTTTGACATTGTGTTATGTTGTGTATTTGTCCACTTGTCTTTTGAATGTTCTTTTTACGGCAGTATGGTTGTTTTGACCTGAAGTCTTGCCTATTGTTAAAAATTGTATGTAACAAATGTTGCCTTTCAACTTGCAGCAGTCGGCTCTGGCTCGCTATGCGAGTAGCCTGGAGGCCAAGGGTAGCTCTGTAAACCTTGATGTACCATCCTTGAAAGGAGGGGTAATTACAAACTAAGTTTAATAAGTCTTGGAGGTGGTTATACAGGTCAAATTTGTGTCATAGCAGTACCATATTTTCTGAAATAAAAGCTCACGTAAGCTTAACAAAATATAGACAGATTAATCTTCCCATTTACTTAGCAAAATTTTCAGTCAGCAATATTTACTAATAGGGTGACCTGAAACTCTTAATTTTAGCTTGAATAAAGATGAATTTATGAGGTTTAAGTCGCCCATCCACAATTTCTTCTTTTGTGTGTGTCTAGTTTGAGAAGATTTATTTATCAAATTGGAGAAAATAGCAAATGGTAGTTTACATAGTGAGAATGTGTTGAAGTTATCAGTGCTATTTAAATGGAGGGATCTTTTATAAGGAGGAAATATGGTATACACTGTGTGCAACCTTTCATGTCTGGAGTGGTTGTTTAAACATTTTAACAGAGAAGGCTAAAGTTATCTTCTTGGCTTTAGCTTATCTGAGAGCTAGCAATTTCCTTAGCATTTAATCCTTGTCATGCTGAATAAATTTTGGCTAAAAATTTGCATCAAAATCAAAGGGCAAAAAGCACCAAAAGTTCCAACTGTAGGTCAGTTTTTATTTGAAAAACTAAATCTATTGACAATTCTGGTTTGAAAGTGAGAAACAGGTGGTGTAAACTTACATCAGACTGCACATATGTGCAGACTGTTGTTTGTCTATAGCTCCTGCCAAAGCAGGAATATTCTGGGTTCAGCATGACAAGGGTTAACATGTACATTCTTATTTGAAAGAAAAAACCTTTCAGTTCATACAAGACATGAAAGATTTAGCTTTGAGAATACGAGACAACTTGGCTACTGTAACACCTCCAAGTGAATGTACGTTGTAATGTTGCCCCTGCTGATAGACTGCATGCTGGAAATAGGGCACTCTGCATTTTATGTCAAAGCTTATTAGGTCAAGCATGTATGTCATGCGGAGTAATGGATGTGGGGTTATATCATTCATTATCTTATTTATTGTACAGTACTTAAAAGAAGTGCTTGTCTTAATTAATGTTAGAATTGTAATGTTAACATCATAATTTATAAATTTATAAATTCACCTCTTATGTGAAGTGACAACATTCTGTTTATGACATGTGCTTTGTATGAAGGTAATGTTATAATGTACAGATATAACCATTTGATAAAGAGATGAAGAGAGTATTTGTAAATTTCATAATTTTATGAAATAAAAAACCTAATCACACTATCAATACACAAAGTTTATTTTCATACACCCATGAAATTAAAAAAAATATTCTCTTCATGTCTTAAAATTGAATATCATGAAGCAACAAAATAAAGTTATATACATAATGAGACCAATTTCTGAAGGGACCACTTTGTGTGAAAGCTGACAAAATAGCAGGATACTCAAGATTATTTTCATTGGGGAAACAAGTTCTTTAGCCAATCAGAATACAGGAAAATAGGTGAATAATATCAAAACTAAATTTTTGAATATTTGATGAATATTTAGCCACTGGAAAAAGTAGTAATTTGACGGTACATTTAATTGAGTAATGAAGTATCTCATATTCGGAGTTTTATTCAAACCTAACTCCTGCATTTGAAGGTATTAGCAGTGAAACATATATTTTCCAACATTTGTCTACCACCAATGAATGGATATTCATAAAAATAAGAGGAATAGAAGCTGGAGACTAGGAAGAATGTAATCTTAGTACTGGTGTGGGAAGTACCAGGAATTTATAGTAAAGTACTCCAGTTGATGCGATATAACTGAAAAATCGTTTAAAGTAACTTAAAACTTAAATCCCATTCAAACAGGCAATAGAGGCTGATCCAAGCCAGAAACTACTCCTTTGTTATGTCATGTTCCTTTTTCAATGATTTAGATTTACTCATGAGAGATAATAATGATTTTTAGCAGGTAAAAGATGATTTAAAAGATTTTGCCAGCGATTTCGTTAGGTAGAATTTTGGGAATCTGTCAACTTTGTTGAAATATCACTTTTGTTCTGCTTGGATTTTATCTTTGAATGATACAAAGATGCGATTGTTTGTGATATGATTTATAGTCATTTATTAATTACAGTTGATTTGCCTAATTGGAAAATATTATATAGTTTTGTCTAATTGGAAAATATATCTATATAGTTTTGTATAATTGGAAAATGTATTGAATATGATGACTAAATCACCAGTGCAAAAGGCTCAATTGCTGGAGGCGGCACATTTATGTACAGACATTTACCTTCCACCAATAGGTGGATAATTTAAATCTTTAATCATTAGCATGGTAAAACTGGTGAGAGAAATACCAGGAATCCATTAGATGCTTCAGCAGCCAGGATATGACTGAAAAATTGTAAAAAAGCTGCATTAAACTAAATTCAACCAAATAAACAAAATTACTTACTCTTGCCTGAATTCTTGATTGTGGTTATCTGGTTAGCCTAGAAAGGGACTTTCTTTCAAATATTTGTTAAAATCATCAGGTCTAGCAGAGGTTAGACATATTGACCTTGATATGGGCAGATTGGTATAAGAGAGGCAACTGTTACTGTTGAATTGTATGTCTGTAACAGTGAATGTAACTTTTTAACGTTGAAACATTAATTCATGTAAACAGACTTGCTCAAAACAGAAATTGTTTTAGTTTCTGCATGTTATTTTGGTAATGATTTAAGTTTTGAGTTAATTGCATTTAACTTCTACAATTGTTGTTTGCATGATGAAATTTAATTAAGGATCACCAAAAGATTTATAACTCCTGTAGATTGTTTGCTAATATATATAGATGTTGTCCTTAGTAGTGGTGGGGTTTAGATAAATTTTCTTTAAGTTTAAGTTTCAGTTTATTTCTTCTTTTGTTTGAAATGCTGGTAAACTAGTCCAAAGCATGGTGTTTTGTGATTTAAAATCAAGTAAACATGTTTTTTAACTTAAGGAAGTAATAGTTCCACAACATTTTCGAGCTTGTGTCTTTCACAATGTTGACCGAGGTTTCCTAAGTGAATAATCAAAACACAACACCAAACTTACAGTTTGAACATCTGTAGTTTCAATGATCATTTGTCAACAACATTTTTTGTAAGAGAATTTATTTCTACTTTGCACTTGGGAAATGTGCAAAATCATAGTTACGCTCATGTCACTTTACTCGGAATTACTGTGCATTTTTCTCATGTCAAAATTCATAAAAAATAAAATTTAATAGGAAAAAAAAAAGACAACAAAAAGTTTAAAGTTAGAACGCTATTTTGTAAACCCTCTATCATAAGTACCTGTCTCATTAAAGCTTGAGTTATATATGGAAGTTTTCTCCAAAAAAGACACAAAGACCCTGTGTTAGTTTTTCAGTACCGTTTGCCAGTTAATTTTAATGTAACTCTGAAAAAGAAATTCATTAATTCAGATTTAGCAGAAGTTAAACCCATTCTTACACATTCATGCATTTTTTGACAACTCGAAAAAAGGCCTTTTTGAAAACAGCGGGGAAATGAAGAAATTGCTATTTATTGCTTGTTACAAAGCAATTTCTTCATTATCCTTGCAAAAGATTTTGGAAAAAAAAAACAACAACCAAAAATTAAGTCACACTGGGTTAAAACTGTTATCTGTTATTAATGAATTCATAATATAAGTAGTGCTAGACAAATTGAAATTGTCATATGAAATTAAAAAATAATCAGGCTTTCAAATAAGAGGGAGTGATAACATTATATATGTCCGTTACTTCACATTCAAACCTTATGTTGTTGGTATTCTTTGGAATTGTATTGATGAGATTAATCCAATGAGCACCCACAGCATAGAATTAAGTGGATGAATAAAGAAATTCTGCATTTAAAATTGAAATCATTCCATCTAATTGAAGCTTAGCTTAGCGTTACTATTTGAATTTTACAAAACTGGCCACAACCATCATAAAAAGGTTGTGCATGTTTCTGTCATTTCAGGTGCAGTGGCTGATTGACAACTATGAAACTGCGGACGGAGTCAGTCTGCCACGCAGCACCCTCTATAACCATTACTTGAGACACTGTCAGGAACAGAACCTGGATCCAATGAATCCTGCCTCATTCGGAAAACTAATTAGATCTGTGTTTCTTGGGCTAAGGACTAGGAGATTAGGGACTAGGTAATGAATCTCAAGATTTTTAACCCCCCTCATACAGTTACACTTTGAATAGGGAGAAATCTTCTTTGAAATCTAACACATTGAAAGGGAGGTGAGGGAACCAAAATGTTGTATTATTCAAGCTGTAGATACGACAATATAGTCGATCAAAGAAAAATCCTTTGTTGCCGGCAAAAAAAGGGGTTTTTAAGAGAATGAAATGATTTACTATTACTATTTCTATTTCTAGAACTTGCAAAAGTCCCAAATTCCATGTATGGTAATTTTGTGCTGGTACCGGTGATTCATTTCAGAATAGAAAAGACCTTGTCTAATTCAAACAAACTCCCATATTTTGTTTTGATAATAATCTTGTTTCTATTTCAGGGGAAACTCTAAGTACCATTATTATGGTATCAGGATAAAGGCCAATTCTCCACTGAATCAATTTACAGATGATCAAACAATGGCTATGAGACAGCAGCCTCTATATCAACAGGGCAAAAAGTAAGATTGGATTAAAGTTTTGTAAACTGAATACATCTCATCTATTGGAAGTGTAGGCTTAACTCTTTTCTGTACAATAATGTAGTTTTATTTTTAAAGGATTGAAGAATAATCTTATCACAGGGATATAATTTATATCCCTGTGATAAGATTATTCTTCAATCCTTTAAAATATCTATAACATTAGTTTAATTCATGTTTTTGAGGGTATTAACATTTGAAGAGACCCCAAAAAAAGGTTTGACGCCCAAGTGCGAAGCACAAGGGCATTAAAACATTTTGAGGGTCTATGCACCCTAAAAAAAGTGAATTGACGCTATTATCAGGCCTGCTTTTATTGCATAAAAAGAAGGACTTCAGTATTTTTTCAAACAGAGATTGAACAATTATTCATTGGAATGCTTTAAAACTAGCCCCAAACCTGTGAATATGTCGGAAAAACTGAGTTATGCATAGCAACATCTCCTTTGTTTATACCAACATTGCTTGGTAAATTCATGATGTTTTAAAATTTAACGCAAAAATAAGATCAACGACTTTATTTATGCCCTGTATTTATGTAATACATACATAGAAAATGATAGTGTATAGGCCCAGAAAAACAGATATTTAAGAAAAAAAAGCCAGGTGTTAACAGCACATGTATTTACTTTTAATCCATGTTTTCTTCTATTAACGCCTGGGTTTTGTCCTTTAACATATGCCTATAATGACCTGAAAACACACATTTTATGCAATGATTAAAGAAATGACCCTAAGTATGTGGAAAGATATGTTTAAACAAACATTCTAACAGGAACAATCTGATCAGGGTCTGCTTTGATTTTATGCCCTGGCTGAAATGGCCACAGGTATATAGTTTACTCAGTCTGTGGTGCAGGTTGGTGTGTGTGAGGGCTGTGTGTGTCCCTTTTTTACCAGGAGCACTACTTCTACATTTATGGATATATTTCAAAATACTTAGGCACAATTGTTTTCCGTTGTTAGTACTAGTGTCATGCAAAGATTTTGCCTGGATATGCCCAAGGTCACAGCTTCAGGTCATACAGGACACAGGCAAAAATCAAGTATTTTTATGGGAATCTGTGCCTATGACACATTTGTAGTTCTTTCAATGAGATGCATTTAGACACATGGACATTTTCCCATCCACACATTAACCCTTGTCATGCTGAACCCGGAATATTCCTGCTGTGGCAGAAGCTATAGGCAAACATCAGCCTGCACCTGAGTGCAGTCTGATGTTAGTCTACACCACCTGTTTCTTTTTCAAACCAGAATTGTCAATAGATTTAGTTATTCTAATAAAAATTGACCCACAGTTGGTACTCTCAGTGCTTTTTGCTCTTTGCTTCTGATGAAAATTTCTAGCCAAAATTTATTCAGCATGACAAGGGTTAGGCCATCTTCACGAGTCAAGGGGTATCGAATCGATAAGATCTTCTCGAATACCCCTTGACTGAATGAATAGGTATTTTCTGTACGATTTATTTTTAGCCGACCAATCAAAAGGTCAAACGCGATTTCTGTGACTGCCAATCAGAGAGCTTCTTACAAACGACATCGGTACCTTTTAATCCCTATGGCAACCTGTTGTATTCCGACGACTATGTAGATAACCCTTCATTCTTGGATAAAGAAAATGCGTCGCATCGAAGACGCTAACTTTTTAGTACGTTTTTATTCGGTGACAGATAGATTTATAAAATCAACAAAATAATAATCAGTTCCTTTTTATCAGAATGATAGAAATAGTAAGCCGAAAGTTTCCTCATTGTCCACCGTGAATGTTTCCGAAGCTCCTCCCCCACTTAAATTACATCAAAAATGTGAGTTGGGAATTCAGACATTATCTTTCACACGTTTTGTATTTTTGCCGACTAACAAAAATAACATGAAATGGTTTTAATGTTAATCTATCCCCCATATTGTTCCATAGAAAAACATTTTGGATAGCCTTCTCTTCCCCCCCCCCCCCCCCCCCCCCAAAAAAAACAAATGTATGAAATAGAAATAAATTAAATAAATGGCCAGTTTTTGGGGTTTTTTGGTTAATTAAAAGCAAATATATTTCTATACAACATAGAGTATAGTTAACGGGCGGCAAAACTACTTTATCATAACTTGAACTTGATGGTAAGCTGTAGTCGCGAGATTTTGGACTACCCCACATTAAAATACGCATATATCATAAATATTAGAGATAAGAATCAAATAATCCCTTTTTAATTACAAATACATGTGTAATTCGATTTGTATTGGACATTGCGCGTGATTGCTTTGTTTAAACGTCGTTAATAAGTTGTTTCATTGCAAATCTAAGTTTTAAATTTATCGTAACATTGTGACTACCTGCAATATGGGTAGTTTTCAAATTAAAATGAATTCAAATTAATAAACAAATAAATAAATAATGAAGACAAATTATAACAATAAAAAATAAATTGATTAATTCTTCGGCTCCCACAATATTCTTACACGAGATTTATTTTACACAGATAGAGGATTTCTACTTAAAATTGTTGTATTATTTTATTTATTTATTTATTTATTTTCATATTTTATTCTCTTCATTTCTCTTGTCATTTAATGTGTTTAAAGAAAAGTCTGCTGTAAAAGAAGGAGAAAAACTCCCGAATAAAAGAATTCATATGAAAATTCAAGTAAATTATCATTTCTAAATTATTTCTATTTATAAGACGGCTTAATTATTGAATTTATTCCAAATTTTAAATTTCGTGCATTCAATATAGATGCATTCTACTATATTCGAGTATGCAATCGATAAGGTCTAAAACATTGAAAACTTAAACAGGTATTGATTGATCAAAATAACTTGAAAATTCAAATAAACATTGAAAATGGTAATACACTGTCATCGAGGGTAGAAAAAGAAGAATTTGAGAACCTTTCAAAAGATATGTTGTCATTTGAACAGATATAGGAATTTCGATCAGTTTTTGTGATTGTGTATTTCAGTCTTGCTAAGTGTCACAATTACCTAAAACTGAAGGGGTTAAGCGCAATTCTAAGGGTTAATTTCACATCTGGAAAGTAGCCGCGGGGTATATTGATCTAACATACCTCCCGCTGTCGGACCTTTTTTGTAAGAAGGTTACTGATTGGTCCGCCTCGTTTTCTGTTCTGTGACGTCACGCGTACAGAAATTACCCATTCAATCAGCCAAGGGTAAGATAAGTAAAACGTTCGTAACCCTTGGCTCGACAAGATGGGGTTAGGCATTTCAGAGCAATTACTCACTGTCTTTCTGGTGTCAGTAATCTGACAGCAATTACAGTATGTGTTTCTCTTTTCCAGATTTCGGCCCAAGGTAGAGGGTGGGGAAGGGTATAACTCAGAGAATCTGGCACAAGAAGGACCCACCACCCAGCAACAGCAACATCAACAGTTTCTGGGCGACGCCTCTGGGGCCATCCCCAACTTTGGGGAAATCGATATAACCTCAGCCCCATTACCAGATGGGATTGGGGTAGAACATATCTTGGTGTTTCAGAAGATGTACAGGGAACATGCTGAGGTATGGGTTTAAAATAGTTTCACATACAGTCGGACCTATTTATGGCATATTTTCTTAGCAAATATTATGTCAATATGCCCCCCTATTAAATATAGAGAGAGTATATGACTTTGCCTCTTGTCAATTAGATGATCCGTACACAGTTTTATCCAGACCCTAAATCAAAAAGTATGCAGGCTAGTATTATGAAACTCTGCAAGTAGATTTCATTGTGAAGGGGTGCTGTGTTCAAGAAACATTACTCTACTTGGCATATTTTCTGGGTTATTGCCTTGTGTTAAATTCAAAACTTGTTCATTAGATACTTTTTTATGAAAGCACAAGAGATACTGTCAAGGAATATGCCTGAGACATGTCCTTTTGGCATAAATGTTACCTCTCTTGCCACAAACTTAAACTATTCCTTGCCAAAACCTTCCTTAACCCTTGTCATGCTGAACCTTGAATATTCCTGCTTTGGCAGGAGCTATAGACTAACATCAGCCTGCACATATGTGCAATCTGATGTTAGTCTACACCACCTGTATTTCACTTTCAAATCAGAATTGTCAATAGATTTAGTTTTTCAAATAAAAAATGACCTATAGTCAGTGCTTTTTGCCCTTTGATTTTGATGAAAACTTTTAGCCAAAATTTATTCAGCATGACAAGGGTTAATCTTTCAAAAGCAATAATGTTAAAAGGAAATTAGATATTTCAGGTACACAATGCTTCTTGGAAAAACTTAACTCAGTTACCCCTTTCCTGTTTTACAAAATTTTGGACCCGTCCATATTCAAAGGTTTTGCAGACTAAATTTTAAAAAGGATTTAATTTGAAAAATAACCATTCAGTAGGGTAGAAAATAGTGTGGAAAAAGAAGAAATTGCTTGTAAGTAGCAATTTCTTCTTTTTTCACAATGTTTTCTCAATCATAAAATCACAGGCACGTAAAAAGCAGGGATTAAACAGTAAAGGGTTATCAAGGCTTGAAAAAGCTTTGGCCATGAGGTTTTGGTATACTTATCATGTTAAATCTGTGTTTGACTCCAAATCTTTTCTGAACTCTCGAAATTGACTGACAGAACCTCAGTCCACTCAGCTCAAAAAAATGGGCAGAAGTAATTAGAATCTGTTGCCTCTCTATCCAGCATATCTGGTGTGAGTTAGGACCATGGCGGAAAAAAGAGTTAGTCATTTACTTTATGATGTTATCCTTAGAGAAATAAATAAATTAAAAATGATTATGTATTTTCAGGCTATAGTTGATGTGGTAGTAAATTTACAGTTTTCTCTGATAGAGGCACTGTGGCAGGGGTTCTGGAGAAATCAATCCATAGACAGCAGGTATGGACAGTTAATCATCTAATATAGTGTAGTTAATTTGACACTGAGATTCACCTTTGTGGAAAATTTGTTGAAATAACATCATGGATTTGATTGTTGTACATAAATAGCAAATTGTGTAGTTAGCCTTAATAGTATATGCTGAAGATAGCACACTCAAATTACAATATTAAGTAAGAATGATCAAAGTTTATTTATCTAAAGAAAAGAGGTCAATATCAGGTGAATATTACCAACCTATATTCACTGAAATATTGTGAAGGCAAACATTTTCATGTCATTGAAATTCCTACCATGTAAATCGTTATCATGCAAAAGTAAAATTATCTGTAAAGAGACTCTTAAATAAAGAGTTT
Source organism: Fragum whitleyi (assembly GCA_948146395.1). NCBI lineage: Eukaryota > Metazoa > Mollusca > Bivalvia > Cardiida > Cardiidae > Fragum > Fragum whitleyi. The sequence continues at coordinate 68,973,619 of OX411548.1, forward strand.
GATGGAGCTAGAAGCATAGCTATGTGGGTTAATATTTCCTCTAAACTTAATTTTTAAACAATAATTAGTTAAAATGGATAAGATAAACAGGTTTTTCTGAGAAAGATCAGCCTGCACAAATGTGCAGGTTGATCTTTGTCTGTACATCCTTCCAATGCAGGAGTATTCCGTAATTGGCATGGCTAGGAATATTTTATAACTATTAACATTTTTCTACTTTTGATGTTCTAATTTCAGCCCAGACAATGATTACGAGCGTAGATTACCGAGAGAGAAGCTATATCTAATGTGTAGATATGAGCCTGTACAGAACTACGTTCGTAAATCAGACTACATGTTTTATCAGGCCCTGGTTGAGGTCCTAATACCCGATGTTCTACGACCAATCCCTAGTAAGTTGTTGATATATGGTTTTAAAGGTTATGTTTAAATTTAAAAATAAATTAACGTTTTTAATCCTGAAAAATAATGTTTAAAAATTGTTTGCCGTTATTATAATATTTTGCTCATCCTTAAAGTTTTCATGATGTGTGAAAATTAAACTTAAATTTTCTGTGTTTTTTCTGTCCACAACTGAAATGTAGTATTGTTTACTGCTAATTTCTTTAATGCGTTGCGGTGGATTATCAAGAAATAACGGTAGATTATCACTTGATAATCTCACTAACAAGTGAACTCACCAAAAAAATTAACCCTGCTTTTGTTCATTTCACACTATCTAAAGTCATATGAGTTGGGCCCAAAAAATGACATCATGAATGTTTCATAGCAATCACAGGCAACATGACGTACCTTCAGAAAATTTGACGCAAAATTTTCACATTTCATCTTAATATTTCATTTGTGAACATCAAACACAATATTTTCACTCATGGGTCCGCCACTTGTGAAAATATAGCTTTTGTTGTTCACTCAATAAAATATAAGTCTATCTTACACTGAAACAATTGATTATGCTCTATATGATATTTTGCTTGTCGATGTATCAAGATTGCAAGGTCTCAAAAATATTTTTACTTTGCTGCAGGTTCCTTGACACAAGCCATCAGAAATTTTGCAAAAAGTCTAGAGAATTGGCAAAAAGGAGCCATGGTGAATGTCCCAGAAGAAATGGTCAAAACAAAGGTGAGGTTTGGCTGTCTTACACAAAGAGTTTTGCATTCATGCACCATTTCTTATATTTCAATAAAACAAAAGTTGCGAATAAATGGAATTCTGTAATAGAGAAGAATTTATTCTTCAATTCTTGATGATTGATTATCCAGATTTCAAGTTTGATTATCTCTGGATGATTTCATCATGAAAAATAACTTTTATTGCTCACTTACTGTAAGATCAAAAGATCTTACACTTTGACAAACAATTGTTCTTCTGCTATCTTTAGTTATATTTGAGAAGATAAGATTTGTTACTGGGCAGGGGGCTTGTTCAGTGATCAATTGATTTAGCTGATAAAGTTGTGAATCTTGTGATGTTATACTAATATATATATATTTTTTATTCCAGCTTGGAGCTGTTAGTGCCTTTGCCCAGACTTTACGCCGCTACACATCCCTCAATCATCTTGCTCAAGCAGCGCGAGCTGTTCTACAAAATACGTCCCAAATTAATCAGATGCTAACCGACCTAAACAGGGTAGACTTTGCAAATGTACAGGTAGGCGTGTTTTTTGGGAAAATACCACTGATGCTTTAGTATTTGTCTTGATAAATATGTAATACGTACTTAGTGTTTTGTATGAGAAAAAATATCTAACGAGGTTGGGAGAATTGATCATGCCAAGACAATTATCAATTCCTACAACCAAGTAAGATATTTTTTCATACAATACACCAAGTATGTGTGGTATTTATCTTATAACCTCTATTTGCCTTGTTTTCGTAGATGTTTCTAACAGAAATGCCAGTTTCTAAAAATAACCACATTATATCATTGTTCTAAAAATAACTGATGTCATAAAAAATATCATATGGGATGTTATCACATGGATATTTGTATAGTTATAAGATAAATGTGGTTCTTTTCAAATTTGCATAAAGATGAAGAGTCCAACAGCATTTCAAAGCATGGTAAGCTAATATGTGACATGTCATGCCAAAAGGGACCGTCTGGAAACTTAGTACAATAAATATTTGTAAAAAGCATTATATCAAGCCAAGGTCAACAATAAGGAGTATTTTGGAAATAATTATATAAGACTGTAGATTAATCAATTCAGATTCAGAAAATTCAATATTTGCAAAAAGTACTAGCCTGGTCAGTCTTTGCAGGTTGCACAGTCTGACCAGGGTTGACACTTATCACAATTCCCAAATGGTCCCTTTTGTTTTACAGGTCACATATATTTAACGGTACATTTGTGAAATTGTTGGGTGAAACAGAACATATATATGTAGACTTATTTTAGAAAATATTTGTAAAGGCAGATCTTCGTCCATATCTCCTGTTGAAAAAGAACATTCTGGGTTCAGCATGGAATGGGTTAAGATATCCTTGTTACACATTTCATGAAAAAAAAGAGAGAAAAAAATTAAAAGAAATGAGACTGACTTTTGCTGATTCCATTCAGCACACAATATGGGTGTTGAAAGAAAAAAGTACTAAATTCGAGGGTTTGCGCAAGACTAAAGTAAGTAATAAAGTAATATCTAGGCACTTACAATAGTGTTCAGTGACCCCTTAAGATATAGATCTCCTTAACTACTTCTTTTCTATTGCTTTGTGAAGTTATCATGTTTGATCTGTATTCTACATCAGGAGCAAGCCAGTTGGGTATGTCAGTGTGAAGATAACATGGTCCAGCAGCTAGAACAAGATTTCAAGAAAACATTGCAGGCCCAGAACTCATTAGAACAGTGGGCTGTATGGCTAGAGGGGGTGGTCAATCAAGTCCTTAAGCCACACGAGGGCAGTCCTGGTTTTCCTAAAGCAGCTCGACAGTTTCTTTTAAAATGGTCCTTTTATAGGTAAGCATCCACAAATACACATTCTTCTTTTAAATGTAAAGTGGTTTGATGCCAATTTGGTACGCTCCAAGTTAATAATGTTTTGAGGCTTCAGAAAATTCATTTTTCTTTCCATGTATGTTATTTTGAGCAAATATAATTTATTGTATCTTTCAAAAATATGAAGATTCTGTCTAAAAGAGTTTGAAATTGATTAGGAAATCAACTTTATCATTAAAACAATATAGATTTATCTATTCACTTTCTATTTTCTTAAAATGTATGTATTCACTTTTTATTAGAGAACAAGTTCAGTTTGATCCTTCACTACAAGTAGAAAAAGTAAGTACATGTATTTCCACTCCCTTCCAAATAAGATTTGTTTGTATTCACAGCTCAATGGTGATTCGAGATTTAACATTACGGAGTGCTGCTAGTTTTGGTTCATTTCATCTTATCCGGCTACTGTATGACGAGTACATGTTTTATCTTATTGAACACAAAGTTGCCTCCGCAACGGGTGAAACTCCCATTGCTGTCATGGGAGAGGTGAGTTCTTGATTTCTTATGTTTATCCATGATTACTACAGTTCGTATTTTAATCCTTGTTATGTTGAACCTGGAATATTCCTGCTATGGCAGGAGCTATAGACCAGCATCAGCCTGCACATATGTGCAGTCTGATGTTAGTCTACACCACCTGTTTCTCACTTTTAAACCAGAAGTGTCATTAGATTTAGTTTTTCAAATAAAAATTGACATACAGTTGGTACTTTCAGTGCTTTTTGCCCTTTGATTTTGATGAAAATTTTTAGCCAAAATTTATTCCGCATGACAGGGGTTAAGGGGTCAGGACAAGACTTCTGTTAATTCCCTGCATTTTTTAGACAGTTAACTAGGTCAACTCTTTGTTTGAATCTGTAAACTCATGGGTACAAGTTAAGTGCTCTGCCAATTGAATTAATTGGGCTTCTTTTTAAGTTCTTGTCTTTAGTTTTCTCATGCTGGATACAATTTGCAAAATTACATTAAAATCTCTTAGGGCTGAAATGCTGGAATCACTTTGTTTGCAATAATATCTTATCATTTTAAGTAGTGGTGTAAAGAAAGATTAGACCTCACACAAATGCTTCTTGAACTTCTTCTTTAGCTCCTGTCAAAGAATGAGTATTCTTGATTCTATGAATTCTTTAAATGTATTTTTACCTAAATCTGTCAAATTTATAGAACAGATAAAGACTCCTTAAATTTGAGAAAAAATAAAACTCCTGAAAAAGGGAAAATTGCAAAAAGTGATGACCATTTTCCTGTGATGCTACTGAAGAGATTCTAAACCCCGATCAAACTAGTTAGTTGCACATTTAGCATATTTGACCAAAAGACCTTTTTGTCAAAATATAAATAACTCCATATTATTGAAGATTTAACTATTTATCTTATATTTTCAGTTTGTTGACCTCAGTAGTGCAGTAGCCATGAGTTTCTCCGAGACAGAGAACGAGAAACCTCCAGCCCCCACCAAGCCCACACCCACAGTGTGCACAGTGAGCAAGCCCTCCATATCACTAGTTCAGCCCGCCAACATGAATAAGGCTCCTGCAGGAGCCACGTCTCTCATCTCACGATCTACATCAGACAGTGCAAACAGTGGTCCAACTACCTTAATGGTTCTCACCACCAGTTCGGTGGCCTCGGCAAATCAAAATGGTGCTGTTGGTGTCATGTCGTCGGGCACCAATACAGGTACCCTAGCCGTCAAAACAGCAGCCTCATCAGGAAATCTTGGTGGTGCCAAAACAATAGTTGTGATGCCCGTCTCAAATAATTTTGCTGGTGGTGATGGATCGGCCACCAAACGGTTTAAAATTGAGTGATTTGTGATGTCTTTTGCTTCATTCAAAGTGATTGTTCATTTGCGTAAGATTTTGTACTGAATCTGGATTTTGGTCTTCACAGAGTTTCAGTCAGTACAAATCCATTTAATGTACCTATTTGGCTCCTTATAAACGAAGCTAGCACCCAGGTGAACAGATTAAAAAGTGGAGAATTGAACACTTGCAGGAGGATATTAAACTTGACAGATCTTTCATCAAGTTGCGCAACATGTGGATGAAAGTAGAAAGCAACATGTGTTAATTGTAAGTCAAGTTGCTGTTGAATCTGGTAGCTGGAAAAAGAAATCCATTAAAATGATCCAAGATTTACTGGAGTTAGATATTTATTGTTTCATAGCCATGACTTAATTTTTGCTGCTGGTTTTGATATAAATGCTCAGCTTTGAAGTGATTTCATTTTGATGGCTCAGCGCTGACAGTTGTAACTGACTATATTTTAATATGTAGTTACAACTGTTTAGCACTGAGCAATCGATTTAGGCTGTTGCAAATGTAAACAATTTTCAGTGTTAGTTTTTGTTGGTAATTGGTTTGTGTATTTTTGTCCAAGAGTGCTGAGGTGAAATGCCATTACTGAAATTTGAAATATTATTGATAGGCAACCAAAATCCAATAAGTACAGCTTTATTCTAGCTGTATGCTTGAAATTTTGATCACCTGTCAATGAAATGAAAGTTAGTTTTATCTATGACTACACAATGTCACATTTTGAACACAATGAAGAAGCAGTAAAACTAAAACATTGTAGCTAAAGGAGAAATTTGATTGTGATAAGCAGTTTTTCTTCACACCACCACGTGTTCTACACTTTTAAATAGAATTTCTTTAACGCCAATGTTTTCTACCCTACACCTAATATAAACTCACATCGAATCGTAATCTGGATCAATTTGGAATTTTGGCCTTGTCCAAAATTTGGTTGTCCGGTAACAAAGTTTACAGTCATTTCAGGGTTTTAGTCGTACATCAACAAAATAGGGTCCAAAGGACCCAATCATTGGGATCTAAGAGGTCCCAAATTCTCAAATTTTGGGATTCCCTGCTTTAGGTGTAGACTATTTCTTTTAGGCTATGATCTTGTATTTTGTAGATTTAGAGCTATTCCCTGAAAGAATTATTTTAACCCTTGTCATGCAGAACCTAGAATATTCCTGCTTTAGCTGATGATGTAGATTGAAATAAGCCTGCACATATGTGCGGTCTGATTTTAGATTATCCATATAAAGTCAGAATAGTCTAAAGAATAATATTTGAGAATAAATAGAGTAGGTCCGGGTAATTCCGTACATGTGGGAAATTCCGTACACTTGAATTAATTACGTATTTCTAGTAAAATGCATTTCAAATTATTTTAGAAATTAACCTGGTTTTAAAAAAGCCATTATAGCTCAAACAAAATATCGGATAATTACCACGCAATCGTAACCTTGAGTTTTGCTCATCGCCAATTTAAGACGGCACTAACTGAGTCACTTCCTAATTTTCAAAAACCCAGTCAGATAAGTACGAAAAGGTCACTCGGTACCATCTGTCCAAATGTCTGTATGAATGCCCAATGCTTACGTGAATTGTGAATCATAGTTTAACTCATTGAACAAAAAAGGAAATAATCTTCACTCTCCTTGTAATATTTTTTTGTGAAACCGAGTCCTTTGTAGATTAAATGAGATTTTTCATACTGTACGGAATTAGCCCACATTTAAAAATGTACAATTGTAGGGTGAGGCTAATTTCGTACAGGCCAATTTTATTTTACCCATAAAGATCACAACGAATGAAGATTGACATTATATATTCGTTTGGGATAATCAAAACCTTGTAACTGCAGTTTGAAAAGGCTTTAGTAGCGTGCATTTGCCTTGGTCCCAGACCAATTACTATTTCTTCGAGAAACAGTTGAGCCTAATGAAGCAGTAGCTACTGTGTTTTGATCGCCTACTAACGTTTCAAGTTTTTTCAGTGGATGCGCAAATCTGTACCAAGTTTGAGGGGGTCCCATTATTCCCTCATAGGCTCGCCACACTTAATACTTAGAAGCCCATGTTCGCCTTTTATGAACATTTAACTGTCTTAATCATGAATATTCCCCATCCACTAAACGAAGCTATTACTTTTACCGCCCCGTTATTCATAACCGATTTTCCCGACGAAGCGTACGGATTAACCCGCTGATGTACGGAATTGGCCGATATCAGCTACTTGCCTTAATTGTGATTTTTCTTAACATATGGCATAGTTTTTAGAGTTAAATAAGGAGTATTCGCTAGAAGAAATATAATATCATTAAAAAAGTATGCTATTATGATCGTCGTTAAAGAGACGTTCTCAAAATAATCGAAACTATCCAAATCCGTACGGAATTACCCGGACCGACTCTACTGGTTAAGGTTTACAGTAAGTGCATCTAATGACATCCAACTTTGATTTTCATGCAATTTAATGATGTTTCATGCAGCATGACGAGGGTTAATATATGGGTCTCAACTGCAGGAAAGAGTTGAAGACTGTTTAAAGCAGTCTTCAATTGTTTTCTAAGGTTGAACCCCAGAGAGTCTATGGGACTTAGTTTATCACTTAGTTTTGAGGGTCCTGGCTACTTATTTTAGCTTCTCAGATGTGCAAAACCCACGGCCCCTAAAACCCTGGTTATTTTAGACAAAGCATTACAGTTCCTGTTCAGATAACATACAGATTAACAAAAATTTACAGCTTATAGGGTCTGTGCAAAACCATTGTAAGTACTTAGATATTCATAGGCTCTTACAATAGTTTTGTATTGACCCCTGAAATTGCAAAATTGGATTTTAATTTCGTTTTAGATCTGTGTAGAATATTGTATTGTGTTTATTTTTCCTTCTATTTTAAATGTGCTCTTTGTTGTTGAGTTTTGATGACCTAATTGTAAAATAAGGAATGGCATGCTGGTAGTCTCGTTATACCTCTTTATATTTTGCAAGAGATTTTATTTTGTCTCTGCATGCATGCTTAAATATAGCAGGATATTGCTATCTAAGATTGCAGTTATGTTTGAATATTTTATAAGTTAAAAACATGATGAAAGTACATCAATTTATTTACGCTTTTTAAGCATTGTATTAGTTGTATCTATAAGATTCAGAAGTTAAAAATAAATGTAAATTTACAGAAGGTAAAATATTCTTGTAATGAAGTAGAAAATGAAGTAGAAAATTAAAATTTGTAGCTGGTAAAATATTCTTGTAATGTAGAAAATGAAGAATGAAAAAGATATGAATTGAAAGCTAGGAAGAATTTTTCTGATTGATTTGAATAAATCATTTTGTGTTATGATAATTATCATACTTGGAACAACTAAACATATAATTGGAGAAAAATTTGGACAAACAGAGAAGAACCTAGCTAATGAAGGTTGTTGGTGAAAGATGATTTAACATTGTATGATAGAAAAAACTGATTACATAGAAAAATTGGAGTTCAATTAGTTGTGCCAAAGATTTAACAAGGGTTTTTGATTTAATGTGTGCTCTGGTTATTGTACAGCGCAAAACAAATTGTAGATGAGCATCATAAAAGTTGTATCTGCTAGAGCTGAAGAAACAACTTTTTGGACGCTCCAATGACAAAATGCTTTGTATTAAGCTATCAAATATGACCCGTCACACAAAAAAGGACCGACTGGGAACTGTGTACAATAAATGTTTGGAAAAAGCATTGAAACAAATATTGTTCAACAAAATGCGTTTTTCAGAAATGGTTACATAGGAAGATAGAATAATCATTCAAGAATCAGAAAAATTTTATAAGAAAAAGTTTCGACCCTGGTCAGTTTGCGCAGATAGCACAGTCTGACCAGGGTCAACAATTTTTGCACTTACCAGATGGTCCCTTTTCTCCTGACGGGTCACAAATGTTTGTAAAAAGTAGAATTGTAAATGAACATTCCTCTTAACTATCTATCTATCAGATTTAGTCTGTAAATACTAGACTTTTATATATTTATAAGATGAGTGATGTTAGATATACAAGTCATTTGTAGTTTGTTATCCACTATTGCCTTTGTCCACTGAGGTTTGTAATGTTCAATTCTAATTTTGAATAGAAATCTTGCCCTATGTACAGGATAATGAAAGGGTTCTATATGATTGCAAATCAGAACCTGCTTTGCACAGCAGGGTATAATTTATAAACAGTTTGTACCATTTTGTCATCCTGAACGCAGGGCTGGAATATCTGAGCCTATATTTGAAAGTTAATTATCACGAAGTGCATCAAAAAAGGAATTGAAGGACGACGCATTACTTCACCAAATATAATACGTGTTTCTAGCTATTACTAGATAAACTTTGTGTGTGATTATTTGCACATACAGCCTTTTCTAGAAAATTACGAACCACCAAAGTTGGATAGGCAACTTCTTTTACCTAATAAACATGTTAAAAGAATAAAATGGGTAATTGCAAAACAGCGTTTTTATGGGCACTAACAATAGAACTAGGATTGAAAACAAAAGTCAGTGGTAAATTGTATAGACCTTGTACTGAAAATGTGAAATCCTTTTGTTATGGTCATGTGTAGGAAATGTGTTTTTTACAAGCTCAACCCTCGTGTAATATGAACATTAGTATTTTGTAACTAGACTTAACAGGGTTAATTTCTCGTCTATACCCTTGGCCTTGTGTAATGGTTAAATTTTAGGTGAGACATAATATTTTCTCATCTATAAAAAACAACTTTCAGAGATGTCTTACACACATGTTGCAGTCATCATAAGATCACCAAAACTAATATGTATATGACATTCCTTTGGTGATGGGAGTTATAAGTGTAATTGAAGCTATCCCAATTTTAATCAATTTAAGGTTTTCATAGCAAGACTTTCAATCTCATAAAATCAATTAAATAACTCCTCATTTGAAATTGACAGTAAGCTGCTGGAACAGATTATTTCTGTTTCACATGTATATTTCTATTCACATGTCTATGCTGGGTAATGTAATTTCATTGTATAAAGTTCTAGTCAGTTTACATTCTTCATTTTGTCCCACTTCTTACAATTCTTTATCCATAAATATCAAATGAACTTATCTTTGTTTTCAGATTGATAATGATTGGGCCTGAAAATAAAGACTTGTCTGAAAATGATCAACCAGAAAAAGTTTTCAAAAAGATCAAAAAGCAATTTCTTCATTTGTTTGATACAATGTACTTCTATTCCTACTAAAAACTTTTATTGAGATTTGAAATGAACTTTGATCTGTAGCTTGAATTTCCTGTCACCATAGATTAGTCTACAATTTTGTACTTAAGTCCTTTGATAAGTTCAAAAACAAAATTTACTTGTCTGCTGTTAACAAGATATGTGTCAGACAAATGAGATATTGAAATAGATGCATGCATAGCTATTTATGAATAATTTAATATTCATCCCATTGGGATTTTTATGCTTAAAATTACAGACAGTAACTAGAAAAATGATCGATTTCATGAATATCTCCAATTTCTATGATTCTCAGAATTAAACTATAATTGTTTCTTTTTGCCTGGCTTTGCTTTACATGCTTATTTAAGATCACTTGTTAAAAATGCAACTGAAATCAAATTTATTTTTCCCAAAACAGCTAAACAATCCTTTGTTATTTGTAAATGTGATATTTATAAATGTGCTTGTTGACATTATTTTGTGAATTAAGAGATGTAAAAAATAAAATATTTTTTGGTATTGAAAATAGTTTTAAGATTTAAGTGACAAGTCTTAACCCTTTCATATTTTGAAAATCCATTTAAAAATATAAAGTATGAGATAAAGGAAGGAAATTTTAATTCTCAATCTGTTCACGAAATATTTCTGCTGCACACATAGCTTTGGCAGATAGTCTAGACTAAGATCAGCCTGTACAGACTTTTAGTTTGATCTTAGAGCCTTGACTTGATTTCTACTTAACTTATTGTGGAAAAAACTTTATCCAGCCCTGCGTTCAGGATCACCAAACGGTGCAAACAGTTTTCCAATTGTACACCGCTTAGCATATGCACCTAGGTGCAAAGCGGGGTATTATTGGTAAACAGTTTTGCACCGTTTGGTGATCCTGAACGCAGGGCAGATTTGATGAAATGTCCAACTAATTGGTAATTTGTTTAAAAACAAAATCTAAATTCAGCCAATTAGGGTTATAATATTTTGATAATACTTCAATGACTAGGCACAAAACAGTTGTAACTGCCTATATATCTATAGGAAGTGACAACTGTTACTGTTTCATGTTGATTCATTGACTTATCATAACTCTTTGTTGTAGCCACATCATAAGTCTTTAAAAAATCTTAGACTTAAGTTACCTATTTGGTTTCATTATTTTCCTTTGAGGGCTAAATGTTCATCTGTCCTATTTTGACTAGACACGTTTGATTGCCATATTTTAGCCATTTATATTTTATTGTTCCCCGTGCTGTTTATTTATTTATTTTAGAAATATGTTTGGTGAATCTTGTGTACATACAGTGATTATTATTAGTATAATGTAGCATAGCTTCTTTCTTGAAAATAAATACACCTATTTCTAAATAATTCCTGTCAAACCAAGTTAGCTCAGTCTACAGTGTCTGGCCCTGATTCCTTGGGTTGTGAATTTGATGCCAGGCTAGGCCAACTTTCATCCGAAATTTGACAAAAGTCATTGTGAAATGTCATTTTGTCTCCAACCAATGGGTGTAATGTTGGCCTAAGTGCAAGCGCAGCTGGTGGATGAAATGTACTTTTGTGAGAAATGACTGATAATAAGTTGTGGGTGCACCAGCCACTGCAATGTTACAGTAATACGGTTGAAAGCAGCATGAAACCCCTTTCAAAACAAATCTTTTCTCTTGAGAAAGGATTTGAAAAGTAACTTTGGTTTTTAAAAAATTCAAACATTTCTTGGTTACACATGGTTTTTAAAAAAAGAATATGTATTCCTTGGTTCATCATTTGAAGCAGTCCTAGCCTAAGTCTGATATTTTAGAAGTTATTTTAGAAAGAGAAGAAACTTGCCCATTCTTTTAGGGACTACTTTCAAGGTCTTAGAAGGTGATATCATTTCTGAGAAAGAAGCTGTTTTACTTGCTTGTTAAGCGTTTAATGTGTTCAGTAGTGTACTTGTACATTCACTTTTATTGTAGCTTATCAAAAAGACTTTTTGATATTGTTAGATTTTTGAGAACAGATTGAAAAAAGAGTATTCATTTAGTATAATAGATGCTGAAAAAGTTACATAGTTGCTTTAACATACCTCTGATTATAAAAGTGAACACAAGTCATCTTTTTGAGATGTATGATAGATAATAAATTAATAGCACTAGCTTTGGACAGCACGGCTACCTTCATTGGGAGAATCCAGCAAATTGTGCTGTTAGCAGTTCAATTTGTAGGATTCACCCGATGACGGTGGCTATGAAGTCTATTCTAAAAGGCTATCTTTTGACAATTTTGATTTATCATGAAAAGAAGGGGTTGTGAGCTAAGTTTAATTTGCAATATTATTCACAATCCTTTTGAAGGTTCTTGCTGTCTATAAAAAAAATTTTGAGGGACTCCGAATATTTTTTAAATTAAAGATGTCAAATTTAGGATTTTTTCCTGGAATATTTTTACAAACAGTGAAGAATCCAAAGATATTTTTGTAAAAACTTAAATGCATGAAGGGTGTATAAGACCACGCAAAGACGGTTGGTAAAACTGTTGCACACTAAATTCTGACTTGGATTGAAGAATTTTTGTAGATGGATCCGCCTCAATTTGTTGCATGCTATCTTAATAACATTGACAATTTATTTTTGATATCAGAAAATGAAAGTCTTTTACTTTTAGTCTTTTTCCTCAGAGATCTATTGTTTGAAATAGCAATGATGTAATTGCCCTATTATTTTGGACACCAAACAGATGGACAATTATTAAACGAGAATTCTTAGTGTGAATTGGAACATATTCATTTTCCCAAATGTTGCTAAGTGAAAGGCAAAGATTGACCCTGATCAAAATGCACCTTGAGCAGTTTTATTTGGGTTCACAATGTTTGTTTGGATCTGTCTTTTTGATTACTTAGGGTCAATTTGGTATAATTTGGAATATATTTAGGATAAGTATTGGCAAGGTTATATACATTTATTTGCTGAATGTTGTTACAATGTCACTCTTTAGAGTTTGGAAACCATCTTACTTTTTACTTCTAAAAACTTCTTACTACAGCTTGATTTCAAGCTGTAGTTAGAGTTTTTAGGAGTAAAACAGTTTAATCTCTTCGTTTAAAAAAAAAAGACAGATGAAATTTTTATAATATCTCGATGTGGGTAGGATTTGATAGACACTCGGTATCCACTTTCTTGTACAGTATTACTTTTTCATATGCAAACTACAGATTTTCTTGTTGTTCACTTGACTGTTTTGAGATCCCAATGCCTTTATTTTTGTGAATTTTAATGCAATTCTGTATTTTAAGAATCAAATAAAAAAAAGAAATTCTGTACCAATTTGATAAATGGGTACGAAAATGACTCCTGTGTTTCTTGTGCTTCTTATCCTTTGGTGTTTAATTAACATAACCTTGATCCTACCTGATGGATTGCTTGCCTCACCCCTTACCCTACATCACAACAAACCTCCAGATATAAAATTATCATTAATCTACAAAATGTATGGTTTAGGACATGAAATAACTAAGAATCGATAATTGGCAACCTAAAAATCGTAATTATAGTTTATTTAAGTGGATATAAATCCATCAACATATCTTCGTGAAAAGGAGAGATTGCTTGTAACAAGCAATTTCTTCTTTACCACAATTTTCTCCCATGATGAAAATTTAGACTCCTCACTTTAAGCTTGAACCCCTTTATTTCATTAGTTTGGAATCCAATGGACTCCTTACTCACAGAAGTTAGTGTCAATCCCTGCTCATAATATTTGCTGCCACATAGTTGTGCAGCAGAATGAATCCAGCCCCAAATGATGTATGCAAGGGAAGTTGATTGGGAACATTTTGTGAACAAGAGGCCCAAGAGTGCTGTATCACTCCATTTGCTACAAAATCTTTGAATAAAGCTTACTTTGAATGAAAACAACACTTTAAAATCTCATAAGACCTATTTTATAATGATTAACTTGGTCTGGCCCACATGACACCAAAATACTCAATCACCATAAACCTGCATACCTTTATCCATCTTGTTAAAACATTAGGTTCAGGAGATGTCTTTCAAAGATTTCAGGCTAAAAAAAAAGGCCTGCCCTGCCACACCCATATTTATGGGCCAATCAAAATTTCTGGAACAATTTAAGTGAAGGGTCACCCAAGGAATATTCATGCCAAGTTTCATTGAAATTAGCCCAATGGTTTTGGAGAAGAAGATTTTTAAAGATGTCAAAGTAAAAAATGCTCTGGCCTGCCACGTCAATATTTGGGGGTCAATCCTAATTTCTTGAACAACTTTAAAAGAGGTTCACCCAAGGATCATTTCTGCCAAGTTTCTTCAAATCTACATACAGTTTACAAACAAACACCCTGCCATGACAATAGCTCGCTGGCCTTTGGCCAGTGGAGCTAAAAATTCATCCAAAGATGTGGACAGACAGATGGAGAAGATGTTACCAATATATATCCATCCACCTTTCGCAGGGTGCGACACTAAGGGGAGTCCCAGATTCTGAGATTACTTGTTAACCAAATCTGTACTTCAATCTTGGACTCTTTGATATCTTAAGTTGAGAGTTCAATGGACTCCTTACAGAAGTTAGTGTTGATCTCTGGAGGGGTGTATAAAAACAGGTGCTAATGGGTTTTTAAAACAAAACAACAAATTATAGCTTTATCGACATATTTGCACTGGAACAAATGCAACAATGTTTATGTATAGAATGACAATTCAATAAGTTGTGTCATTACACACTAATACCTCCAAAACGATCTTTATTTAGATATTTGACCTTGTAAGATAACCTTGACTTTGAAAGATACTGATTGAATACAGGAACCTTAATGCCAAATAAGAGCATTGTGACTTCAATGGGGCCACATTTAGTTTGCAGGTTTATATTCCCAAGATGGACAAACATGGCTAGAACATTATGCCCCAGAAATATTTCTGAGCGGGCACACAATTCGCACAAATACCAAAATAAAAGCAACAACACAGAATAAATAATAAATAAGAACACAACATGCTTGTATCATAGCTTGGCTGCAGGTGCTCAATAATGCAAACAATTCTAAGCTAAAAAGAAATGACATAAATGCTTTTGCTATGTAACATTTTTTTATGATAATGAACACATATTGATGGTTCAGGGCTATAGTTCCGCAAGAAAGAGTGAGGTTCGAGAAACCGTTATCTCCTATCAATTTCAATGTAAAATTGATCTTTGATCACTCACTTGATATTGCAGGTCTATATACTGCACCAAGTGTCCAAACAATGTAAAGACCTTCAGTACAGTTTTGTGCTGAATCTTTAAAATTCAAAGTTTAATGTGAATATCGTCAATAATTCGACCAACAGTTCCAAGGAGATGACAATATCTTGGCTTATTTTCTTAAAAAAAAACAGAGTATTTTGTAAAGAGTATATCATGCAAATGTCTCTCCCACATACATGTAATGAACAAGATGTGTTTGTGAAACACGAATGCCCCCGTAACAGCATCTTTTTCAAAGTTTGACCTTGAGAGATGACCTTGACCTTGTCACATGACCTTGACTTTGGTACCAGCAGATGCGGATCATTGAGATCTATCATCATGCCTTGTATCTTGAATAGGGTTGAAGATATTGGCAATGTTAAGTTTTTTGGTTAACTTTTTGAGTAATTTTACCTTGAGAGATGACCTTGACCTTGTCAAATGACCTTGACTTTGGTACCAGCAGATGCGGATAATAGAGATCTATCATCATGCCAAATTTGAGCCTTGTATCTTAAATAGGCTTGAAGATATTGGCAATGTTAAGTTTTTAGCTCCACTGGCTGAAAGCCATTGGGGCTATTGTCATGGCGTTGTGTCCGTCGTGCGTCCATCCGTCTGTGCGTGCGTGCGGTCGTAAACTTTTCTTTAAAAATCTTCTCCTCAGAAACTATTGGATGGATTTCAACCAAACTTCACAGGAATGATCCTTGGGTGACCCTCTTTCAAAGTTGTTCAAGAAATTTTTATCCAATGAAAAACATGGATTTAATGGGCGTGGCTAATTTCCAAATATGGTAAAAATTGAGTCTTCTCTGATTCTAATCAATGGATACCAATTAAATTTTACATGAATGATCCTTGGGTGACCCTTTATCAGTCTACAAAAAATCATAGTGATCGGATGGAAAATATGCATTTTATGGGCAGAGGTCATTTCTCTATATGTTATATAGTGGAAACTTTGAAAATCATTTTCTCAGAATGCAACGGATGGATATCAACCAAATTTCACTGGAATGATCCTTGAGTGACCCTTTATCAGTGTACCAAAAATTATTTTGATCGGATGGAAAATATGCATTTTATGGGCGGAGGTCATTTCTCTATATGTTATATAGTGGAAACTTTGAAAATCATTTTCTCAGAATGTAACGGATAGATGTCAATCAAATTTCACTGGATTGATCCTTGAGTGACCTTTTATCAGTGTCTACAAAAAATCATTGTGACCAGATGGAAAATATGCATTTTATGGGCGGAGGTCATTTCTCTTTATGTTATATAGTGGAAATTTTGAAAATCATTTTCTCACAATTTAAGTAATGGATATCAACCAAGTTTCACTGGAATGATCCTTGATTGACCCTTTATCAGTCTACAAAAAATCATAGTGATAGGATGAAAAATATGCATTTTATGGGCAGAGGTCATTTCTCTATTATATCTTATATAGTGGAAAATTTGAAAATCGTTTTCTCAGAATCTGATTTTTGGTTATCAACCAAATTTCACTGGAATGATCCTTGAGTGACCCTTTATCAGTGTACCAAAAATTATTTTGATTGGATGAAAAATATGCATTTAATGGGTGTAGGTCATTTCTCAATATGTTAAATAGTGGAAACTAAGAAAATCATTTTCTCAGAATATTACTGATGGATATCAATCAAACATTTTTGGTATGATCTTTGGGTGACCCATTATCATGCAGCCAAAAATTATTTTGATTTGATGAAAAATATGTCTTTTAAGAGCGGAGGTCATTTCTCTATCAGTTATATAGTTGAAACTTTGAAAATCATTTTCAACATCAGTAGAACCCCAAATATCTAAAAATCTAGTCCATACATTTATTTGCTTTTACAAGAATTTCAAGCCTGTGGAGCGACTTAAGCCATTCATGGCTTTCTAGTTTTGAGTTATTTGACCTTGAGAGATGACCTTGACCTTGTCACACGACCTTGACTTTGGTATCAGCAGATGCGGATCATTGAAATCTATCATCATGCCAAATATGAGCCTTGTATCTTGAATAGGGTTGAAAATATTGGCAATGTTAAGTGTTTTTTAGATATTTGACCTTGAGAGATGACCTTGACCTTGTCACATGACCTTGACTTTGGTACCAGCAGATGCGGATTATTGAGATCTATCATCATGCCAAATATGAGCCTTGTATCTTGAATAGGCTTGAAGACATTGGCAATGTTAAGTTTTTTGGTTAACTTTTTGAGTTATTTGACCTTGAGAGATGACCTTGACCTTGTCACATGACCTTGACTTTGGTATCAGCAGGTGCAGATCATTGAGATCTATCATCGTGCAAAATATGAGCCTTGTATCTTGAATAGGCTTGAAGATATCGGCAATGTTAAGTTTTTTGGTTAACTTTTTGAGTTATTTGACCTTGAGAGATGACGTTGACCTTGTCACATGACTTTTACTTTGGTATCAGCAGATGCGGATCATTGAGATCTATCATCATGCCAAAAATGAGTCTAGTATCTTAAAAAGGCTTGAAGATATTGGCAATGTTAAGTTTTTTGGTTAACTTTTGCAGACAGACGGACAACGGTAAAACAATATGCCCCCGATCTTTCGATACGGGGGCATAAAAAAGACAGCTCAGCGCGAAACATTTGTAAATGCCAACAGGTACATTTATAGAGTAACAAGTGTTTTGCTGAGAGAGATTATTTGATGCAAGGCCTTAATCCTGACAGCCGCATTCATTCTTTCCGACTACTTGTCTCTCACAAATGTGTCCATAATTGTAGACCTATGTGAGATAGCAGCTGGAGGCTAGGAAAGAATGTAATGGTAGTATCGGTGTGAGAAATACCAGGAGTCCATTGTAAGGTGCTCAAGCTACTGCGATATAAATGAAAAAATGTTGAAAGTGGCATAAATCTCCATTCAAACAAACAAATAAAAAAGTTAGAGAAGTCCTAAGATAGCCTGTTGTAGCAAACATACCATGTTAAATTCAATACAAAATAGTTGTATAATGGCAGATCGATGGCTCAGCGCAAAAAAATTGTTACTGCCTATAAACATATAGGCAGTTACAACTGTTTGCCACTGATGTCTCAGCGCAAAAAAGTTGTTACTGCCTATAAACATATAGGCAGTTGCAACTGTTTGCCACTGAGCCATTGAGATGCCACACTTTCTTTCTTTTTTCTTTGAATAGGGTTTTATGCTGCTTTTAACATTAATACAGTCATATCGCAGAGGCTGGAGCACCTTACAATGGATTCCTGGTATTTCTAACACCAGTACTACCATCACATCTTTTCTTAGCCTCCAGCTGCTATCTCACATAGGTCTATGATTATCAACCCATTGTTAGAGACAACTAGTCGGAAAGAATGAGTGCCACCATAGGGGATCAAACCACATTCGATTTGAGCTACTAGCTTCAAGTACCTATTTCACTAAGGTATATTTTTAGCTCGGCTGTTTTCGGAGAAAACCCGAGGTATTGCTATAGCCTCCGTGTCGTTGTCGTCGTCGTCGTCGTGCGAAAACTTTGACATTTTGTTATATCTCTGGTTCTACTGAAGGCATTCACTTGAAACTTGGCACACATGTTCACCATCAAAAGAGCAACCTATACTATCAAGGGGGATAACTCTAGATGCATTTTGTACAAATTATGCCCCTTTTTGACTTAGATTTTTTCCCACTATCCAGCACTCGACAGCCGAGCGTAGGCACCTGTAGGCGGTGCTCTTGTTCATTCATCCATTGGTTGGGAGACAAATGACACTAGTCATGTCACAATGACCTACAACCCTTGGCTTAAGAGTAAAACATGTGACCCACGGAGCTAATTAGGCTTGGCACAAACTTTTAGAGGTTTCAGGAATTTGCTAAGCACAAAAGAGGTAATAAAATGTGACATGTCCTGTGAAGAAGAAATTATTTTGAAACTCAAGAAATTAAACAAGTGGACAAATTTTACAAGATACATCCATTACACTTCTAGATCACCAAGTATGAAAAACAATAAAGGGAAAACAACTCAAAAATTAAGCTAGGTATAGTTATGGTTCTTATGCACTGCACTCCGTATTCATAAGACGAATAATAACTGCAAAGTTCCAAGTCAATCATGACATATGGTGACTGAGTTATGCTCTGGACAAAGTGGACTCCACCTGGATGCCAGATGCCCAAACGCCACAGGTGATAAGATAATACATCCCGTCATTCAACGGGCCTATAATTAATTCAGTATACATGTATTCTGCACTAGCTTCAGCAGCACAGCCGCCTTCATCAGGGAAATCCTATGAATTCATAGGATTCACCTGATGAAGGTGGCTGCATGTGATGCTGAAAGCTAGTGTATGAAAATTATTATTATTAAAAGTATTTATCTCAAGAAGAGAACGTTTTTTCTGTATATTCTGAATATAACAATGCCTTATGGACAGCGGAAAAATGGCATTTTAAAAAAAGAAGATTTTTTGAGCATTAGAAAATTTACCTTGACCTTGAACTTCAAAATGATGAGAAGAATCTTTTAGCAAAATATGAGCATAATTGTCACTTGAACAGTGATGAAGTTATTGGAAAATGTTTAGTTGGCAAGTTAAAGTTTTCCCTGATAGACGGACAAACATACACCAGAAAATTATGTCAAACAGTGGAATAAAAGGAAAGAGTCTAAGACTGGTAAGCCAGCACATTTCGGCAGACTAGCCTTGCATTCAGGAGGACAAAACAGTGCAAACTATTCCCTGTGTTGCACCCAAGATCACATCATTCGGAACATCACTTGGTCATTTCCGTAAACTGCAACAGACCTCGGATGTATGTAAGGCAGATGGTAATGTAACGAAATCATGCATTTTGTTAGGCGGAAACAGTGTAAGAAAAACTAGCACTGTAGATTTATATCTTTTACAGTAAATAACGGCTGAAAAATCTCAATTTTTGAGAATGATGTTATTTAAGAATCTAAAGATATTTATATTAGGATACGATGGTTTCACGTCAGTGACTTAAACGAGTAGCCTTGGCGACATCGAATTTTTTCACTCAAGGTTTCGAGGGCTAACGCCATTTTAACTGACGTCATCGAGTTTTTCCAAGGTTTTCCCGTATTTTTTAAAAATAGTCTGTCTATGTACATCCTAGGTTGATCGTGAGATTGGCCAAGTGGTGTTCAGAATGAAGATCACATGTAAAGCTGGATATAATCTGGTCACAGGGCATATCACACTTTCCAAATTGTTTTTTGTGTGTTAGGTCACAAATGTTTCAATCCTTGCTGGAGTTTTGTCTTATCACAGATTACACATAAAGCTTCAGTTATGTCTGTTTATTTCATCACTGGATATTGACATCTGAAAATATACATTTGAAGGCATCAGTCCAAAATAATGTAAGAGCCAATGAATATATTGGCACTTACAATAGTTTTGCACTGACCCCTCAATTTGCAGTAAAATATTTTAGCCGGTGTGTGATTTTTTTCCAACAATTTCATGCCTTCATCATGAACCTTGACCTTGGTGTCACCAAACAAACTCTTCACATGACAGGAGTACTCATTAAGGGAAGTAACTGTGCAGGTTATTTTTAAATCCATTCATAAATATAGGAAATAATCTCTGGACAAGATCAATATCATTTGAGCCTGTGTGTGACATTTCCAACAGTTTCAATTATGCGCATAGCAAAGTTTCTGGCCAGCCTGTGCAGCCACACAGTCTGACCAGAATCCTTGCTTTGTGCCATATAGATAGATAAGGTCTTAAACTATCTTCATGCGGTCAGCATATATGATTATTGCAGTATGTTGTTGTCAATGCTTCTTAACGTTTGTACCTCGCACAGGTGTGAAATTGTTGGAAATGTCACGCACAGGCTCATTTGATCTTCAACTGTGACCTTTATCTCGGGGAGTACATGAATGCACTCTTTGCATGACACAAATACTCATGAAGGGGAACAGAACCATCAAGATATTTTGAAATCCAGTCATAAATGTAGGAGACATGCTTCAGACAAGACTAGTTAGTCCCCCACCGGTTACCGGTTGGGGGACTATAGGTTTGATCGATTCCGTCTGTCCGTCCGTCTGTCCGTCTGTCCGTCTGTCCGTCACGCTTTTGTCCGGGCTATATCTTCTAAACCATATGTGCTAGCAACTTCAAACTTGGTACACTTATAGATCTCATTGAGGAGAAGTGTCATGTTTAAGAACCGTTACTCTGCCACGCCATTTTTCTGTGTTATTGCCCTTTGTTGATTTTACCCTTACATTCTTGTCCGGGCTATATATTCTAAACCATATGTGCTAGCAACTTCAAACTTGGTACACTTATAGATCTCATTGAGTAGAAGTGTCATGTTTAAGAACCGTTACTCTGCCACGCCCACTTTTTGAGTTATTGCCCTTTGTTGTTTTTACCCTTACATTCTTGTCCGGAACATATCTCCTTAACTATGTGTGCTATCAACTTCAAACTTTGTACACTTATAGATCTCATTGGGGAGAAGTGTCATATTCAAGAACCGTTACTCTGCCACGCCCACTTTTTGAGTTATTGCCCTTTGTTGTTTTTACCCTTACATTCTTGTCCGGAACATATCTCCTAAACTATGTGTGCTAGCAACTTCAAACTTTGTACACTTATAGATCTCATTAAGGAGAAGTGTCATGTTCAAGATCCATAACTCTGTCACACCAACTTTTTTAGTTATTGCCCTTTGTTTTATTTTAGCCTTACATTCTTGTCCGGATCATATCTCCTAAACTATATGTGCTAACAACTTCAAACTTGGTACACTTATAGATCTTATTGAGGGCAAGTGTCATGTTCAAGAACTGTTATTCTGCCACACCCACTTTTTGAGTTATTGCCCTTTGTTGTTTTTACCCTTACATTCTTGTCCGGGCTATATCTTCTAAATCATAAGTGCTAGCATCTTCAAACTTTGTACATGTATAGATCTCATTGAGGACAATTGTCATGTACAAGAACAGTAACTCTGCTACACCCACTTTTTAAGTTATTGCCCTTTGTTGTTTTTACCTTTACATTTTTGTCTGGAACATATCTTCTAAACCATAAGTGCTAGAAATTTCAAACTTGCTACACATATAGATATCATTGAGGACAAGTGTCATGTACAAGAACTGTCACTCTGCCATGTCCACTTTTTGAGTTATTGCCCTTTGTTGTTTCTATCCTTACATTTTTGTCCCGTACTTATCTCTTTAACCATAAGCCCTAGCAACTTCAAACTTTGTACACTGGTAGATCTCATTGAGAAGAAGTGTAATGCACTTCAAATTTTGTATACAGTTATAGATCTAGTTAGTAGGAGATATATTATAAGAAAGGATTTTTTGTTATCCGGTGGGGGACTCCTGTATTGCATCGCAATACGACATGCACTTGTTTTATAATGTGACCTTCCGATCTTGACATTAACCATGAGCATATCCAAACATATTTTTATGCAAAACACTAGAATTTATCACAGAGAATACATTGTTGTGTCAATTTACTCTGAAATCCATTGATGAATAAGGAAGATAAGCTCTGAAGAAAATTTGTCACTTGACCTTGCGTAGTGACCTTGACCTTGGTTGTAACCATTTCCATGACACTGTGACACACCCAGGATAACAAATGTGCTAAGTTATTAGATACATGTAATTCATTCATAATTCTTGAAGTCATGCCATTGACAATAATGGGATACACACACACACACACAGACAGAGGTTAATCTATATCGTCGGTGTTCCGCTAAAATCTTGTAACTACAGCTTGTATAAAGCTGTAGTAACAAGGTTTCGGTAGAAAATTGAAGAATACCCATCTCCAATTCATTACAAGATGTTCAAAGCTTATTCCTAACCTATCAGAATATCTATGTGACAATTGCTTAACTAATGTAAGTTAAAACTTATTTCAATTAGAGGATATTGAATGAGTGGTCATTGAATACCGATTTATTAAACAAGTCATCTATAAACGGATAAAAATGAGGCTGTGCCTTTGTATCGAATGACCACAATTTCACATTTTATTTATAATATGACCCGAATTTTTGAGATTAAACAAAAAAAGTATGATATTTTTCAATTCAAATTATTCATCAAGACAATAAATGCAATGGTGAAAAGATATCAGTAAATCCATTATGACATCAACTTGCCAACAAAAACATAATAATGCTATCAATTCCTAGCTCATTTGCATAGTTACTAAAACTAGTGTTATAACACCTGTGTAATATCAAAAATATTCAACAGGGTTATTTCACTCCCACAACGTAGGTCATATTATAAGATTATATATTTGTTTTCTAAGAGAAAGGTTGTGCAATATGATGTTTTCATTTATGCACCTTTTTGTTTGGTTGGTAGTTTATGTGTATCCCTTACTGTGGTTGTCCTTGTTTATTAGCGGCTCTCGATCATCGTATTCAAGGTCAACTAGTTTCGTTTCATCTGAATTATGTCTGTAGAGGCAATAATGTTGGACTATAAAAACGATATCGAACAGGATAGAAAATGCTCCAAGTCCAAATTTGGTTGGATCTCCAAATATTGAACCCCAATCATCTGAAAAGAGGCAAACCAATGTAAGATCTTTTGTAGGTTTTAAAGGAGATTTCTACCTTTCTCATGATGTTCACATATATACTAATACGTACTTAGTGTTTTGTATGAAAAAAACATCTAACGAGGTTGGGAGAAATGATAATAGCCGAGACAATTATCAATTCTCATAACCGAAATTAGATATTTTTTCATACAAAACACTAAGTACATATTATATTTATCTTATAACCTCTTTTGGCCTAGTTTTCATCAATGTTTCTAACAGAAATGCAAGTTTCTAAAAATAAACGCATTATGTCATTGTCAAAAAAAAATATCCATGTAATATCATAAAATATATCATATAGGATGTTATCACATGAATATTTGTACAGTTATAAGATAAATCATATTACTGCTTATAACAAAGCTATTCTATCTAGTATAGCCTAAGACCAGCCTGTAAAGACATGTAGGCTGATTGTAGTCTACACTGCCTGCATTCTTCTAAATTATTGTATGAAAATCTTGAGCCAGAATAAATTAAATGTTCCACAGTGCTTGAAACACAAATTGAAACTAGCAGTTAAAGATTTAGCATGAATTTACTGTTATAAGGTACAAAAAAAAGAAGAACATAAATGTAGACATTTCATCTGTAAATCAATCAAAATGTCTGTAAGTGCTTATGTATTTATAGGCACTTTTAATTATTTTGCATTTACTCCCTGATTATTGTAGATATAAATCATTGACAAAACATTTTTGGCTGCAAGAGTAAGACTAAATGACCTTAAGAATGAACATGTTTTTTTTTTCTTTCTCTGAAAGCATAATCGATGATTTTTCAAAGAAATTACCTTATTTCACTCATTTACTTAGACAAATGAATTTTCAACATAAGATGATTACTTGCCGCTATTGTAAGACAGTAAAAACATCTGTAAAATACTGAGTGAGCCCCCAGTAAAATCTAACAACACATTTCCAATACTCCAGCCAACTGTACTCTTACGTTGATAGTTCATGTAAACCTATAATAATAATTGTAAGACAGTAAAAACATCTGTAAGCGGTACTCTTACGTTGATAGTTCATGTAAACCTATAATAATAATTGTAAGACAGTAAAAACATCTGTAAAATACTGAGGGAGCCTCCAGTAAAATCTAACAACACATTACCGATACTCCCAGCCAACCGTACTCTTACGTTGATAGTTCATGTAAACCTATAATAATAATTGTAAGACAGTAAAAACATCTGTAAAATACTGAGTGAGCCCCCAGTAAAATCTAACAACAGGAAATGTAGGTTTATATATAGCTTCCTGTTTAAAACTGAATAAATTTGTCTATTTAGTGAGAGATATGAATGAACGATAATAATTCATTTGGGCTTTAAATTTTAAAACATGATTATAATATGAAAAAGTTTAATAAACAAGAGCTGTCACTGTAAGATGACAATGCCCCTGACACCGCTTTGATTTTAAATTATGGCCAATCTATATTGAAGGTCAAGGTCATCCAGGGGTCAAGGTCACCAAAGTATGTGCCTACAGAAAGGTAATGTACCAAGGAATGTTGTGGTAAAGTATGATGCGAATATGTTAAGTAATAAGGAAGTTATGGCCAATGTTAAAGTTTTTGGACGGAATGACGGACGGACGGACAGACGGACGGACGGACAAGTCAAATTTATGATGCCTCCCTATCGGGGGCATAAAAAGAAACAAAATTTTATCATATATTCACAAAAAACGTAATATTTATAAGAAAATTCAACGAGATTGGCAAAGGGAGGTAATAAACCAATAAATTGGGTAAGGGGCGAGTCGTTTTTTGAAACGTTTGTCAACAGCCGTAAGTGTTCAAGAATTGAGAAAATAAAACGAGATAAGCTTATTTTGCGAAAACACGGCTTCTTCTGAGATTTATTAACTTCGATTTAATCGCATGCGAGCTAGACTTTTCGTGTCCAATTGCGTCCCTGTCGTCGACAAAGCGCAGTTGGTAGCGCGCCGGACTGTCAACATTGGGATTCCGTGTTTCTCCGACGGCGGCACTCATTCTTTATGACTATAAGTCACTCACTCATGGGTTACTAATCGTAGACCTTTGTGAGATAGCAGTTTGGAGTTAGGAAAGGATGTGATGGTTTTACTCGTGATCGAATTCGGTGCTCCAGGGGATGTGATATAACTATAGGCCTAGGTCTGTCAGCAATCAGGGTACGAATCTAGTTAAGAAATGGCGTCTGTGGGGAGAATTAACGAAAGTTTTGTTTCGATTTTCTAACTAAAATTAGATGTAATGTCCATATAAATTGGATAGTAAGCTTGAGGTAAGTGAATTTGAACGATTAGACTGCGATGTGTCTTATTTTGCCTAATTTTCGGCAGTAGAAAGATCGCGAAAACTGCATATTCTTGCCGATCTTTTGTTTAATATAATCAAAATTCACATTGGAACCTAAAAGTAAATCTAGTTTGACTTGAGCATATAGTTGTGAAAACGATTTTTTCCATTGTTTCCGGTGGACCTCGGTAAAAATTGGCAATTTTCGGTAAATGAAGTAGACATTACATTGACCGTTTTCGTATCGGTACCCATCCGTTATTCTCTGTTACTGGAAGTGTGGAACCAGTGAAAATCAACCATCCGTGAAGAAAAAATCGATAATCACTAATTAGCAAGGGTCTTATCAATTAGGGCCACTGTGTAATTGACAGTATACAACTTCCCAGAAAGCGATTATGTAATGACCGCGAGTCTGCTATCAGTTTCATTGCTCGTTTTGACCCTTTGTTCAGAAAGAATTTAAGCTGTATCGGTGATCAAATTTAAGCGTATCGGTGTTCTTAAGGTGTATCGGCAATCTGTAAAATTTCTTGAAGGCGTATCGGGGCCGATACGTCATAAGGGCCTGGGGAGAACAATGAACACATTCCCAATACTCCAGCCAACTGTACTCTTACGTTGATAATTCATGTAAACCTGTAATAATAATTGTAAGACAGTAAAAACATCTGTAAAATACTGAGGGAGCCTCCAGTAAAATCTAACAACACATTCCCAATACTCCAGCCAACTGTACTTTTACGTTGATAGTTCATGTAAACCTGTAATAACAATTGTAAGACAGTAAAAACATCTGTATAGAACACTGAGTCAGTCTCCAGTAAAATCTAACAAGACATTCCCAATACTCCAGCCAACTGTACTCTTACGTTGATAGTTCACGCAACGTGAAAGCCATGAATGGCTTGAGCCACTCCACAGGCTTGAAATTCTTGTAATAGCAAATAAAAGTTTAGACTAGATATTTAGGTATTTTGGGTTCTACTGATGTTGAATATGATTTTCAAAATTTTCACTATATAACGTATTGAGAAATGACCTCCGCCCATAAAAGGCATAATTTTTCATCCAATCACAATTCTTTTTTGCTGCATGATAATGGGTCACCCAAGGATAATACCAATAATGTTTTATTGATATCCATCAGTTATATACTGAGAAAATGATTTTCAAAGTTTCCACTATAAAACATATAGAGAAATGACCTCCGCCAATTAAATACATATTTTTCATCCAATCACATACATTTTTGGTACACTGATAAAGGGTCACTCAAGGATCATTTCAATGAATTATGATTGATATCCATCAGTTACAGTCTTCTGAAATGAAACTTTAATTGTTATTGTATATGCCATCTTCTATACAATTTCTTAAATGAAACTGTTCAACATAATCAAAGTTACTCTTCTACTGGTATTGTTAAATATATTTGTGTCTTGTATTACTGGCCAGTGGCCTAGAAATATATATGTCAATAAAATTGGTAAATTGGTAAAGTAGTCTAAGAAAATGATTTTCAAAGATTCCACTATACACATATTCCACATATTGAGAAATGACCTCCACCCATAAAATACATATTTTTCATCAAATCACAATAATTTTTTGTAGATTGATAAATGGTCACCAGAGGATCATTCATGTAAAATTTGATTGGTATCAATCCATTAGAATCTGAGAAAACTCACTTTTTACCATATTTGAAAATTAGCAACGCCCATTAGATCCATGTTTTTCATTGGATCAAAATTTCTTGAACAACTTTGAAAGAGGGTCACCCAAGGATCATTCCTGTGAAGTTTGGTTGAAATTCATCCAGTAGTCTCTGAGGAGAAGATTTTTAAATAAAAAGTTTACGACTGGACAGATGGACGGATGGACACACGACGGACACAACGCCATGACAATAGCCCCAGTGGCCTTCAGCTGGTGGAGCTAAAAATGGTAAGAAGTTACATTTTGTTTGAAAATGGTAAAATGATGCTTTTAACAATTTTTCAGTCACATCTCAGCAGCTTGAGCACCTTATGACAAAATCCTGGTATTTCTCTCATCATTTCTACCATAATATCGTTTCCTAGCTTCCAGAAATGGCATTACCAGTAAGTAAAAGCGTGGCATTTACATAACTCAATATTACCGTGAAACTACATTACACATTATTGCATACACAGGAATTGATCCAGGAAACCTATGATTTTGAGTCTGACACTCCACCAACTGCGCAAAAATGTTCAGCACTATTTTACAACTTACTTGAGGCATATATTTGATGAGTGTAACACCGAGTTTAATGTATGAAAAGTAATACAGATATGTCAACCATGTGATCTTTTTACACAGTGTAACTATCAAGGCCACACCAGCAAATAACCAGGCACCTATCACAAGTACCAGGCAGATTTTGGATAACTTCTGATTGCCTCGCTGAAATACAGGAAAGTTATTACCATTTAGAATAAATTAAAATCTTTACATCTTAATAACAATCTAGTGAATTACATTTTCAAAGGGAAAGGGAGTATTTATTAATTTCTTTTTATCTATTGTGGAAGATTTTAACTACCTTAAATTCCTCTTATTCAAGATTTTTAAAAAAGGGAATTTACACAAATCAGAGATCTTTTATCACAATAAAATATGGCATTTTATGAAATTGCCCTGCGCTCAAGATGAAAGTGCAACATGAAATATTATATATGAAAGCATGAAAAGCAGGATATCATTTTTAAACATTTGCAATCATGTATGCATCATTAACACATGCCTATCAATACTTTTAAAAATTCACAGATCGATGGCTCAGTGTGAAACAGTTGTAACTTCTTATATGTTTATAGGCAGTTACAACTGTTTCACGCTGAGCCACCAACATGGTCCCTTTTTGTGTGAAGGGTCAAAATATTTCTTCTAGAAACAACAGCCCTACTTTCAGACGGACAAAATGGTGCAAACTGTTTGTAAATTATACCCTGCTTTGCACACAAGTTCAAGTGCAAAGTTGGGTATAATTTGCAAACAGTTTTCACTGTTTGTCATACTGTTTGAAGGGATGTATTTGTTTGTAAACATGTAACTTAGCTTACCTCATATATAAAACACTGTATGATTGTAATGATGGTAACAAAAACGGCATGTAATGTAAATATCACATCATTTAACTGTACAGGATTTATCCCCCTTGGATGCTGATCATGATATTGGTCCTGTGAGGTAAAATAACTTAGAGTTAAAGCATGCAAATTATTTACTTTTTGGTATTTTGGGCAATTGTTTGAAATACAATACAAAAAGAGCATTCTAAAACTACTACTTTCTAATGGCTCCTGTTATAAGTGCTCTGGTTTTAGTAAAATCGATACTAGGTCACTTCTCTCTCTAGTTAGAGACTGGATAGGAAAAGTCCACAGACAGGCAGACCGACAAACTGACTGACAGACAGATATTCTTAAACCAGTATACCTTCCTCTACTTTGGAGGTAAAGGTATATTGGGGTTAAGTTTGCCAAACATTTCATAAACCTTTTCATCCTGACTGCTGCGTTGATCTTTACAGTTTGATTTACAATGCTAGATACAATTCAAACCCTCTTAATGTTGTTCACAGCACAATAATATAGATTCCTACTGTATACAGAGCTTTAGTAGACAGTATAGACCAAGATCCGCTTGCACCGAGGAGCAGACTGATTTTGACACACAATACCTACAGTACCTGATTTCTACTTGATATATGGGAAAAACTTCAGCTAGACTAGTTATATTAATCATTAAGGTAGTGGACCCGTAATAAGTCCGCAACATTTCAGAACTCATTATCTTTTACAATGTTGACCGAACTTGGGTTAACACTTTTAACCCTTTGCTGTTTAATCCCTGCTTTTTACATGCCTGTGATTTTATGATTGAGAAAACATTGTGAAAAAAGAAGAAATTGGACTAACAAGCAATTTCTTCTTTTTCAACACTATTTTCTACCCTACTAAATGGTTATTTTTCAAATTAAATCCACTTAAAATTTTCGTCTGCAAAACCTTTGAATTTGGAAAGGTCCAAAATTTTGTAAAACAGGAAAGTGTAACTTCCAAAACATGGCAGAACTAGTTTTAGTTTCATTAGCTTAAATGTCAAATTGTTTAAAACAAAATGAGAGTGTGCGTGAGATTTCCAACAATTTCAAATATGCGCAAGGCAAAAGCTCTGACCAGCCTGTGCATCCACATCGTCTGACCAGAGTCTTCGCAATGCATTTAGTTGATAGAAAAGGTCTCAAAGTGTCTGTAGACAAACTAAATAACTTTATATTTACAGTATGTGGCTGTCAACGCTACTCAATGTTTGCACCTCACAAACATACCAAATTGTTGGAAATGTCACACACAGGCTCAAATAATAGTATAGCAGGATGAGGGCTTAAACCACTTGCACTCTCTAATCCATGCCACACTCACCTTGACTAGTGGCACCCAATACATTCCAACATTGAAGAAACCATAGGCCAGGAACCCAGTCAGGTTGTAGAGTAGAAAGTCAAAGTTCAGACCAATTACACTGAAAAAAAGGACAAATAGGTGGTGTAAACTAAGATCAGATTGCTGATATTTGGAGCTGATGGTTGTCTACACCTCCTACAAAACAGGAATATTCAAGCTCTGCATTCAGGAAACTTAGGTGCTCACAAATTTAATTAAATTGCTTACAAATTTATCATAAATTTAACTACATTGTTCACAAATTTATCACAATTTTTTTAACTAAAATGCTCACAAATTTATCAAGAAGCTTTGTGCTTTTGCAAGTTCAGGCTCTCATCATAATCAGCAAGCAACTTGCCCTGTGTTCAGAATGACAAAATGGTGTGAACTGTTTGCAAATGATACCCCGCTTTGCAAACAAGTGCTTATAATTCAATGATTCTGTCAATTTTCTTGCATTCAAATTGGCTGAAAACTTTTAAATCTAAATGAAAACTATTTTGAGTATGTATCTATTTTGTAAGCTTCAACAAAAAGTGGACCCTTAAGAAATCTGTTTCATTGCTGCCAAACCTTCCCATTTTTGGTTTTATGATATTAACCCTTGTCATGTTGAACCCTGAATATTTCTGCTTTGGTAGGAGCTATAGACAAACATCAGTCTGCACATAGGTGCAGTCTGATGTTAGTCTACATCCCCTGTTTCTCACTTTCAAACCAGAATTGTCAAATGATTTAGTTTTTCAATTAAAAATTGACCTACAGTTGGAACTTTCAGTGCTTTTTGCCCTTTGATTGTGGTGAACAATTTTGGGAAAAAATTATTCAGCATATTAAGGGTTAAAAAGGATGAAGGTACAATTCATTGATTTCATTGCAGTATGAAATTAGAAAGCTAATCACACTTATGTATGAAACTGCTTAGCATATTCATACAGTGTGATTAGGCTTTCAGTTTCATTCCTCAATAAAATAAAGAAATAACTCTTTATCTCTAAAGTGTAAAGCAGGTATAATTTGCAAACAGTTTGAACTATTTTGTCATCTTGAACACAGGGCTCATGAGGGAACTAGCATAGCCAACAAAGGTCTTAAAGGTCACATAGATCATTTTTTTATTCTTATTTCAAAAAGACAGGACATATAAAAAACTAAAAAGCCTTGAATGGCCTGTGTCGCTCCACAGGCTTGAAATTCTTGTAATGGCAAATCAAAGTTTTGACTAGATTTTTAGATATTTTGGGTTCTACTGATGTTGAAAATGATTTTCAAAGTTTCCACTTTATAAAATATAGAGAAATGACCTCCACTCATAAAATTCATATTTTTCATCTGATCAAAATAATTTTTTGTAGCCCTTTAAAAGGTCATCCAAGTATCATTCATGTAAAATTTAATTGGTATCAATCAATTAGAATTGATAAAACTTACTTTTTACCATATTTTGCAATTAGCCACGCCCATTAAATCCATGTTTTTCATTAGATAAAAATTTCCTGAGCATATTTGAAAGGGGGTCACCCAAGGATCATTCCTATGAAGTTTCAGATGAGAAGATTTTTAAAGAAAAAGTTTACAACTGGACTCACAGACGGACGGACAAACACACGACAGACACAATGCCATGACAATAGCCCCAATGGCCTTTGGCAAGTGGAGCTTAAAATTATTTTAAATAGATTGTATAAATCAAATTTACACAATTG
This sequence comes from Fragum whitleyi, assembly GCA_948146395.1. NCBI lineage: Eukaryota > Metazoa > Mollusca > Bivalvia > Cardiida > Cardiidae > Fragum > Fragum whitleyi. The sequence continues at coordinate 69,005,988 of OX411548.1, forward strand.
CTTTGTATAATTCTGAGTCAACTTATTTTTGTTTTCTAGCACACCTTCACTTTTGTAAAACACTTGTGGTACATTCAAGATATGCCTGTTACTAGAAAACAGTTAAATGCAAGTGCTTTCAGTATCCTAACATACCTTTTCCGCCTGAAGTTTTCGTAGACTTGTGGATAAAATGAGACAGACCAGGCCACAAAATACAACCAGCCAATCACAGAGTTAATAACAACCAGAACAGAACTGTGTACCAGGGTAATTCTTACAAACACCTCCTTTAGACTGAAACAAGAAAACTATTGTAAAATTTCTATAAACATATTTGAAAAAAGATTATGTCTGTATAAGAAAAGCCATCATATCAAATAGATAATGTCAAATTGCTATTAATTGAGCTTATGCATGTCATTTTCAATAAATTGACATAAGCCTAAGTGGTGAATATTGAGCATTGTAGAAAGCTAGGTAGTCCAAATAAAAGAATGTCTGACTGCCTAAAAATACTTTCAAAATATAGCAATCTACAAAGTGCACAGTGAAGACTCTGCACAGACTGTGTGAATGCATAGGCTAGCAAAGAGTCTTTGCTTTGCGCACATTTGAAATTGTTGGAAATGTCAATTAGAAGTTAGAACATTGAGGAGTTAGAATACATGTACTTATTTTTTCTACACTTTTTTAGTTTGATTGGGACAAAAGCTTAAGTTTAAACAAGATGTGTTTGTGAAACACAAATGCCCCCGGAACAGCATTTTTTTTTTGTTTGACCTTGTCACATGACCTTGACCTTGTCACATGACCTTGACTTTGGTGTACAGCTTTGTATGTCAAATACTTTTGGAGAAAAGGCAAAGGTTAAGTTTTCGGGTTAAGTTTTCGGACAGACAGACAGACAGACGGATGGACAGACAGACAGACAGACGGACATGAGTGAAACAATATGCCCTCGATCTCTCGATACGGGGGCATAAAAAAATCTTCCTGAACACCCAATCCTCTTGTTTTTGCTCCCTGAGATTAAACCAAGTGCTGTCAATTTCTATACCTTGGCAGACTTAGGCTGGCTTTGAAGTGTTTTGCACATAAACAAACAGGGGTAACACAAGTTTTACTGTATTTCCAATATAGTGATGTTATTTTATCCACTTTTATGCAAACCAAAAAACCAAAACGGTATATGAATAGATAATTAGAAAAATACTTCCAAAAGGGAACGAATATTTAATACCAATAGCTTAATAGGTCAGAATTTATCACATACTCTCCTAAAACTGATGAATCTGTCTCAATCCCAATGACCACATGTCCAGCATTTCTTCCTGTAATATTGACGCCCCTAGAGAGTGTGGCATTTCCAGGAACTGTTATGTTTGCAAGCGCCGCTATGTAATCATCATTGCCTTGGGTCAACTCTGGATCTCCATTTCCAATCGTGTATGTAAAGGCAATATGTGTCTCATTTGGAAATGGACCACTGAAAATAGTATTTGCTGAACAAAAACTAAACAACATCAGGTTTTATGTAAAAGGGTAAATTTTGAAAACACTAACATTTTTCTTTTAAAAACTTTTTTTGATGGGAATAAACTTTCTTGCATTGTTGTAATGAGAGTTTAATGTATTAACCCTTGTTATCCAATCCTGATCACAAAAAGTTTCTGCTGTCCATATAACTTTAGCAGACAGTATAGACTAAGATCAGCCTGCACAGACTTGCAGTCTTTTCTTAGCCTACAATGTCTGCTCTCTATTTAATTATTGTAGGAAAACTTGAGCCAGACTGGGTGAAATGTCCCAAAAAACAAAAATCAAAGTGCTGCAAGCTCTGTTCTTCCTAATTGAGAGTCAGCATTTGATTTTGAAAATACAATTATGGAACTCTCATGGCTCAAAATGGAAAATCAGGTAGTAAAGACTAAGATCAGACTGCATGCATGTACAGGCTGATCTTTGTCCTTTCCTCCTGCCAAAGCAGGAATATTCTGGGCTCAGTACGACAAGGGTTAATAAGCTAAAGTGCAAGGTTTCATAGTTTTTAAATTGGTAATTTGCAAAAGACTTTAGAATCACTGGCTTATAAATGTTAATTTAACCTCTCCCTTTTCTTAGAAATTTTAGAATGTTCCAAATTAAGAAAGTTTGTAGAGGACAATGAAAGGTGGAGCATTTCAATTTGGAGAGAAATCATCCCATTTTGAAAAAAAAACTTGTGGGGAGAAAAAAGAGATTGATTGATTGATTGATTGAATGGAGTTTAACATCGCTTTCAACATTTTTTTAAGTTTTATCGTGGCAACTGGAGCACCTAACAACGAATTCCTGGAATTTCTCTTGCCAGTACAACCATCACATCTTTTCCTAGCTTCCAGCTGCTATCTCACATAGGTCTACAACTATCAACCCATTGGTGAGAGACAAATAGTCAGAAGGGGAAACCGAGAAATTACTTGTTATAGGCAATTTCTTCTTTTTCTACAATATTTCCTCAAGTACAGTCAAACCTGTCTTAAGCAAGCACCCAAGGGCCATTCAATAAGTGCTTGTTTAAGACAGGTGCTTGCTTAAAACAGGTCAATTTTAGTGCAATTGGTTCATTTGGGAACTCGGTGGCCACATGCTTCAGACAGGTTGTTTGCGGAATACAGGTGGCCACTAACAAATTTTTGACTGTAGTATAAAATCACAGAGAATCTTAAAATCCTGTTACATTACGGGAAAGGCTAAATTATCTTGACTTACTAATAAGGAAATGGTTACTTCAAATGAGAACTGTAGTACTATATCTACTAATCACATACATGTAACTGTAATTTCCTTTTCCTACATCCTTAGTCATTAATCTTTAGTTTTCTGATTTTTTGAATTGGATTGCACATGGCTTTTAACAAATTTTCAGTCATATCAAAGTCGCTGGAATAACTAACCAATAATCCTTGGAATTTCTTTCATCAGTACTATCACCATCCTGTCTGGGACTACAGATGCTCATCCCACGTAGTTTTACTGTTATCCGTAGGCCACCCATTGCAGCCACAGATCAAAAGCTTCTACAAAGGGGGTTCCATGTAAGCCCCAAATTTGAGTATTTAATCCAAGAGTATCCCTGTTTTTATAGATAGGGATACTATGGGACTAATTGCTTAGATTTTGCACACCTTCTATTTATAGAATTTGAAATTCCTGTGATTCAATCACACACTACAACTAGAAAGCCATGAATGGCTTGTGTCGCTCCACAGGCTTGAATTTCTTGTAATAGCAAATCTAAGTTTTGACTAGATTTTTAGATATTTTGGCTTCTACTGATGTTAAAATGATTTTCAAAGTTTCCACTATTATAACATATAGAGAAATGACCTCCGCCCATAAAAAACATATTTTTCTTCAAATAATAATAATTTTTGGCTGAATGATAAAGGATCACCCAAGGATCATATAAATGAAGTTTGATTGATATTCATCAGTTACATTCTGAGAAAATGATTTTCAAAGTTTCCACTATATAACATATAGAGAAATGACCTCCGCCCATAAAAGACTTATTTTTCATCAGATCACAATAATTTTTGGTAGACTGATAAAGGGTCACCCAAGGATCAATCATGTAAAATTTGGTTAATATCTATCTGTTAGATTCTGAGAAAATGATTTGCAAAGTTTCCAATATATAACATATAGAGAAATGACCTCCGCCCATAAAATACATATTTTTCATTTGATCACAATAATTTTTGGTAGACTGATAAAGGGTCACCCAAGGATCATTCATGTAAAATTTAATTGGTATCCATCAATTAGAACCTGAGAAAAATCACTTTTTACCATATTTGGAAATTAGCCACGCCCATTGAATCCATGTTTTTCATTGGATCAAAATTTCTTGAACAACTTTGAAAGAGGGTCACCCAAGGATCATTCCTGTGAAGTTTGGTTGAAATCCATCCAGTAGTTTCTGAGAAGAAGATTTTTAAAGAAAAAGTTTACGACCTGACGCACAGACGCACGGACGGACGCACGACGGACACAACGCCTTGAAAATAGCCCCAGTGGCTTTCAGCCAGTGGAGCTAAAAAGGGGGTGTTTTTTCTTGTGTTGCAAAATTTTGATTTCATTCCTCCACTACAATTAAGTAACTAGGTTACAGAGGGGTTACTTTGAACCCCCTCTGGATGCACTATTGCATTTCTTGGTCCAGAAAGATATAGGAAAGGATATGTAATGCCATCAGAGATCAAACATGTGACTTCTTGATTGAAAAAAGCTATAGCTATGAAATTTTGCTCACTAAATGACCAAATAATACTTGGAACTTGGGTTAGTTTGAACCCCCTTGAACCCCCATCTGGATGATCACTGCATTTGTGGGTCCTGAAAGATTAGGCAAGGATGTTTAATGCCATCAGATATCAAACATATAACCTCATGATTAAAAAGAGCTAAAGTTATCACATTTTGATCACTAACTGACAAAGTGATACTTCGAACATCAGATTTTCAAACTTGATAACCACATCTTTGTCTAAATTTCATGAAGGACCCTGGTCTGGACCCTCAGTCTCTACTCCTGGCTCTGCCCATGATACTTACTCAGAAGAAAGAGTTACTTGTTCTGTTTTATCAACAACCACTTGTAGATCATTCTCTGAGAAACTCAGCTTTATACAACAACCTGTAAAAGTATCTTTATGGCTTAAACATGGGTTAAATACACAGGCGCTTGTTTCATAAACTGATTTTTTTTTGTCATGCATGGTACTACATAACATACCTTGTCTTTTATAATAACTTTAAATACATACACAAATGAAACAATTGCCTGTGTTTAATACCGATCCATTGCTCTCGATTTTTCTTTCTGGTACTTCTATTTAATCAGTATTGAATAAGTGGGAAAATGGAAGAACAAGGACCATTTTTCAGTGGTTCAGATGGGAGATCAACTTTGGATCTCTTTGTTCTAAAATGTATCTCTCCAACCAACATTATTACGGGAAAATTACCTATTGTCACAAAAATAAGACTTGGACAGACTTTCTCTTCTTTTTAGATAGGTTTCAACATTTTTTGTATTGTATATATTTAGTTTACTATGAAATACTGTATTTCCAGAATGACTAATCCATTTTTGTACTCTGAAATTCAGAAGCGTTATACTGATTTTTATTGATTCAACAACTACAGTTTTATTACATTGATTAAAGGGAGGATCAACCATTTCCAAGTGATGCTGTAACTTTATGAGGACCCATTGAATTATTAACATTTATTTAGTCTTTAAGGTTATTCATTAACCTTGCAAAGAAATGGACGTAAGACATGACTCATTAATGATACATTTACAACAATTACAATGTTTTATTTACCTAGAAAGTAATCTAAACTGGCATATAAAACCAGAATCACAATAAATAACTTGTTCTTCATTGTTTGACAGCTTACATGGAGTGATGTTAGTCACATGACAAGTCACATGATTCATGTAACAAGGGGAATAACTTCGGTAAACTTTTTTTGTAACTTCGATGTTTTTTTTTTCAAGTATTTATTATTTAAAAATGATTAAAATGTTTTAGCTTTGAAAAATTCAATTGTATTACCTATTGCGCTGTCAGTGTTAGTCTTTGCATCCGAAATTAATATAGGAAGAAGATATCAAGGTCTTTCCAACAAGCCTAGTTACCGGACATACAGGATTCGGATGTTATAATTCCTAATACATAATCCACTCCAGGGATATTGAATTCCTTTTGCCAGTGACGAAAAAAAAAGCTAATTATCAGTATCGAGATTATTATTTACTATGATACCAGAGTTGCCGATAAGAGGGATATTTTGTATTTTAATTGGGTGGCAGTGGATGACACAACCCTTCAAGAAAAAAAAAAGATACAAGTTTCCAATGTCTCTCATTTTTTTCATTCAAAATTGATAAAATCTAGAATGAGCAACATTTCAATCACACTCATAATGCATGAATCTGCTTCGCAAATTCATTGTGTGATTAGGTTTTTAGTTTCATACCTCAATGAAATCAACAAATTATCTCTTCATTTCTTCATTGGCCTCAAACACTATACATGAGTTGACGGATGACGTCACCGGTCACGTGATGTTTACATCTGGGGAATGGCTGTAGGCAGAAAGATCACCAGTTGCATACACAAATAGTAAAATATCCAATGTTCAAGTTATTGGATTGTACCTTTCTAATGATTATTCCTATTGACAAAGGTGTCAAAATTTAGATAAATCATCCAACCTTTTGATTATGCAGTTGACATCTTATGACACTGTCTGTGAAAAGAATATTTCTCGTCGAAAGATAACCACCCAGATATGCAAATGAATGCAAACAAATCGCTGTTGAGCAACTGATATATTGATTCGAGTTTCAATGCCGATTTTTCATTATCCTATTTCCGTTATTCATTCTGTCACAGAAATTTCAAAAATTGGGAAAGGTTTTTATAGCCCTTTTCCCTTATTTGTCTCAAAATTATTAATCCAATCATTAGTTTAATCTGTAAATTTTGAGAACACCTCCTACTGTTGATAACCGATTTGCTTCCGTAAAAAGTCCCCCGCACATTTATAAAATTGGTTAATTTAAGATAATAAACGAATGTCGCCAAACACACGATCTGCCGACTGCCAACAGCTTTTCTGGTTCAGATTGTAAAATCCAATAAAAGAATTTTCATTATGAAACATAAAAATATTAGCCGCTATTAACACAAACATGTGTCATAAAGTTCGCCGTTTCAGACGCAATGATCCATACTACACGGCCGCAGAATCTCTTTCATCTGACCGTAACCGGATGCGCTTATCGATATTGCCCATGTCATAAAACAGTAGCCGCTAATCAGACACTTTCATGCAGGGGTGTGGAATTCCTATGCCCGCCTTGTCCGACCCGGGCTTTTTCACTTGTGGGCAAGTACATTTTTCTAGGTCACTTGTCTGTGGACAAGTAAATATCAGAGCAAATCTTAGAACAGTAACAAAAAGAACTAGGAGAAAAGTCATCCTTATACTTGTATCAAAGGGTAGAAAAATCGTCTTTAATGAAGAAAATGCTGGACTACAGCATTTTCTTCATTAAAAACAATGTTTTCTAAGTATTTTATCAATCCATTTTTTTGGTGGACAAGTTCTTTTTGATCTCGGGCAAGTATGAAATTAATTTTTACTTGTCCATGGACAAGCTGGGATAATCTATTTTTCCACACCCCTGTTTCATGTGTCATAAAGACAAACTTCTATAACACGTGCCAAATTTAAATTGATCTGACCGTGACGATGCATACGCCACTGATTGATTGCTTTCGATCTGGACACAACTTTTACCCATTCATTAGGCATAAAGTGTGAAGTTTCATTTGATATAAATCTTTTAATGACTTATCAGTCATAGATTAAATCATACTTTTGATAAAATATTTCATTTAAGATTCCATTTCAGGGGCGAAAAATAAAGCCCACATGATTTTTCAATTTTGAGCCGCGTTCATTTAGTAGATCGATCTTCCGTGTCTTGAACAAGCTGTCAATACTAATAGTTCTTCCTCAAATTTGAAAAAAAGGCCGGGATAATTTTCAATCAAATATAAGTTAGGCCAACTGCATATCTGAAACGCAGCGTTTGCTTCAGCGGGAAATGGAAGCCGCAAAAAACGCAAATGTACTCCGAACTTTTTTTCTATTTTGCTTTATATAGATCCTAATGAATAATAAGAGGTTAAAAAAATCGAATTTTAACAGATAGGAAAGAAATTGAAGCATACGTAATTTCTTTATTTGTTAAAGATGAAATAATGCGATGGATCTTTTGTAAATCTTCGTTTGACCCCGACCAGACGACAGAAAATAATCTTGAAATTGAAAGCGTTGGTGGTGAACGAAACATCGCAATACAGCCTGATTAAAATGGATTTGCGATGTTCTGTTGCTCAAAGACGACTTTAACTACCTTTCAAAAACAAAATATAAAATGAATGTGAGGAAAAATAAGTAGAAAGTTCTGAAATTCTGGCGAGTGAACAAATTACCGTTACAAGTCACTTTTTCCCCAAACGTTGTTTAACCCGAGTCATCTTAAACTTGGTAAAATTACTTTATTGGAAAGGGTTAATGAATTTTACTTATTCATCTTACGTTTTCCCCAATAACATTCAACACGTATGACCATTTCGTCTGATTTTACCCTTGAAAACGGCGCGACTACGGATACAACAGATCTCGATCGGCTGTAGTTACGAAGTTTTATTCTACTTGACGCCATGAACCGATTAATCTGAGTCAAACTTTTTTATTTAGTGCATGTCATACAAATTCATTACGTTATAGAAAACGGTAAAGAAAGTTAACTTGTTCAAGTGGCAGATGCAAAAAGGGGTTCAATGGATTCAAGCGAACCCCCATTTGTAGCCTATTTGTTTCATTTTTTCACAGAAATTCAAACAAAACTTTGTAATACTAGGAAAACGAATCTTCTCTCCCTTTATTGTACATTAGTACCCTTTTAATAGAAATCCTTCATCCACCGCCGTTTTCATCCAACTTTCTATAAAAATCTTAAAATATAACTATTTCTGGGTTTGTTTACAGAAACGGTGCAACTACAGCTTTGTCAGAACTTTCATGAGTGCTGTAGACTGAGTTACGAATGTTTGAAAACCTAAACACTTACTTTGTTTCATACATAATTTTCAACTTTCTTTATGAATGACGTGAAAATTGACAAAAAAGAAAACATCAAGTTTACAAAGGAAGAATATTTGCGCTAAACCAAGGACACATGTTTTAGAGTCCCTCGAGCTAAATTGCGCAACTCGAGCGTCTATATAAGACAGACCCTAGGCCATGTTTATTCAAAGATTGTAGGTTACAATCTTTCTGAACAAATACATTATTTAAAGATACACAAAACTAATTCTAAATAGCTAAAAGATCTATCGTCGATGGCAACTTCGTTCAATAAGTCGGGCGAAATAGTCTAATCTCGGGAAGCTTATAAAGGGCTATTACGTAAGAGATTCTTTTTATATGGCTTGATTATTAACGGGCAACATTCGTACAAATAATATTTAATTTTCTTTTTATCTTAAATTTAAATGAATGGTTGATTTTGAACCAGTTTTAATTGTCTTCTCGCATAGAGATCTGACTCTTTTTGCCTACCAGTAATGCGCATGCGCGGGGAATTCTCAATATAAACAATAACAATCAACTCTCCTATTGAAAGTGGTATTAAACCCTATACAAATAATTTATTATGAAAATACTACTATTTGTCTTTGAAACATTAAAACAAGTCTTCCCTAACATAAATAGGTTTACAATTTATGCATTATTTGCTTATATGTGGTCTATTTCAGGTTTAACCCTCCTTACTATCAAAATGATTTGTGGATTTGTAGGCAGAAGAGTCTCTGGCACCATTCATACACTCAATTTTCATCCAGTTTCATGTATGTTTATTTTTCATTCAAACCCATTTTCAGTTTTCTTGTCGGATTTGATTTTTTTCAGAGAAATTATTAACTTTGGGAGCATATCAAGCAGTCAGGGTTTAAACCATCCTCGGATACCCCGAGGTCTCCCTATTTGCTATGCTATGTCAATATAGCGTAGCAAATAGGGAGACCCCGGGGTATCTGAGGATGGGTTTAAACCAAAGCAGCAGTACATTATCCCCTCTTACTTATCTCTCACACCAATGGGTGGATAATTGTAAACCTAAGTGGGATAGAAGCTTGGGACGAGGAAAGGATGTAATGGTAGTGCTGGTGTGAGAAATACTAGGAATATATTTATAGATACTTCAGGCGCGATATGACTGAGGAATTGTTTTAAAGAGATGTCTAACCCCATTCAAATCGAACAAGATCATCTTAGTCATTCTTATGTTTATACTTCAATAATTAAGTAGAAAGCCGGCATGTAAGGCTACGGTCAAGCTGCACATCTGTGCATTCAGATCTTATTCAATGCTGTTTGCCAGGGGTGTGGAATTTCGACTTTTCTCCACTTCCCCATAAAAGTTGATTTCCTACTTGTCCAGGATCAAAATGAACTTACTCACAAAAGAAATGAATTGATAGATATTGAGAAAAACATTGATTTTAATGAAGAAAATGCTGTAACCCAGCATTTTCTTCATTTAAGACAATGTTTTCTCCCCTTTGATACAAACAATAAGATGACTCTCTCCTAAGAAATTTTAAGTACTGTATCAAGAATTTGCTTTGGTATTTTCTTGTCCAGGGACAAGTGGCCTAAAAAAAATGTACTTGCCCTCAAGTGGAAAAGCCAGTGTCTGACAAGTCGGGCATGGGAATTCCACATCCCTGGTCAGGCTACATATTTGTGCTGTCAGATCTTAGTCTATTCTGTCTGCCAAAGCTCTCTGAAATGCAGGAATATCCTTGAATATTCTGCGAGTAATATGAGAAGGGTCGATTTAAGTTTCTTTGATAAATCATGGTTTTGAATAAATCTGAGGAGCCTAGCTAGCTCAATCGGTTTAATTTAAATTTAGACGTGTCCATCAACATTTGTGCATTCTGATCATTGGCTGAAATGTTGGGTTTTTTTCCCCAATGAAAACAATTTTGAGTATGCAGCTGTTTTGTAAACTTACGTAAAAAGTTGTCTGCCAAAAAATCTGTCTTATTATAGAGAAATTTTTCAATTTTTGCTTCATTATATTAAATTATAAGATTTAAAAGAGTATTTTTTAATTTCATGGAGGTATGAAACTAATAACCTAATCACACTGCTGTATGAGTCTGCTTCACAAATTCATACAGTGTGATTAGGTTTTTTTTTCATACCTTTATGAAATTAATGAATACTCTCTTCTTCTTTTAAATGTGTTGGGCTGTTTAACCTAGGATCATGAGTTAGAATATGTCTTGGCCAACTTTTTTCTGATATTTGACAAAAGTCATTCTGATAAGTGTCTTTTGCCTCCCACCAATTGGCAAATGATTGGTGGTACGCCTAAGTGGGATGAGCAGCTGGTTTCTCGAATGAAATGTTGTGGGTGTATTGGTGAGAGAAACAACAGAATCCATTCCATGGTTAGATGCAAAAGCTGCTGTGATATACCTGCAATAGTGTTGAAAGTGGTGTTGAACCCCAAACAACCAATCTGAAAAAGTCTGTCATACAAATAAGTCTGTTGAAATTTCACATTTACTGTGAAGTAGAGTAAATGATTATTCTTTAGTTATGACTTTGCTAGGTACCTTACAAAGCAAATTTTTTTTGTTGACTATATATATATATATATATACATGCGAAAAGGGACTATCTGGATAATGTGTTTAGTGTCTACCCTAGCCAGACTGCTCTGGCTCACTAGGGTCGAAACTTTTTCAAAGTTTATTTCTGAATCTGGAATGATCAATTTACCTTCCTGTGAAAGAATTTTCGAAATGTGACCTGGTTGACCTTTACTTATCTCTTTTCCAAATATCTAGTTAAAGGTGTTTTCAGATGGTCCCTTTTCGTGTAATGAGTCACATTTGTATATGTATGGGATGACAGTCTTACACCTATATTGAATAGCAGTTCTAAGCTAGGAAAGGATCAAATAGTAATTCTGGTGCTAAACATACCAGGTTCTCCAGCTGCTGCAATTTGACTGAACATTTTGTTAAGGTTGTGGACCCGTAATAGTTTTGCAACATCTCAGAAGTAATGAACTTTAATAGTGTTAACCGAGGTTTCCAAATGATTTTCATTTGGAAAACTTTGTTAACATTGTGAAAAAATATGTGGTCCGAAATGTTGCGGAACATTACGGGTCCACTACCTTAAGAGCAGTGTTATACCCCATTCGATATACAAACAATCACATCTTATATTTCAGATAGCCAATCCTTCGCTTCATCATGGAATACCCTAAAACACTCTTCTGATGGGCGAGGCTTTTGTCATTTAACATCAAAGAATAAATTTGGAACTGTTAAGCCACGATGCCTTTGGAATACAAAAACCTGCAGCATTATAAAACTTCAAAGCAACTCATACAGCACAGAACCTGATGTCCCAAAGAAGTCTTCAGCTTTGACATTAGTTAGAGATCTGCAACATTTAGGGTCAGCCCCTACTGCTAGTTTAGTGTTGGGGCTGGGAGGGTTGGTGCCCTTCATGTCAGCCCCAGCTTACATGCTTATAGCAGGTTATTTCTCTCCATTTATTGCATTCGGTCAAGTAGCGTACGGGGCAACCATTTTGGCGTTTCTAGGTGGTATTCGATGGGGGATAACCATTCCTGAAGAGAGTGGAGTGACACCTAACTGGTTAAATATTGGCTACAGTGTGACACCGTCTTTGATCGCCTGGGTCGGTCTATTATTTCCAGTACCAATTGCATTACTGACTCTAATTGTGGGGATTGGTGGAACATTATATATGGACCTAATTCTCCCTGGTTATCCACCATGGTTTAGAGCACTTCGATTTCTTCTGACATCGTTCGCTGTTCTTGCTTTATGGACAACTTTAGTGCTACGATTTACATTAGATACCTATGATGTCAAAAAGGTCAAAACTTATGAGAAGTTGAAGAAAGAAGAAGCAAAGGCTGAGTCTAAAGTAACATTATTAACAAAGACAAAGAATGTATTGGATGAAATTTCTACAAACACTAAAAGAGTTGAAAGTAGAATAGAGAAAGCGACAGAAAATGCTCGTGATCTCATTGTAGGAGAGGTTAAGAAAATTGAAGCAGCTAAAGTCAAAGAGACTGAAAAACCTAAACTAACTGATGATGTAGAAATGAAAGACAATGTTAAACCTTTTAAAGACAATGCTGAAGAAGTGAAAGAGATAAAAGGTTGACATGAGTGTACCTGTGTATAGCCTAGTACAAAACTGTGACTCCATATGGATCATTTTTCAGGAAAAATAGTTATTTATTTTATCTAATAACTATACAACTATCCGTATGATAACATCCCATATGATATTTTTTATGATATCACATAGTTATTTTTAGAACAAAGATATAATGCAGTTATTTTTAGAAACTTGCATTTCAGTCAGAAAAATCGACAAAAAACAAGACAAATAGAGGTTATAAGATAAATATAATACCTACTTAGTGTATTGTATGAAAAAAATATCTAACTCGGTTGTGAGAATTGATAATTGTCTCGACAGAGCCTCGACAATTATCGATTCTCACAACCGAGTTAGATATTTTTTTTCATATAATACATTAAGTACGTATTATATATATATGCCCATCAAAAGACAGGAGGGGATGTATTATGTGATCACCGGTGGTGTTCAGCATCCGGGTGGTATCCAATTCTTTGTCTGGAGTAAAACTCAGTCACCTAATGTCTGATTGACTTGAAACTTGGCAGTTATGTTCCTGTCATGAATACAGAGTGTAGTATGAAAGAACTGTAGCTCCGGCTAGCATAATTTTTAGCTCGGCTGTTTTTGGAGAAAACCAGAGGTATTACTATAGCCTCCATGTCGTCTTCGTCGTTGTTGTCGTTGTGCAAAAACTTTGACATTTTGTTATATCTCTGGTTCTACTGAAGGCATTCACTTGAAACTTGGCACACATGTTCACCATCAAAAGATCAACCTATACTATCAAGGGGGCAACTCTAGATGCATTTTGTGCAAATTATGCCCCTTTTAGACTTAGATTTCCCACCATCAAGCACTCGACAGCCAAGCGTTGGTACCCGTAGGCGGTGCTCTTGTTTAGTTATTTGCCTTCGGTTCTTTTCATGCTTGGACATCCAGCAGTGTTGCAGGCATATCTTGTGACAATTTAGCACAATGTTTTTGAAATGGTGTGTAATACCTGTTAGTTGTTTCTTGTTGCAATTGAATTTTTAAAAAAAATTAATTAATTAGTCTTATATTTTTGATGCTTTTCTTGTTCCTTTCCTTATATAATGCCCCCGCCATGAAGTGGTGAATGGCATATAGAGTTACCCCTGTCCATGTTTGTGAGTGTGTGTCGCATATTTGTCTGAAAATTCTACACATTACACATGAATTTCAGAATAACTTGGTACAGTAATTCCCCTGGTTTAATACTAGTGCCATGTGAAGAGTTTGTTTTGAAACTCTAAAGGTCAAGGTCACTGCTTAAAGTCAAGCAACAAATTCCTTTTTGGAGCATATCGTCGACATCATTCTCAAATCTTGTAACTAAAGCTTTAATTAAGCTGTAGTTACGATGTTTTAGAATGACAGCAACGATACAGTTTCTATAGTTATAAATGACTTTTAAAATAAATTTTCACATGTGTTCTCCTTGTTGAGTACTAGTGTCATGCGAAGAATATCGTTAGATACCCTTAAGGTCAAGCTTACAGCTGAAGGTCAAACAATTAAAAGTGGTTTTGTTCCTGGCAATCTTGGTCTTCTATATTCAAACCCTGCAAAACAAATGTTTTCAGGGGTATACTGAAATCAGTATGTCTGTCAGTCTGTCTGTGAAAGCTTAATGTGTCAACTAAACATTTTCCAAGAACTTCATAATTCAAGTTACAGAACTTTTTTTTTTTATAAACCTTCCTCTCATTAACTGGCATCTTTAAAGTTCAAGATCATCTCATAAGGTGGTGGTCAATTTTCAGTCAAACTTTCAAATCCTTCAAATTTGAAATTCATTCATAAATCCAGGTGTTGATATTGAAAGTTGGCTTAAAACTATTGTAAGTTCCTGAGTTACCAACTTTTTCCAAAAATCGACCCAAAAATGGCCGATTTTGAGTATTGTTTTGGGGGATGTGTATTTATTTATTAAAAAGAAATACAGTATATAGGCACTTACCCTGTACAATAGTTTTGCTTTAGGCCTAAACCTTGGCTTCATGGTCCAGACAAAAATCTGGACAGACAGATGCACTAATCCATGAACACTAAGTGAAGTTGTTTGGATTCATTTCACTCACCATAAGCTGGCCCATCAAGAATGTTATCCATAGGAGTAGGTTCAATGTCATGGCAAAAATTTGAAAGAACAGTGCCTTGCTGACTTGGCTAGTCTTCCTTATATCAATTATGCCAGGGTTTTAGTCTGACATTAACAACATTGGATCCAAAGGACTCGATAATTGGGAATTTTGGGTTCCTTTTTTGCTCACCTTAGCAGGAAGTGCTCAAGGTGAGCTATTGTGATCGTAGAATGTCAGTCGTGCGTCATGCACAATTTCTTTAAACATCTTCTCCACCTAAACCAGAGGGCCAATCTTGATGAAACTTGGCAGGGATGTTCCTTGGGTCAAGCTCTACCAAAGTTGTTCAAATAAATGAAATCCACCCTTAACTTTCCCTTTACCCTTAACAAAAAGGGTGAAAATATGAAATTCTTAAAAAAATCTTCTTCACTGAAACCACACAGCTTTCATATTTGGTATGTAGCATCATCTAGTGGACCTCTACCAAATTTGTTCATATCAAGACCCGGGGTCATATTTGGGCTTTGCCCGGGCCCAACCCTTTTTACTTAGAATCAAAGAGCAAAATTCTTTAAAAATCTTCTTCTCTGAAACCAGATGGCAGACAGTTTTTATATTTGGTATGTAGCATCACCTAGTGGGCCTCTACCAAGTTTGTTCATATCAAGACCCTTGGATCATATTTGAGCTTTGCACAGGTGCATCCCTTTATCTCTTATGAGCATGATTGGTTAAAAATGAAAATCTTCTTCTATGAAACCAGAAGGCAGACAGCTTTCATATTTGGTATGTAGCATCATCTAGTGGACCTCTACCAAGTTTGTTCATATCAAGACACTAGGATCATATTTGGGCTCCACCCGGGCGCAACCCTTTTTACATAGAATTTAAGAGCGAAAATCTTTTAAAATCTTCTCAAATTGAAACCAGAGGGCACTCTGCTTTCAGTTTTGGTATGTAGCATCATCTAGTTGGCCCCTACCAAGTTTGTTCATATCAAGACCTTTGGGTCATATTTGGGCTCCACCCGGACGCATCCCTTTCAGCTCATCTGAGCACGAAGGGTGAAAATAGGAAAACCTTCAAAAATCTTCTTCTCTAAAACCAGTAGGCAGACAGCTTTCATATTTAGTATGTAGCATCATCTTATGGACCTCTTACAAGTTTGTTCATATCAAGACCCTGGGCTTTCATTTGGGGTCCACCCGGGTGCATCCCTTTTTACATAGAATCAAAGAGCTAAAAGGCATATCTGTCTTGCTCTTCGCTGAAAACGTTCCATGGAATTGATCTTAGGCAATTATCTTCCTTTTGACATCTGCCTATCTAATTAATGTGATGTCCCAGGGGTCAAACAGACTCAGGTGAGCGATCTAGGACCATCTTGGTCCTCTTGTTTAAATTTTTGGAGTCCCTGCATTAGATGAAGACTTACTTTTAGGCCATAATCTTGCAAAATGTACATTAAGAGATATTCCCTAGGTAAAGGTAAGGAAATTCATGGAAGTATATTAAAATTTTGGACGCAACATCAGTAATTTTGTTCTGAAGCTGATCACCAGAGGGTTTTTAGCTCACCTGAGCACATTGTGCTCAAGGTGAGCTTTTGTGATCATTGGATGTCCGTATTGCGTTGTCAGACATCAACAATTTAAGTGTTTACACTCTAGAGGCCACAAATATGGACCAATCATCATGAAACTTTGTCAGAATGTTCTCCAGGCCGCAAGGATTAACCCTATGGAAAATGGGAAGGATCCATGCCATATCATGGGAAAAGGGGCCTAAAAGATAATTTTCTTGTTTACACTCGAGAGGTCACAAATATGGTCCAATTATCTTGAAACTTTGTCAAAATGTTCTCCAGGTTGCAAGGATTAACCCTATTGAAAATAGGAAGGACCTGTGCCATATCACAGGTAAAGGTACCTAAAAGACAATTTTCTTGTTTACACTCTCCAATCATCATGAAACTTTGTCAGAATGTTCTCCAGGTTAGAAGGATGAACACTATTGAAAATGGAAAGGATCCATGCCATATCATGCGAAAAGGGGCCTTCAAGACAATTTTCTTGTTTACACTCTAGAGGCCACAAATATTGTCCAATCATCATGAAACTTTGTCAGAATGTTCTCCAGGTCGCAAGGATGAACCCTATCGTAAATGGGAAGGATCTGAGCCATATCACAGGAAAAGGGGCCTGAAAGACAATTTTCTTGTTTACACTCTTGATTTCACCCAAAGACCTATCCAGTGTAAGCAAGTGCAATTTTGTAATTTAATTCTGTCACATACAGTGTTTACATGATACACATACAGTAAAACTTGTTTTAAAGCGAACACTAAATAGACCAACAAAAAGCCGTTGTTAAAAGAAATGACTGCTTAATACACATTTTGTTTACTAATGGGAAACATTTTTTGATTGAAAATGCATATCATTGCAAAATTCTCAATAATCATATGTTGTTAAAACTCGATAGAATCATCTCATTGAAGGGAATGTTTGCAAGCTAAACAAGAACCCAATGTTTTCAGTTTTACATTTCTTTTATTTTTCACTTGGATTATCACAGCTATTTTATAAACAAAACAAAACAAAAAATTTAAAACAAAATAAATACAAGAGGACCCTGAGGGCCCTAAATCGCTCACCTGATATTTCAAGTAAATTATCATTAAGACTCCATTTCCTATGATATGGCATGAACCTTCCCATTTTCAACAGAGTTCATTCTTGTGACCTGGCGAACATTTTGATCAAGTTTCATGAAGATTGGACTATATTTGTGGCGTTTGGAGCTCTTACGAGAAAATTGTCATTAAGGCCCTTTTCCCGTGATATGGCACGTATACTTCCCATTTTCAAATGAGTTCATCCTCATGACATAACAAACATTCTGACGAAGTTTCATGATGATTGGACCATATTTGTGGCTTCTAGAGAGTAAACAAAAAAATTGTCATTAAGATGCCTTTTCCTGTGATATGGCACCGATCCTTCCCATTTTCAATAGACTTCATCCTCATGACCTAACAAACATTCTGATCAAGTTTCATGAAAATTGGACCATATTTGTGGCTTCTAGAGTCTAAACAAGAAATTTGTCATTAAGGCCCCTTTTCCCGTGATATGGCACAGATCCTTCTATTTGAGCAAAATTCATAAGGGACAACCCAAGGAATATTTCTGCCAAGTTTAGTTGATTTTGACCAATAAGTTTAGGAGGAGATGTCGTTGAAAGATTTTGTTGACAAAATTGTCATTAAGGCGCCATTTTCCGTGATATGGCATGATCTTTCCCATTTTCAATAGACTCCATCCTCATGACCTAACAAACATTCTGACCAAGTTTCATGAAGATTGGACCATATTTGTGGCTTCTAGAGTGAAAACAAGAAATTTGTCATTAAGGCCCCTTTTCTCGTGATATGGCACGGATCCTTTCCATTTGAGCAATTTTCATAAGGGACCACCCAAGGAATATTTCTGCCAAGTTTGGTTGATTTTAACCCCTAAGTTTAGGAGGAGATGTCGTTTAAAGATACTGTTGACAAAATTGTCATTAAGGCAGCTTTTTCTGTGAAATGGCACGGATCCTCTCAATTTTCAATAGACTTCATCCTCATGACCTAACAAACATTCTGACCAAGTTTCATGAAGATTGGACCGTATTTGTGGCTTCTAGAGTGAAAACAAGAAATTTGTCATTAAGGCCCCCTTTCCTGTGATATGGCACGGATCCTTTCCATTTGAGCAATTCCATAAGGGACCACCCAAGGAATATTTCTGCCAAGTTTGGTTGATTTTAACCCATAAGTTTAGGAGGAGATGTCGTTTAAAGATATTGTTGACAAAATTGTCATTAAGGCTGCTTTTTCTGTGAAATGGCACGGATCCTCTCAATTTTCAATAGACTTCATCCTCATGACCTAACAAACATTCTGACCAAGTTTCATGAAGATTGGACCGTATTTGTGGCTTCTAGAGTGAAAACAAGAAATTTGTCATTAAGGCCCCTTTTCCCGTGATATGGCACGGATCCTTTCCATTTGAGCAATTTTCATAAGGGACCACCCAAGGAATATTTCTGCCAAGTTTGGTTGATTTTGACCAATAAGTTTAGGAGGAGATGTCGTTTAAAGAAAAAGTTGACGCCGTGACGGACAGACGGACAGACGGACGCCGGACAACGATCGATCACAATAGCTCCCTTGAGCACTTCGTGCTCAGGTGAGCTAAAAAGTACATTATCACAGATTTCATGCAAAAAACATTTTAGCTTCGTTGATTCTTAACCCTTAACCAATCAGTTACAAACTTTACTTATTCCTGAGAATTCCTGTTTTTATACCTTTGATATTTATTTGTGCATTTGCCAAAATTTGTCATATCATATTGATTGTGATACATAATAAGAGACAACGGAATCCTATGATATCTATTGAAAAAGTTTTCTAAATATAATGTTTGGTTTGTAGTGCAAAAACACTTTACTTGAATCACACAATTTTGAAGCACTGCTGTATTCTTCAAAATGCAAAAATCTGTATCCATAAATACAATAATTCATATCATAGAAAACGGTATTCAAAATAATGAGCTGCATGACATTGCCAATAATTTCACATGTGTGGAAGAGATACACATTGAGCAGCCTGGACAACCACAAGATGTAGCGTAAGACTGTTTGCTGACTGCCTGTAGGGGGATAAGACCCTGTCTTTTTCGAGTACACAAGGAAGACTCTGGCCAGACTGTGCGGATGCACAGGCTGGCCAGAGTCTTTGCTTTACCCACATGTGAAAATGGTTATGTCATACAGGCTCCAATAGGTTTAAACACACTCTATCTTTCATGTATCATTTCTCTAAATGCATTCCTAGCATGATTGTAAAATAAAAAGGACAACAAGAGTCACTTGAGCACCTGATTTGCTCTACAAGCTTGAATCTACTGGTAATGATTTGGTGAAAAAGTTCAGTTCAGCTGCAAATAAAGTTATGCCTCATATATACTGAAAAGAAAAGCAACTGATTTTCAAAAAAATATCTAGTAGTATCAGTCCAGAAGCATTAAACACTTTCGAAATACTAAATTGGCAACGGTTCTTTTTGTAAATCAACATTACTCAAAACAAGACATTTTCTCTGCTCATAACTGGACTGTGTAATATCCGAGTTACATTTTGGCCTATACAAAAGCCTAGTGCATACCCAAAATGATTGATAAATTCTATTGCTGTAAGAAATGATGGCTCATAAAGATATGGGCAGTTACAATTGCTTTTGTTGAGCCATTGATATGATCAATAAAATTGTCAATACAGTTTAATTTTAAGTCTTAACCCTTGTCATGCTAAATAAAAAAGTCTTTGCAAAATTGCAAACAAAATCAAAGTGCTCAAAGCACTGGATGCATTAATTGTGAGTAGGTAATTACTTTGAAAATAAAGTTTTTCAGCTTTCATGGATTCAAAAAAGGAAAAACAGGTGGTAAAGACAAAGATCAGACTGCACATATGTGCAGGCTGATGTTTGTCTAAACCCCCTGCCAAGGCAGGAATATTCCAGGTTCAGCATGACATGGGTTAATATAAAGATTAATCCATAGTTGGGTTAATAGTCTGTTTCTTTTAACAAGCTTGAAATTTCATACGCATCCATCAACAAATTGAAAGTAAGCCCTGCATTCAGGATGCAAAATTATTTGTTAGTGCTTTACACCGAGCATGTTAAATAACAATTGCAGATTTCATGAGTAGTTGGTCATGTATCCTAGCACAACCACTGTAACAACTAACTTCTGGGGGCGTTGCTTATATGGGTATGTGCTATGGTAGCAATGATAAATAAACAGAAATTCACAATATATTCACAGGACATTAACCCTTATCATACTAAAATTTAAAGTTTGTTTCATACAAAATGCCATTTTTTGAGACATTTACACCATTCAAGCTCAAGTTTTCCACAACAATCATGTGGAAAGCAGGTTGTGTAGTCTAAGATTAGACTGCATATCTATGCAGGCTGATCTAAGTCTACACTGTCTGCAAAAGTCTAAATCAGAAATATGTGGTAATGAGCATCAGAAGGGTTAACCCTTGTCATACTGAATCTGGAATATTTCTACTTTGGCAGGAGGTATAGACAAAGATCAGCCTGTACATATGTGCAGTCTGATCTAAGTCTTAAACACCTGATTCCTCTTTTTAAACTAGAAAAGTTTAAAGATTACATTTTCAAAATAAATACCAACTCACAATTACTGCATCCAGTACTTTCAGCACTTTGATTTTACTGCAATTTTGCTTAGGTTTTTATTCAGCATGACAAGGGTTAAAACATATTCAGATTTTCAGTTAGTTCATTGTGTGTAAAAACAAATTCAGGCTTTTGGTATTGTTCGGGGTGTAAAAATCATCTCAGGATCCATTTCCTCGGTGATTGTCTCCGGGTAACTATAGTAGGTGTTCAAAGGACTCTCATAACCTCGTGGGCTATGTCCGATCTGACGTGTGGGTGAACTAGGCGGCATCCTGTAATATAGGAAGACAATCCTGTAATATAGGAAGACAATTGTAACAATAAAAATTCAAAAATTCTATTTTACTTTATATTTCATTGACATCATGGAGTTTTAAGGCTGTACATGCCTGTACAATGTACCATAAAAATTCCAAAAGAGCCCAATGCTCTAATAAAACCCCATCCCATTTTTTGGAGGTTAAAATGGACTATTTTTGGTGAGATTTTACAAAGTCTCGAAGCTACTAATAAGAGCCCATTCCTACAAAATCAATGTCAAAATCAAATTTTATAGATCAATTTACCCATCTTTCCCCCAATCAAGTTTTTTTGCATGGATTATGTTTACTTTTGGCCTTTTTTCACCGTCCTAACAACTGTCAATGGCACATTGCCAAACAGTTTCAACTGCCTATATTTACATAGGCAGTTACAACTGTTTTGCACTGAGCCTTCATCACGTGTAAGCGTAGCCCATGCTTAAAGCCCATCTCTATCTAATGGAAATGCCATGATTCTAATTGAACCCATTGACCTTTTATGGTATATATACATTGTACAGGCATGTACAACCTAAAAGCTCCAAGATGACAAAATACAGAAATTCCAAGTGGACTTGCACAGGATTATTAATCTTGACTTCTCTGCCAAACATTGATTCTTACATCATATGCGGTTTTTGTACAACAGCATCTGACAGGCATTTACAAAAATTTTGCAATGCGCCTTGAGTTTCTGATGCACAAGTACAAAATATACTAAAATAGAAATAGGAATTTTGAAACAGTTCATAACATCGCAAGTACGACTACCTGATGTGAACAATCTAAAACATTTGCCTAGAATTTCATTTAAAACATTGAAAGACCTTACTCAATTTGTTAGAAAAACTTTAAAATTATTCAAAAATTGTGTAAACACTACAAAACTTCATTAAAATCCATCATCTCAAAAATCTATTTATAGAACAGTAAGTACAGTTTATTAAAGGAGATACTGTAATAACATATCGCTAATAAATGTTCATTTTGAAAGGAACAAGAGGTGTTTGTAAAACATTTATGCCCCCCCCCCCCCTAAAAGCAGGTCAATAGCCTATTCTTTGTCAATCAACAAAGGGCAATTACTCACAAAATAATAGAGTTATGGTTCTTAGGCACTGCACCCTCAATGTGATCTATCCACCTTTGAAGTTTCATGATTCTAGCTTGCATACTTTATGAGATATGCTCCGGACAAAAAACTCTCTACGGACCGACCGACAAGTGCAAAGCAATATACCCCTTTTCTTCGAAGGGGGGCATAATTAGCAAATATATTTTCCTTCCCTTTTATTTCATTTAAACTTTGATTATTCATCTCATTCATTTTCATTCAAAAATCATTTATCTTGTAATTTTTTCGAACTGTATAAAGCATCATAGTAGTTTACTACAATTAGTTTTAAAGACTTGTGCAAATCTGTTATAATGTAATGAGAAACTTAATTCTTTTCATTTTTGAACATAATAAGACATCAGCAATATTAATATAAAAGATTTTAGGAAATGTCATCTTTTAAAAGCCATCATTCCCCAGTAGCATCCTTTAAAACAAATATTTGTATCAACAAAAACTTCTGTGCTCCTAACAGATTATTGGCAGTTAGTCACTCATCTGAACAACTTATTTTGCCATTTTCCTTTTTTCTGTATTTTCAAACATGGAATGTTTCTTATCATAAGAAGTTTCAAATAAGATTCAACCTTGTGATCTGACAAGCATTCCACCAAAATTTCATTTAGAAATGACCCCAAAGGTTTGGTTATCAATTTTGATCAACATAAATTCTCCTGAGTTTGGTGTCTAATGAAAATTTCTACCTTTCTCAGGCTAGCATTACAAGCTTAAAAATGAACATCCAAAGTTGCAACAGGATTGTGTTAAAACCATTTGGTGAAGTTTTATCAAGCATCCTACATTTGATTTGGATGCAGATTTATTATGTTTA
The DNA here is from genome assembly GCA_948146395.1 of Fragum whitleyi. Taxonomy (NCBI): domain Eukaryota; kingdom Metazoa; phylum Mollusca; class Bivalvia; order Cardiida; family Cardiidae; genus Fragum; species Fragum whitleyi. The sequence goes on from OX411548.1 coordinate 69,029,452, forward strand.
ATATCTTTGGCTCAGCAAGAAAACAATTGTAACTGTCTATATAATATTAAGCAATTTCAACTGTTTAACACTTAGAAATTGATATGTCACAAGACCTGTTACAAAACTGGCACCTAGTCTTTTTGGAGCACAAACTGAGATGGTTGATGGCAACCACTTACAACACAACATTCAAGGATCACAAAGGCTCACAATTAGAACTTTGTGCCAATGTGAGGAAATAGAAATACACATAGGAAAATAGAATGGAAAATGTTACCTTGGTTAAAAAGCTCAGATGTTACAAGCTGACATTTGGAAGTTACCATGACAACTGTATCTAGGATCCATAAGTCCTGTAGTCATAGCAACCAGGAGAGGGGTCATAGCAACAAACACAAGTTAAGATGCTAGGAAGAGCTAGTTAAAGACCTTGCTAAGCTCAAGACTAGATGTTGTTAAATTCACACAGAACTTTGTTTTTAGTCTAAAAGAAGAAAAAAATCTCTGTTCAAATAGGAATCTTAACCAATACTACTATAGAAGTAATTACACGCCTATGAGGGTCAGACAGTGATATGGGCAAATGACCTTGAAATCTAACCAGAGGGCAGATTTCAAGGTAAGGGCTGTTATCACTCTCCAGCCTTGTATATTGACAAAAAAAAAACAAGAGGACCATGATGGTCCTTTATCGCTCACCTTCGTTTCTTTGTCATAATTGATAATTATCAAATTTTCCAGCAAAAGCCACAATTTATGTTTTGTAAAAGTGTAAACACGAAAATTGTGATTAATGCCCCTTTTCCCATGTTATGGCAAGGATCCTTCCAACTTTCAAAAGGGCTCATCCTTGTGACCTGACAAACATTTTGGCCAAGTTTAATGATGATTGGACCATATTTGTGGCCTCTATAGTGTAAACAAGAAAATTGTCATTAAGGCCCCTTTTCCCATGATATGGCACAGATCCTTCCCATTTTCAATAAGGTTCATCCTTGTAACCTGGAGAACATTCTGACCAAGTTTCATGATGATTGAACCATATTTGTGGCCTCTAGAGTGTAAACAAGAAAATTGTCTTTAAGGCCCTTTTTCCTGTGATATGACACGGATCCTTCCCATTTTCAATAGGATTCATCCTTGTGACCTGGAGAACATTCTGACAAAGTTTAATGATGATTGGTCCATATTTGTGGCCTCTACAGTGTAAACACTTAAATTGTTGACGTCTGACGACGGACAACTGACATCCAATAATCACAAAAGCTCACCTTGAGCACAATGTGCTCAGGTGAGCTAAAAAAAAAAAAAAATGGGGGGCAATGTTGAAGATTGATTTGTCTATATAATTGATTATGTATGGTCGTTGTGTATAAAGCAAAATGAAAGAAAATAGACTGTAAACAACTAACAAAATGAAACAAATAGTAAGAACTCTAACAATTCAATTGAAACTATAACTAGAATACCAATAGTTCTCATGATCTTCTCAACACATTTAAAGGTCTATAATTTCTCAGAAGGGAGTTGTTGTCTGGAAAATATTGTAAGAAAATCAGAAATAAAAGATAATAAATAACTTAAATTGATGTTTGTTTAAAGTTTTAACATGGTCTTTAAGGTTTTTCTCAGCCAAATCACGGTGGCTTGATGACCTAACCATGCAAAGGTTAATTTACAACAAAGTTGGAAGATACTAGTGAAGTAAATAATAGCAAGGCTCTATCAGTTATAACTGCCTATATGTTTATAGGCAGTTATAACTGTTTCAGGCTGAGCCAGCAAACTGTACTCTGATTTCATCACATGTACCACATTAATTGCTCAGTTCATATTAGTTGTAACTGCCTATAAACATATAGGCAGTTACAACTATTTTTTGCACTGAGCCATCGATATTATCATCTTCCATTACGAGGGTTGTCCCTTTTTCGATTATTCAAAAATCGAGCTTCCGATTAAAGTGAAACTGTTGAGTTGATAAAATATGTCAATTCGCAATAGATTGATAAAGGTTTTACGGTTTTGATATGTTCATGTAAAATTATACAGCTATTTAAAAGACGCTCGGTAGCGGTGGTCGGCGCACTTCAAATTTGTTACCAATGAACATCATATGGAAGATGTTTGAACCGTATTTTTTCAATATTCACGAAAAGTTTGAATTAAAACTAACATTGTTAAAAGCAGTCAACTTTGGGGTTTACGTATGTGTACTTTCATGTAAATGGCATTACGCAGTTCGCAGTTATGAAGTTTTATTATGTCCGAGTGCAAATCAAACGGCGTGAAAATGGCAACGTCAACGGAACGGTCGGCGCACAAAAGCGTTCATAATTAGGTTTGGATCGCGAAATTAGACCTATACAGAAAATAAGATAATTAAAAATGATGAATGAGCATACCTGTGTGTGGCATTTACTCGTTTATAACGGCAAAAATGGGTATAAAATTAAAATTGACTTAAGGACAGTAGGAAAAAGGTCGAGATAGGAAAAACCAATGCGAGCACCGTCGATATAGAAATTAAAGACGTTTTCGACCGACATAAATCAGAACGCATAATGGGATAAAAATAAAATAAGAATTTGTAAATCAGCAGCGTATAGTTTGGTATAACTTGATCATGAGTCGCGCAAGTTAACAATATATATCGAGACTTAAAAGAAATATGCACGCAATTTCGGCATCAAGAGAGATTTGGAAGCGGTACCCACAAGATTCCAGATTTCGTTGGATGGTCTATCTCGATGAATTCAGGAAGTGAAAGAATAATACCAAGGTATTCTAAACAAACCAAAATAATTATTTCCTGTGAGTATTATACAGTTGAGGTTCCTTGTATAAAATCTCTGAAAATATAACGATAGATTTCGAAAAAAAAAACCAAGACACATTTAATTTATCCACCCCCTCTCGGGCTAAAAGAATTATACGATATAGTGTATTCACACAAAAGATTGAGGAAATCATACAATCTATTGTATACATAACAAAGGTCATTTTCAACAATGCTTTGAGATGAGATTTGACAAAAGGTTTTTTCTTCGTAACAAGTCCATAGGGCCGAGAAGGACGCTACTTTGATCAAACGTGATTCGGTTTTGAAACGATGTTTCATGTTAAATAAAACGACCTTAACAGCGTGTGCCGACACCCATTTACTAGTGTTACGTTTTAATTCATATCTTTGCGAGTATTAAAATTAGCCATCTGTTCTTCCACCAGAATAAAGTAAAATGATCAATTCGCATTTCTTGTAATTTTCCGTTTCATTGGATGTTTGGTATAAAAATTATCGCAAAAGTTCACGAAATCCTGGGACAACCCTCGTACATTTAACTGATTGTCTAAAGGCAAGTTGCAAAAATAAGTAGTCCAAGGTATACTCGTCTCTTATAGATCACATGATATGTGTTTTTCAGAAACCCGGAATGACATAATTGTGCTTTCATTTTGGTCTTCATGTATAATTAACTCTATATTATTTGAATTCCTATGCATTTCAACGACTCATCCGTTAAAAGTAATAAGTCAAACAATTTTTTAATTTTCTCAAGGTTAGGAAATGCAACAAATGACTGATATCTGACTTGTTTGTAATGTTTTGTCTGATTTTGGTATTTCTTATACTGATTAATCTATCTTTTGATTTTACTAACATTTTCTATTTAGTATAGGACACTTAGTATTAGATTGTTAACCCCTACAAATAAGGCAAAATACAGCTAAGAGTCTTGGCCCAATATCTATAAAAAGTTAGGACAAGAAAACTACACAAAATTAGTTCAAGAGTAGACCTTTGGCTGAGTCTATGTCACACAATGAAATAAACTAATCCTTTATTACTTGAAGCAGTCTTCTCTTACAAGGGGGCTCAAGCTTATTCATTCTTTATGCTTAATTCTGCCTTTAAGTTCAGGATGCAAAAACATAAAATTTTGTTAATTATAGCAGGAAATCACAAGACATACATTTTTCCATATATGTCAATTGTTCTCTAATGATTTGAAATCCTCTTGCATCCTTTGACATGGGGAGCCTGGGGAGACTAGTCTGCATAATTTCTTAATTTATAGAATTGAGCCCCCTTTATGACAAGAGTATGACGTTGAAGATGGCTAAGCGTGAAACAGTTGTAACTGCCTATATGTTTATAGGCAGTTACAACTGTTTCACGCTGACCCATTGATATTTGTTAATCTACAAAGTCTAACCACAAGGACACTAGCTCTACCTATACACCGTATCTAGTGTTTGTTGGGGGAAATCCTGGGACCCTAGTGACCCCGGGGATCCCAGTCGCCGTGGTAACCCCAAATGTTGGTAGAGGGGCTGATAGTCAGACAATTCTATCATGTTGGGGAGGGAGGGGTCAACACTCCCTCTTGGTGACGTGCCACGCCCACCTGTTGAATAAATTATGCAAATTGTGCTGAGTGCTCACAACCAATGACAAAGTGCTTGACATTCAGGTGAAACATATTCAACAAGAGTGCCATCGTCACAAAATACGCCGCCACTTTGCTGCTGTTTCACAAAAATAATTGTAGACACTACTTATTTTGACAGAACCAAATTGAAAATGACCAAGTTTCATTTAAATCAAGACAAAAAGTTAGGAAGAGTTGCCTTCACAAGGCTGCAATTTCAATAAGCCCCAGGCACCCCAAGTTTTGAGGGGACATAATTCAGGGAAATAAATGAGCCATAAAATCCTTGATCCATGTACATCTACAAATTATGGTGATGACATTTACCAAGTTTCATTTAAATAAAGACAAAAAGTAAGGAGGAGTTGTGTTCAAAAGGTTGCAATTTCAATAAGCCCTAGATACTAACTTTTAAGGGGGCATAATTTAGGGTAAAATTAATGAACCATAAAATTCTTATTTCATGCTCATCTACCAATTTCGGTTATAACATCCACCAAGTTTCATTTAGATCCAGCCAGAAACTTAGGAAGAGTTGCATTCACAAGGCTGCAATTTCAATAAGCCCCAGAGACTAAATTTTAAGGGGGCATAACTGAGGCAATAAGCCCAAGAGACTAAGTTTTTAAGGAGCATAACTCAGGCAAAAATCAAGGAACCATAAAATCCTTACTTCATGCACATATACCAATTGATGTGATAACATTGACCAAGTTTCAAGAAGATCCAGCCAGAAACTTAGGAGGAGTTGCGTTGACAAGAAAAGTGGACCAAGAGACTACGTTTTTAAGGGGCATAACTCAGGCAAAAATCATCGAACCATAAAATCATTCCTTCATGCACATATACCAATTGATGTGATAACATTGACCAAGTTTCAAGAAAATCCAGCCAGAAACTTGGGAGGAGTTGCGTTGACAAGAAAAGTGGACCCAGAGACTAAGTTATCAAGGGGCATAACTCAGGCAAAAATCAATGAACCGTAAAATCCTTCCTTCATGCACATCTACCAATTGAGGTGATTACATTGACCAAGTTTCAAGAAGATCCAGCCAGAAACTTAGGAGGAGTTGCGTTGACAAGAAAAGTGGACCCAGAGACTAAGTTATCAAGGGGCATTACTCAGGCAAAAATCAATGAACCGTAAAATCCTTCCTTCATGCACATCTACCAATTGAGGTGATAATATTTACCAAGTTTCAAGAAGATCCATCCAGAAGTTTAGGAGGAGTTGCGTTGACAAGAAAAGTGGACCGATGTACGGATGTATGGACGGACGGATGGACGGACAGATGGATGGACTGACGGACAGACGGAGAAGATGACGCCAATATACGTCCGCCTCCGGCGGCGTATAAAAACATTAATGTGTGAAAAACACTTTAAATTGGTGAAATAGGAGTCAGTTCATGAAGTTCAAGTAATAGCTATCTGTCATACTGCTATATCTGTCTGCTATACTGTCAGCAAAGAACCTGTGGCCAATCACATATAATTAAATTTATTCTGCATTGTTCTATTAAGACACTTAGCCCTAATTTGAATTTTGTTTTGAAATATTTTAATCTAGCCTGGTCCATGTTTATCAAACAATAATGAAGAGGTGTAGGCTAAGATCAGACATGATGTCTTTGCAGTCTGATCTTAGTTTATACTATCTGCTAAAGATTAGTGTATAGCAGGAATATGAAATATGAGAAAGATTATCCTAAATTGAGGCCAATCTCTGACAATTTTATAACCGTTATAATATTGGCTGTTTTTCTAGTGGCCATAATCTTTGATTAATTAAGGTAAATTCTGACATACGGAACAACAAATAATATAATTTCTTCTTCTTTTTGATGATTCAAAGTAATATTCATACCAGAGGTCAAAGAGGGCCTGTATTGCTCTACTGGCTTTCAAATATCTATTAATGAGAAACTCAGTCAGATATGGGAGTTTACAAGTAAATTTGTGCAGAAGGTAAAAGATGGAATGAAAAGCCGATTTTAGAGTAGGCTAAGTATAATATGGAAACCTGTGTTGCAAAATATATATTAGTATTGATTCTAGATAGAAAAGATCTTTTTTAGTAAGATATATATGTCTTGATAGATCTTTAACCAATACACAATATTATATAAAGCATGGGAAAACAGCATTTTTGTGGAAATAAGCCCCACCAAAACAAGGGCAAGATGATTGGGAGAAGATGATTTTTTTCAAGTTTTTAAAGTGAAATTAAGCCACGCCCTGTCACGCCAATATTCTTAGGTCAATCCTAATAAAATCAGACTCATGGTTGGGAGAAGATTTTAAAAGATTTTATAGTGAAAACAAGCCCTGTCCTGCCACACCCATATTTGGGGGGTCAATTCTAATTTCTTGAACAACTTTAGAAAAGGGTCACTCATGAAACATTTCTGCTTAGTTTTGTCAAAATCTGGCCATTGGTTTAGGAGAAGATGGTTAAAGAAAAGTTTACACACACACACAGGCATACAACAGACACACCGCCATGAAAATAGCTCTCTGGCCTTTGGCCAGTGGAGCCAATGAATAATGAAGGTAATGATAATGCAATTCAATAAATATGTTGTAGTATATTGAAGAGAGAGCAAGTCACAAGATTAGCCAATGTCATGTTAGCTATACATTTTTACAAATCTAGGGTTTAGCGCAAGACTGCACTAAGTGTATATACAAAGTATATACACTTGGTACAGTCTTGCACTAAACCCTCGCGATGTAATACAAGGGTATTTCACTCTAGCTTAGATTCCTACCACATTTCCTGTATCTTATTGGCATACTGTAATCTTGATATAAAATAAGAAAGATACACATAAATGTTTTAAAACAATTTTAACCTGTTATTCCTTGCTTTTAGAGTAATTAAAGCCTCCGTCTGTGTTTAGAGTAAAAAAATTGCTTTTTCGTATTCTTTGAATAATTATTCTAGATTTAGTATTATGAAAAAAGAGCTACATAAAAATACAAATCAATCGACAAACGGCGGCTTTTTCGGAAAACGCATAATCTGCTGTATAAAGATATATATGTTAATGAAATTTTGGTCATGTGAATTACGCCCACTCAAAGGAGCAGTAATGCACTCCATTCAAATTGGAGTCCAAAATGCTGTGGGTCATAAATATTCATCAAATTAGGCCTATATTTAGATCATGGCATCATAATCATTTGCATTACCGAATATTGGAATGACAAATTCGACCTTATCTTTGAGAATAAAAGTCTAGTTTTTGTGTACATAGTCGTTTAAGATTATTGCCTTGCGTTTCGGATATGTTCACAACACAGATGGGGCCTTTAAGTGTATGTAAAATTTGGTCCAAAAAAATTGCAGTAAAAGTAAGTTAGAAACTGTGTTATGTGGAATTTTCTAATCAGTCCAAATTCAGGATTACTCAGATTTTTATCAAGCTGTAGTTATGAGATTTGAGAATTACATTGATGATATTCAGCTATCTCAGAAGTATCACATTAACCAAGAAATCCCCAAATTGGACCAAAAAACAACAATGATATAATCTTTTAAGGTATATGATGAAACTGTGCTGTAATCTCTTTCTTTTCTCTTTTTTTTTTTTTTGATTCCTTGAACACAAACAATTTAAAACAAAATTTGCTAGCCAAACCAATTTATCAAGTCAGAAGCAAAGGGAAAACTGTTCACCTGGATGCATAATGAAAAAGATCAAGCAAAGAAAATAGTCATTGATTTTTATGTGTTTGAAAAGATTCAGATTGAATCAGGGTGAAAAAGGCAGTACATATTTTCTTAAATTGCATGAAAAGCCCAAGCCATATATTGATGGCTCAGCGTGAAACAGTTGTAACTGCCTATATGTTTATAGGCAGTTACAACTGTTTCGCACTGAGCCATCGATATGGGCATTGCTCAGCAAATTGTAACACTTAGAAACAGTTAAGAGACACCATCATAGGTACCCATAACTTTATAGACGCTTGCAAAGGCCCTCAAAAATATACTTTTTCTATTATTCAATTATTGGCTCCTCATCCAAAGTGCTCCCATAAAATTTCTTCGAAGAATGCAGAGAGTTAAGTGCAAGAGTGTACTGAGTGTCAAAACAGTACATAAACACTTAGTACAGTCTTGTGCTCAGTGCTCAAAGTGTATTGCATTTTACCATAGTTAGAAAAACTCAAGCTCTATTTGTCTTTCGGTTGTAACATCAAAAATGAAATACTTTGCTGTAAACAAAATGTACAGGCTATCAAAATTTTGTTAAAGATAAACCACAATACTTTGAGGCAATAGTGTTGTTTAAAATTTGACTGTTGAAGTTCAGTAATCGCAGTTATAACTTTCCTGTTTTACAAAATTTTGGACCTGTCCAAATTCAAAGGTTTTGCAGACGAAAATTTAAAGTGGATTTAATTTGAAAAATAACCATTCAGTAGGGTAGAAAATAGTGTGGAAAAAGAAGAAATTGCTTGTCAGAAGCAATTTCTTCTTTTTTCACAATGTTTTCTCAATCATAAAATCACAGGCATGTAAAAAGCAAGGATTAAACAGCAAAGGGTTAAACTGTATCGCAGAAGCCCATCAATCTTACATAGTGGTTTTGCGAAAGAATACCAGAAATATTACAACTATTAGAATGAATTGAGCAAGAAATACTTTCTGAATTAATGCAGTGCTTGAAATGTTAAAGATCAAATTATAATGGAATGTTTTTTAAGGAAAAAATGAAATCCAAGGTACCAGTATATGAAATAATTACCTTGCATCATGGCCTCATAGGCCAGGGAAGATGGTGTAACAGGGGGTGTCCTCCTTGATTGTCTGAAAATATAGGAATGAGAAATGAACTCAGACAGAATAAGTTTGTGTCCTAGAATGAGGCTTAAGGTAAAGATTCTAAAACATATTTTCTCTCTCCATATTTTCTGTCTTCTACAACAGCCATCAGAAACATCCTTATCTTTCACTTGTATAAAATCTATTTTAAAATATTTTATTTTAATAGCATCATTAGGATGATATATAAACAAATGCTAATGAGGTATTTCCTTGGCAAATCAAAATAAAATTTACAATCACATTAATCTGTTGTCTGTGTGAGAAAAAAAATCTGTCATTCAAATTTCTTTTGAACAGGCTAGTTTAATAACTTTTCAATTCTAGACTTGGTTAAAATCAATGAATGTTATCTCCTTGCAAAAATTTACAAAAAATCTTTTATCATGCAAATATTATAATATATTTTATTTTAACCCTTTGCTGTTTAATCCCTGCTTTTTACGTGCCTGTGAATTTATGATTGAGAAAACATTGTGAAAAAAGAAGAAATTGCTTCTGACTTGCAATTTCTTCTTTTTCCACACTATTTTCTACCCTACTGAATGGTTATTTTTCCAATTAAATACGCTTTAAATTTTCGTCTGCAAAACCTTTGAATTTGGACTGGTCCAAAATTTTGTAAAACAGGAAAGGGTTAATAACTATGATTAAATTAGACTGCCAGTAGCTACATACACCACTGATGTGAGGGAAATAGATTTCTTCAACTTTTTTGTGCTTAACCCTTTGCTGTTTATTCCCTGCTTTTTACGTGCCTGTGATTTTTCGATTGAGAAAACATTGTGAAAAAAAGAAGAAATTGCTTCTGACAAGCAATTTCTTCTTTTTCCACACTATTTTCTACCCTACTGAATGGTTATTTTTCAAATTAAATCCACTTTAAATTTTTGTCTGCAAAACCTTTGAATTTGGACAGGTCCAAAATTTGGTAAAACAGGAAAGGGTTAAAAAAAAGTCAGGCTCATAACAAACCTATTGAGAGTTCTTGCTGCCACTGCAGATCGTGGGCGTTTCATACTTTCAGGTAGCCCCTCCTTCCAGCCAGGAATATGACTCGACCTTGGTCTCTTCTGTAGGGACTCCCAATACAAATCTCTCCCACCACCTAGCCAATCATTGGCCTTCTTTACAGCCAATCCTGATGAGGGGCGGGACTTATTGTCTGGAGAGGTGGGTCTTTGTGGTGGGGGTGTGCCTTGTCTAGCTACAAGTAATAATGGAGAAGGTCAATTAGGGGGAAAATGTATATACTAATTTCAATGTATGTATAAATTAAACAAAATAAATTTTAATCAAAGCCTGACAGTATTTATGACTGATTTTTTTTTTAAATTGAAGATTTTATTTGATACAACAAAGCAAAAATTTAAAGGACTATTTATCATGATGCCAACAACACCTCATATTCCACTGTATGAATTCAGAAATCCTATTGGTTTTTAGTTTATAAAAACATACAAACAAAAAATCTCTTCATTTATTTGTCACTTATAATATAAATGTGCTTATCACTAAGCAAAAACAAACAAACAAAAAAAAATCAAAATTTACATATTTCTTAAACAACTTCTTTGTGAGAAGTCATACAAGATAGTTTAATTCTTTTTTCTTTTAAATAGAAGTGTAAAGAACAAATTTGTGCAATTAAAGATGAGTTAATTTGAATAATTCTAACTAATATTATATGATTACACATAGATCAATAAGAAAAATTATTTATCAATCCATCCAACTTTGTGAGTACTTCATGGCAGCCTTTTAACTGCTTCTAGCATGCAAATTTTGACTACTTAAACCTTTTCCTGTCCAGTCCCCTGTGATTTTCATAATTTAGAAAATATTGTGAAAAAAGAAGAAATTGTTTGTAAAAAACAATTTCTACGTAATCCCACAATTTTTTCTTCCAAATAGGACTGTCTCATTTCAAATTGCATCCACTTTTTAGGACAAGATTTAAAGACACTGAAATAATTTCTTATCATCCAAAGTTAATACATGTAATAGATGTTTAACCCAGAAACCTAATATAAGAACCAATCCCACAATTCCATTTACACACAGAAACACCAGACAATTATCTTACAATAAAGCATGGCAGCCAGTCTCTTTGTAAAGTTATCTATTGCTAAAAAGTAAAAGTTATCTTCTCAAATACAAAAGCTATTTGCTTAAATACAAAAGTTATCTATTGCTAAGAATACAAAAACAAATTGCTAAATACAAAATTTTTCCACTGTATATTTCATCAGAGATCTTTGATAAACCAGATCTTTTTGTATTGCACTAGTACCAGGTACTCACCACGAGAGAAATCATGAACTAGAAAGCCATTAATGGCTTGTGTCACTCCACAGGCTTGAATTTCTTGTAATAGCAAATCTAGGGTTTGACTATATTTTAAGATATTTTGGGTTCTACTGATGTTGAAATGATTTTCAAAGTTTCCAATATTATAACATATAGAGAAATGACCTCCACCCATAGACATATTTTTCATCCAATGACAACAATTTTTGGCTGCATGATAATGGATCATCCAAGGATCATACTAATGAAGTTTGATTGATATCCATCAGTTACATTCTGAGAAGATGATTTTCAAAGTTTCCACTATAAAACATTTAGAGAAATGACCTCCGCCCATAAAATACATATTTTTCATCAGATCAAAATAATTTTTGGTAGACCGATAAAAAATATCACTCAAAGGATCATTCCATATATATTTGGTTGATATCCATCACTTACATTCTGAGAAATTAATTTCAAAGTTTCCACTATATAAAATTTAGAGAAATGACCTCCACCCATAAAATACATATTTTTCATCAGATCACAATAATTATTGAGAGACTGATAAAGAATCACTCAAGGATCATTCCAGTGAAATTTTGTTGATATCCATCGCTTACATTCTGAGAATTTTTTTTTCAAAGTTTCCACTATATAACATATAGAGAAATGACGTACGCCCATAAAATACATTTTTTTCATCCGATCACAATGATTTTGGTAGACTGATAAAGGGTCACCCAAGGATCATTCATGTAAAATTTAATTGGAATCCATCAATTAGAACCTGAGAAAAGTCAATTTTTACCATATTTGGAAATTAGCCACGCCCAATAAATCCATGTTTTTCATTGGATCAAAATTTCTTGAACAACTTTGAAAGAGGGTCAACCAAGGATCATTCCTGTGAAGTTTGGTAGAAAAACATCCAGTAGTTTCTGAGGAGAAGACTTTTAAAGAAAAAGTTTATGATCAGACGCATGGACGCACATACGGACGGACGCACAACGGACACAACGCCATGACAATAGTTCCAGTGGCTTTCAGCCAGTGGAGCTAAAAAATCATTTTGAAACCGTTCCATAATTTTAAGATACTATAATTATATACTTTACACAAGGTCAGCTTTCTTGTTTTGACCTTAAGAATATTTAAACCTTTTTCATGACATTAAATACCACTTATAATAGACACACAGTCTGGAAATGGAGACGATAAGTAGCAGGATGTTTCACTGGATTTGGGTCAACAATAAATGGGATAAATTAGGGGAAACATTTGCTGTGTGTGCTGATACATTCAAAATGTGATGTAACAAGTGATTTCTGATAATAGTTAGCTTGATACATTAATCTACTACATGATAAACGAGACTGTGCCTGACATTTCCAACAATTTCACATGTGCTTGAGGGACAGACATTGTCCAGCCTAGACAATAATAATGCAATGAGAATATTCCATGACCACCTGAAGAGTGGTTTAGACCTTATCTATCAATTGAGTACATAGGGCAGACTCTGGTCAGACTGTGCTGGTGCACAGGCTGGCCAGAGGCTTTGCTTTGCACATATTTGAAATTTGTTGGAAATGTCATGCACAGGCTTTAATTAAATTGTGAACAATTTTGTGGTTCAGGTGTGCAGGATAAAACTCAGACTAAGTTACATAAGAGGTCAGAAATGGTCAACATTTCCCAATGGTCAGTCCATTGGCTCTCGGTATCACTCAGAAAACTGTATTCATCTGATGGCTTCTGTGTGACTGTGGTCTCATTTTCCTTCATTTTGTCTGATGCTATATTCACAATAAATACCAAGTATTGTTAGTAAATTTTAACCTGGCAAGTTGTCATTTTCAGCACATATTGAAACATGACATAATTCAGCACATTTTCTTTCCAGTATATTATTCTCCACCAGATTTTTGACAAAAAATTTCATCAAAGCGTGTATCACTCAAAACCATATGATAAATCCACAAGACATTTCATTGTTATATCACTAGAACTTTTACATAATATAGGCTTATTGTTCAACATTTTGACTGAAACAGAAAAAACAAATTGGGGAAATGTGTATATAAAACCTCTAAAAGAAACTCCAGATATTAAAATTATATCAATAACTATTCTAGGTATACAAAGGCAAATACAGATTTTCTTCCCAACCTGGTCAGTGAGTAGGTTGCAGTGGCGGATCCAGGATTTCTGTAAAGGGGGTTCCAACATACAAAAAGAGGGGTTTGTTTTCTTGGTATTACACAATTTAATCCTTATCCTGCTATATTTAAATTTGGTTTAAGCAAATGCTATTTCTGGACATTCCAAACAGTCTGTCTAGATTTTTTTTTCCCACAAAAATCCAGAAGAGAACAGGCAGTATAAGCTAAGATCAGACTGCACAAGTGTGCAGGCTGATCTTAGTCTATACTGTCTTCCAAATCATGAACAGAAGAAAGGGCAAGTGAGATACTGTATCATGGAATAATTGTGCTTCAGAGGGGGTTCGTTTGAGCCCCCTGAACCCCGTTTGAATCTGCCACTGTGTTGAGGAAAAATGGAGACACTCAATATTCACCGAGTGCTTCAATGGAGACGTTGGAAGAAACAAGAAGTCAAAGGCAATTTCTCCATTTCTCATATACATCTGAATGAAATAGGTTACAAATTCCCTTTAGTGCACTATCACAGTTAATGCTTTCTGAATGTAAACACACAAAAAAGACAAAATCATATCAATATCTACAAAATAGCTACAAAATCTTTAAAAACAGTCTAAAAAATCTGGGTAAACAAATAACAAAAATCTCTAATTCACACACTACATATCCATGCTGCTCAAAGACTATATCAATTCCACAAACCAAGATAAATTTGAGAAACAAAAGAACCCTATGCTTATCTGTAAGTGTTATGTACTGGATAGAAAACAAAAATTCTTTTAAATACATACTGTGTTTGTATGAAACATACACCAGTAAAACAGTAATATTGCTTAGAAGACTGACCTTGATAAATAACCTTGACTTTGTCTGATTACCTTGACCTTTATTTAAGCATGTTTATTTCTATAAAATCAATTATCATGTTTCATTTCTTTAGCAAACCTCGTTAACACTGTTAAAATTCATTGTTCAGAAACGTTGAGGAACTTTTTTTTTTGTACTGACTGTACTGTACTCTACATTAACCCATAGGGCTGAAAAACCTCACTCCTACACCAAAGTAATTGTTTACATGCATGACACACCTTTGGATTGATAGTGAATTTTCAAAATAAACCTTTTTTTTTTTAATTTTTAGCCATTTTCCATGTTTTAAAATCTGTGGCCTCTAATATAACCCCACCCCCTTCTAAAAGAAATATGATGATTCTTATAGAACCCCTGGATTGTATTAGAGCTCTTTACAGTTTGTGCAAAGTTGAAAGACCTTTTTAAACATCCTAAATATTTTGCCATTTTAAATGCAGGGCTAAGAATTTCTTTGAAAATATACCAGCTACTTAAAATCGGTAAAATACCTGTAATAACCTGTACCTGTAATAATTCTGAGCAATTTTCAATACATGTACTGCATAATTTCTTAATCACAGAAACTTGATTAAAGTAAACATTGCATCTAATTACCAGTACATGAATATGTGTGCAACCTTTACCCCGTGTAAATCTATTATACTTTTGAGGGTGAACTAGAGGAAATAAACAAATATTGAATCATCAATGGAAGTTGTGAATGATTTTTAGTGAAAAATCCAATATCCAATATTAATTTAATTGTATTCTCTAGTAAGACAATAGGTCCAAGTCATTCCTGCAAATCAGCAGGAAAAGAC
The DNA here is from genome assembly GCA_948146395.1 of Fragum whitleyi. NCBI lineage: Eukaryota > Metazoa > Mollusca > Bivalvia > Cardiida > Cardiidae > Fragum > Fragum whitleyi. Next base: position 69,044,831 of record OX411548.1, read on the forward strand.
AAAAATGTTGCTTTCAAAAGTTTCTTTAACGCTTTTAAAACAAAACAAAAATTCCCGCCCAAAACCTTCACATGTCCAAGCAATGACATTGTCACTTAATATAGTTTCTTTATCTTTTGCTCTATTTTGTACAGTTTTCTTTCACACCAGAACTGAGAACTATCACATGAAGGAACAAGTGCATGTCGTATTGCGATGCAATACAGGATTCCCCCACAGGATAATAAAAAATCCTTTCTTATAATGTATCTCCTACTTACTAGATCTATAACTGTATACAAAATTTGAAGTTGCTAGCACATTAGGTTTTGAACAAAATGTCCAAAACAAAAATATAAGAGTAAAAACAACCAATGGCAAAAACTCCAAAAGTGGGCGGAGAAGAATGATTCTTGTACATGCCACTTGTCCTCAATGAGATCTATAAGTGTACCAAGTTTGAAGTTGCTAGCACTGATGGCTCAGGAGATATGGTCTAGACAAAAATGTCAGGATAAAAAACAACAATGGACAATAACTAAAGAAAAGGATGTGGCAGAGTAACAGTTCTTATGCATTGCACTTCTTCTCAATGAGATGAGTTGCTAGCACACATAGTTTAGGAGATATGTTCCGGACAAGAATGTAAGACTAAAAACAACAAAGGGCAATAACTCAAAAAGTGGGCGTGGCAGAGTAACGGTTCTTGAACATGACACTTCTCCTCAATGAGATCTATAAGTGTACAAAGTTTGAAGTTGCAAGCACACATAGTTTAGGAGATATGATCCGGACAAGAATGTAAGGCTAAAAACAACAAAGGCCAATAACTCAAAAAAAGGGTGTGGCAGAGTTATGGATCTTGAACATGACACTTCTCCTCAATGAGATCTATAAGTGTACAAAGTTTAAAGTTGCTAGCACACATAGTTTAGGAGATATGTTCCAGACAAGAATGTAAGACTAAAAACAACAAAGGGCAATAACTCAAAAAGTGGGCGTAGCAGAGTTACAGTTCTTGAACATGACACTTCTCCTCAATGAGATCTATAAGTGTACAAAGTTTCAAGTGGCTAGCACACATAGTTTAGGAGATATGTTCCGGACAAGAATGTAAGGGTAAAAACAACAAAGGGCAATAACTCAAAAAGTGGGCGTGGCAGAGTTATGGATCTTGAACATGACACTTTTCCTTAATGAGATCCATAAGTGTACCAAGTTTGAAGTTGCTAGCATATATAGTTTAGAAGATATAGCCCGGACAAAAGTGTGACGGACAGACGGACAGATGGACAGACGGACAGACGGACGGACAGACAGAATCGAGCAAACCTATAGTCCCCCAACCGGTAACCGGTGGGGGACTAATAAACATAGAAGATAACATATAAATGCTATTTTTCTAGTAGGTATATAGACAAAGATCAAACTATAAATTGTTCACAAAAAAAGTTCCCAGTGCTTTAAAGTACTAGTTCAGTCCAAAAAAATATTTTTATTTAATACGAATTCACGTTAAAATGTCTTTACACAACACAATACGCTTATCTGCATAGTCAAAATATTTTCCGCTTTGGAGTAAACAGACTGTAAAAATCGATATTTTACCTGTCAAGATACTCGCTTCCGTTATCGTAGCCTGTTAATACACTTTGACCCCGTGACGTCACGACCTGGAGTCTCGATAGTATATCGAATAGAAATGGAGAGTAAATGGAATAGTCTAAACGACATTTTCGATCATGTGTTCATCCTCGGATGGTTCCGATGATGAAGGACGACAAAAGTACACAGAAGAGGATATCCAGTCGTATCAATTACAGATGTATTTATCAGACCACTGTTTATTTTTACTTAGATCTAGAACAATCTTATGAAGAACTTGACAATGATCATCGGACGAAAGGAGACTGCTTAGAATTTAATTTTATTTGAATGAATTTTGAGACAAAAAATCTTTCAAAAATGCATAAAGAAATTGATGCATATTATCACGGACCCTAATATACATGTACGCCAATATTGAGAGTCCATGATATTATAGACTAACATTACACCATCATTTATATCGACGGCGATTTTATGTTCATGACGCAAATTTTTGAATTGGAAGTTATCTAAATCTTTGACTTAAAAATGAAGTAACTCCCCGCATTACACAACTTACGCATGTGCGAAAAAATAATTCTCTGTTGAAAAATATCGTTGATGAATGATCATAACATCGAAAATACAGCTTATCAAGCTGTAGTTACGATGTTTTGATTATTCACCATCGTTCAAATCAAAAAGAGGGAGCGGACGGAGGACATTTATCTTTCTCACAGTATGCAAATCGCCTTTATCCTATTATTTTCTTCGGTGATCCCTTCTAACTGCGTAATAATTACACAATCTTAGTTACGCCTATAAAATGATCACCCGTAAAATTTGATGACCGAGACAAGAGGACCATTTTATTCCAGACGCATATTTTATTATTCGTTACAAACATCGATGCAGAATTTAAAAGCCACTGTCGATATTTGGTTGCGGATTAGAACTTTTCAAACCAGAGCTGGCTTTCGCAAAGCGGACAAATATTCCAAACTAGCATTTTGCCCAACTGCAGAGGTGGGTCGGGGTTGAAAAACCTCCGTCAATAGCCTTATTATTTCCTTTTCAAAATTCAATCTAAATTGTGTTACACAAGGAAAAGGTCTCTACATACGGAGTATGTATTTTCAATCGTAATTACCAGCACATTGAAGCCTATACATTTGCCACGGTCGCCGTACGATATCGCATCCTGCGATTTCTTGTATGATATTTTTGACACCGTGCAATTTTTTTTCTACGGCGTATGTGTTCACAAAATCGTGCGGTGTCCGCATGGGTTTTCATAAAACTATTATAAGAATCATTGAGGTGCCCGTGCGGCGATCGCAAAGGTAATCGTGCGATCCCCGCACGGAGACCGTGCGATTTGTCAACTATTTTCACTCGTAAATGTGCGACCGCTGTACGATCATCGTACGGTACCCGCGCGGGGTCCGTAGGATGATCCGTTAAAGATTTAAAAGAAATATGTCGCACGGTGGCCGTGCTATGCCTCTAAGACGAGTCCACGGGTAACGGTCCCCGTGCGGTCTTGCGATTTTTAAAACTTGTATGACTATTTTTTTAAAAAAAATCGCAAGGGTCTACGGCACCCGTAAAGTCGTGTGATTATCCGCTAGGACACCGTGTGCCGCCGCACCGGCACCGAACGTTTTTGGAGTTTCGGCGAGTTACGGGCGCTGTACGGACTCCGTAAGCCAAATGTAAACAAGGCTTTACTCACCATGAGTGGTAAAAGTATTTAGGGGAAATTGGTCTGCAATCAGGATTATGAAAAGAAGTTTTCAATCTTTAAATAAAGTGGCAAGTTACAATAGACGCCGCGACGGGATTTTTCAACTTTTCCGCGAAGCAGCAGAGAATTGAAAAATCGTTGCGTTATGCGCATGATCACGCGATATGGAACATTCTGTGGACGTTTCATACAAATTCCCTGTTATTATTTTGTTATTAATTTGTTTGTTTGAAATCGGGTTAACGCCGCTTTCAACTAGCTTTCAGATATATCGCGGCGGTTGGAGCACCTAACAATGGATTCCTGGTATTTCTCACGCCAAGACTACCATTGCATCCTTTCATATCCTCCAGCTGCTATTCCAAATAGGTCTTCAAATGTCAACCTATTTATGGAAGACCTATAGTCGGAAAAGTGCCGCCGTCGGGAATCAAATCCGCGGGTTTTTTTTAAAATGAAAGTCCGACGCACGCTGAAACTGCGCTACATGATGTCGGCCTGTCCGTTTGTGTTATAAAGAATTAGACGTCTGGTTGGTTTGTTGATTGAATATAGCTTTACGTCGCTTTCAACATTTTTTTCAGTTACATCGGGGCGGCTGGAGCACCAAGCAATGTATTCCTAGTATTTCTTTCACCAGTACAACCATCACATCCTTTCCTAACCTTCAGCTGCTGTTTCACATAGGTCTACGATTATCAACCCATTGGTGAGAGACAAATAGTCGGAAAGAATGAGTGCTGCCGTCGGGGAGACGGAGATGATTCCAATGTACAACTACATTAGATGGTGTATAAAAATGAAACCCAACTTTGCACGTGACAAGCTTGGCATATTCACGAAGCTGTTTCACGAACGCTTCCGTACTAAACAAAGGGCGGTGTACCTGTTAATAATGTAGGAAGTAGAAACAAGAGGAATACATGTACGTTTTAAATTTTCTTACTAAGTACGATGGTGATTTCGATTCTATTGAGACCTTGATTCTTGTGCAAAGCTTCGTGATTCAAGGTCAATGTGTCCTTAAATAAGAGTCCGGGATCGTAACAGGACTAAGGACGGACAGATAGATGGGCGGGTTGACAGACAGACGGGTTGAAACTATCATACCCCATCTACATTGTACGTAGGGGTATAACAATTTAGACGAACTTGAATGCGTCACAGACGATCCAGGTTTCAAGGCTGAGTGCCTGAAAATTCATGTCCTTGAGCGTATCTACAGTATAGGCAGCAATAAGAAGAAAGACCAGAACAAAACAATGAGTGAGAAAATGCTTGAAGTTTACTTATTCAGTAAAAACAAAATATGATAGTGAAACACAAATTCGCCGAAACAGCATTTTCCAAACTTTTGACCTAGACAGATGGCCTTGACGTCAGTTGACACGATCTATCATAATGTCGAATATGAGTATTGAATCATTAATTGACTTAACTGACGCAATTAGAAAATTTGAAGGTTTGTTCAAGTTTTGCAGACAGACAGACTAACAGACGGACAGCAGTAAAACAATGTTTCCGTGACTTTTGTTGCAGTGGGGGAAGTGGTGCATAAAATTTAACATATTTATTTATGTAAATACTAACTTAATCAATACTTTCTTTCTCATCTTGTAACAATGCAAAAGCAATGTTCAATCAGTTGTACCAAGTACTTCCCTCTCTCAAGTGTTCTATTTATAATTTTCCAGTTTATGGACAACAATTGTGTCCTGACAACAATGCGTATTCATGAGGGTCCAGTGCAAGACTGTGTTAGAGTATATCATGTATAGACATTTAGTAATAATAATAATACAGCCTAGCACTGAAATGTATCATTTAATTATGTTAATTTTTCGTCTAATGTGCACACCATTTGGATCTCAGGTGTCCTTTCATGCAATTTTGGAGTCCATGCTTTAAAAACAAATGTTAAACGCAAGATTATACTAAGTGCATATACAATTAAAATATACTTGGTACGGTTTTACAATGAACCCTCAAAAAAGGTAGACTATTTCTTTTAGAGCAATGATCAAGTTTTTCTGTTTTTCTGAATTTGATCCCTAGAGGGTCCATGGGACTCATTGAAAATAGTTATGAGGGTCCTGGTTACTTGCTGGAAATATTGACGAATTTTAAAACAAACCATATTGAAAATGATCATAAAACAAGAGGACCCTGAGAGCCCTAAATCACTCACCTGATATTTCAAGTAAATTATCATTAAGACTCCATTTCCTATGATATCGCATGAACCTTCCCATTTTCAACAGAGTTCATTCTTGTGACCTGGCAAACATTTTGATCAAGTTTCATGAAGATTGGACTATATTTGTGGCGTTTGGAGCTCTTACGAGAAAATTGTCATTAAGGCCCCTTTTCCTGTGATATGGCACATATACTTCCCATTTTCATATGAGTTCATCCTAATGACCTAACAATCATTCTGACAAAGTTTCATGATGATTGGACCATATTTGTGGCTTCTAGAGAGTAAACAAAAAAATTGTCATTTAGACGCCTTTTCCTGTGATATGGCACCGATTCTTCCCATTTTCAATAGACTTCATCCTCATGACCTAACAAACATTCTGACCAAGTTTCATGAAGATTGGACAATATTTGTGGCTTCTAGAGTGAAAACAAGAAATTTGTCATTAAGGCCCCTTTTCCCGTGATATGGCACGGATCCTTTCCATTTGAGCAATTTTCATAAGGGACCACCCAAGGAATATTTCTGCCAAGTTTGGTTGATTTTGACCCACAAGTTTAGGAGATGTCATTTAAAGATATTGTTGACAAAATTGTCTTTAAGGCGCCTTTTTCCGTGAAATTGCACGGATCCTTCCCATTTTCAGTAGACTTTATCCTCATGACCTAACAAACATTCTGACCCAGTTTCATGAAGATTGGACCATATTTGTGGCTTCTAGAGTGAAAACAAGAAATTTGTCATTAAGGCCCCTTTTCCCGTGATATGGCACGGATCCTTTCCATTTGAGCAATTTTCATAAGGGACCACCCAAGGAATATTTCTGCCAAGTTTGGTTGATTTTGACCCATAAATTTAGGAGGAGATGTCGTTTAAAGAAAAAGTTGACGCTGTGACGGACAGACGGACAGACAGACAGAGAGACAGATGGACAGACGGACGCCGGACAACGATCGATCACAATAGCTCCCTTGAGCACTTCGTGCTCAGGTGAGCTAAAAAGTTGAAAAGTATGGTTTCAAATTTTCGCACTTGGCTTATTTTCTGATTAAACAATGGTAATTGCATTTTTGAATAATAATTTATAAAATGCAACATACAATGGTCCAATGGGGGCTAGGAGGGTGCAAACAAACCCCTCTGAAACACAATTATTTCATTTCATGCAGAATTTCAATTAACCATTTGTTGAATCAGGATATTTTACTGTTGTACACAATATTTTGGTAGACAGTATTGACTAAGATCAGTCTGCACTGTCTGATCAGTCTGATCTTAGAATACACTGTCTACCTTCTTCTTGATATTTCTGGGAAAATGTTGAGCATACACATTGATATGTCAAGAAGAAAAGAAATTTGTTTAAACAAAATTTAAATTCAACAGGAAAAAGGTTAAAATTGTGATAAACAAGATAAAAAGAAACCCCTTTTTGTATGTGTGTGAACCCCTTTAAAGAAATTCTGGATCTGTCGCTGTTGACCTCTACTGGAATCAATCTTGTTTTTCAAGTGCTCATTTCACAGAGTTCCTAGATGTTCCCTTTTTGCGTGATTGGTCACATATCAATTATTTTTCATAAGCTACATTGCTACAGAGTATATATACAAGTCAAAACTTCTAACCGGCCACTTTAAAAACAAAGGTGTTTTTTTCTGTGGTGTTTGGATTTTTTTGAAATTTGCTATGTGGATTTTTAAGCAACTTTCCAAATGATTTTGGTGAAAATTTACTGTTATTTCATTGAATTTAAAGCGCAACATGAGAAAAGCTCAAACAGCTCTAAATTCACACAGAGCTCGAAATATTGTCAATGTAGTGATTTTGTCTCATGGGTCGTTAGCTGCAACACAGACTAGGGAAAAAAATGAAAATGTTCGACAATTTTGCGCTGCATATGGCCCTAGAAGAAAGTGATAGAGCTTATGTATGCAGAAAAACGGTTCCTAGAAACAACACCTAAAACACCTTTTCTTCAAAAATTCATAAAATTTAGACTGATAATTCCCGTTAAGCTACAAAATGTAGGATTTGTTAAAAAAAAAATCAGATTGATACATCGTTTTTTTCACACCAGACCATATTTGAACATATTCTCTAGATGAAATGGTTTGCCCGTTGAATTTAAACACCATTTTACCATTCCTCTTATTCTTTCTGCTTCTCCTGTAGTCAAGGGTAATACAAAATTGTCAATGTTTTCCAATTTTTTTCTTGGTCTTGGTTGCAGTTAACGATTTGTGGACTTCGATTTGTTGAAAGTGTAATATCCCGAGCCTTTTATAATTTTAGAGCTTTTTGAGCTTTTCCTTTATTACACATCTAAATTTGGAAACTATTGGTAAATCATAATGGAATCCCTCGAACATTCTGCTTAAAAATTCACACATCAAATTTCATTTAAATGATATAACATTTAAAAAAGTTATTATCATTTTTAAAGTGGCCGGTTAGGACTTTTGGCCAGTAAATAAATATGTAGACAGTTTGCAAGTTGGTGCTGGCATTTCATCGGAAAAGAAGTGAGTCTTTCTTCCATCATGTGTGGTCTGTTAAGGTCTTTTCCAAACCCTAGTCAGCAATACACAAGAGTCAACAATGCTGGGACTGGAACTGATTGAATTAATTGCAAAGATTCCAGGTAGTAGTTTGCTGAATGGGTCTCTTATGTTGGCTGCTCAGGTGTGGAGAGCTTTAACCCATAACCAATAGCCACCACTGTTCATATGGGAATTTCACTCATGCAGAATGTTGTACTCATTAAAGGGACATCAACATAATCTGTAAATAAAAAGAACATTTTTCTTATTAAACTTTCATTTCATTTTTTATATGAGCACCACCAGTGGGTGCTGATGTTCTATTTCAGTAGCTGGGTTATGAAAAATCAGAAAAGGAGCATAATTTAAGCACGCCAATGAGCTATTGTCATGGTGGGCCTGTATTGCATACATCCATCTGTCTGTGTGTAAACTTTTTCTTTAAACATCTTCTTCTCAACCAAAGTGCCAAATTTAACAAAATTGAGTAGAATTGTTCCTTTAGTGTCCCTTTATTCTAATTGTTAAATGAATTTTGATTGACCCCAAAAAATGGGCTTGACAGGTTGGGGCATTTGTTAACAATGAAATATTTAAAAATCTTCATCTCCAAAACCATTTGGTCGATTTCAAATAAACTTGGCATGGATTTTCCTCGGGTAATCCTTTGAATTGTTAAAGAACCTTTTTTTTTACCCCCAAATATGTGTGAGGTAGGATTTTCTCTTTTAAATCTTTAAAAATCTTCTCCTCCTCCCTCATTTTTCAATTTAACTTGAAATGAATATTCCTTGAGTTCACCTTTACTCAAATTGTTCATAAAGGGTCCATGAATCTGGGTGTGGCAGGGCGGGCCAATTTTCATTCAGATTTTTCAAAACAATCTTCATCTCTCAATTAATAAGACTAATTTTATAGAATCTTGGTATGAAAGACTCTTTATTTAAATTGTTCCAGAAAATGTATCAGAATGGTCTCCTTATTGCAATCACCTTAATAATAAGATTGGTATAGGGTATGTAGACTATGTAGGTTAATGCTGATTGAGTATGTGAGCCAAACCAAGTAAATCATTACAAAATAACCCAAGACATTTCAAAGTGTTGTTATCAGTCAAAGTAAGCTTTGTTTAATAGAAGACTGAGGAAGTTACAGCAAGTGGAGGGATACAGGCTCTCTTGCACCTCTTGTTACAAAAATGCCTCAAGATTTATCCTTGTCTTGTTAGCTTTTGTTATTGATGAACACACATGTCAAGTTTCAAGAGCATTGAAAGATTGAAGTTAGGCTCAAACACCACCAAGGTGGTGATATTAGTCCAACTTTAGGTTAAAAAAAGGGCCAGCTAATATCTTTAAAAACCTTTGATTCTGTTTTGTTGAGTTTTCCTTGCTTGTGCAAGCACATTTTGGTTGAAATTTGTTTCATGAGGCAACAGCCTACAGGTTGCATTTTCAAAAACAAAGACAAAGATATTATCACAAATTGATATTAAAATTGAATTTCATTTTCATGGTTCATTAAAAATTCCCATTGCACCTATTGAGCTCTGATAAAACCTTTAAATTCATCAATTTATATTAGTTGTATATGGAGAAACTATAATTCATTTGATTGATAAGCACCAAACTGTTTTGTAAGCAAGTTAAAACATTTCCAGAAAAGCATTTTATACATAAAGGTTTAATAATCTTTTCAGATCCAGATAACTAGCCAAGATCGAAAAGGTTCAACCCTAATGAGCCTGCACAATATACACAGTCTGATTGGGGTTGACACTTCATGTCCCTCAACTATGGTCTTTTTAAGTGTAGATGGGTTGCAGCACTTGTATTGTTCCATAAAAAAATCACATTTTCTTTTATTTCAAATTAAATTTGAAAGATTTCTAGATGCACTTATCATCAGATGTTGGTAAAATTCAAGAACATCTAAAATTTTCTAAGGATGCATACCTACATAGCATTCCATAATAGTAAAACCTGATCCACCTTCAGGGCAAAATGGTTGAGAACTGATTGGTATTCCTCCAAGGGTGTTGTTTGGTGAAGAGGCGACAAATTTGGAATATCTGTCCTCATTTGATTACTGTCATTGATACAATGCAGTTTCTGAAACACCATCATATCTGAAAAGCAAATTTAATTATGACAGGAATATAAAAAAATGTTTATGTCATAGAGATATGAAACTAAAACTTTAAATAATAGAATAAACTACTCCAGTGTGAAACAAAAGTCCCTGAGACACCCAACTGGCCACTGAGTTTTTCCTCAATTTATTCTGTTATGTACTGTAAAGTGAAAATAACCAAAGGCCCCATCAATATGTTTTTAGCAATAATTCATAGGACTTTTCCTTTGCTTCATTAAATTGTCTGACAGAACCTTCCTTACATATATTGAATCATCATGTGAAAGAATTTGATATTTGTTGACCTTGTTAATGCAGAAGGTTTCCAAAATAAAATAAGGGGGACATGACTCTAACAAAAATGGTTTCAAAATTACTGCCCTTGATTGTCTAGATAGCTTTTGTGATTGTGAACACACATTCCAATTTTCAAAAAGAAACCTTCAATTATAACAGGGATTTGACCAAGGTAAAAGTTTGCCAAGCCGTGAACAATGAACCTGCTAAATAGGGTGGGGAAGGGGTTACCCTGGTATTCTCCTTGTATAATCATACTAAATTTTAACCCTTATCCTGCTGAATTTGAATTTTGTTTTAAAAAAATCCTATTTTTTTTGCATCACAGATAAAGATCTAGTCTGCATCATTTTTTTCCAAAAACATTGACTGCCTTGAAAGTTCAGTGATTAAAGTGTCAGTCTCCAGATCGGATGGTCAGGGGTTCAAGTCCTGGTGACTGCGAGGTGTTTCCTTTGACAAGCAAATTAATAGCCACTGATTCAGTGCACCCAGCTGTCAATGGGTAGCAGTGGATGAAAACACTTAAAACAAGAGGACCATGATGGTCCTATATTGCTCACCTGTGTATCTTTGTCTAAATAAACTATTATCAAATTTTCCAGGAAAAGTCGTTATTGTACTTTTAAAACTAGTGGTCTCTAGAGTGTTAGCAAGACCCCTTTTCCCATGATATGGCACAGATCCTTCCAATTTTCAAAAGGGTTCATCCTTGTGACCTGGTCAACATTCTGTCCAAGTTTCATAAAGATTGGACCATATTTGTGGCCTCTAGAGTGTAAACAAGAAAATTGTCATTTAGGCCCCCTTTCCCCGTGTTATGGCATGGATCTTACCCATTTTTGATAGGATTCATCTTTGTGACCTAGCCATCATTCTGACCAAATTTCATGAAGATTGCACAATATTTTTGGCCTCTTAATGCGTAAACAAGAAAATTGTCTTTAAGGCCCCTTTTCCTGTGATATGACTCAGATCCTTCCCATTTTCAATAGGATTCATCCTTGTTACCTGACAATTATTCTGGCCAAGTTTCACGAAGATTGGACCATATTTGTTGCCTCTAGAGTGTAAACAAGAAAAACGTCATTAAGGCTCCTTTTCCCATGATATGGCACAGATCCTTCCCATTTTCAATAGGGTCCATCCTGGTACCTGACAATCATTCTGACCAAGTTTCATGAAGATTGGGCCATATTTGTGGCCTCTAGAGTGTAAACAAGAAAAATGTCATTAAGGCTCCTTTTCCCGTGATATGGCACAGATCCTTCCCATTTTCAATAGGGTTCATCCTTGTGACCTGCCAATCATTCTGACCAAGTTTCAAGAAGATTGGACGATATTTGTGGCCTCAAGAGTGTAAACAAGAAAAATGTCATTAAGGCTCCTTTTCCCGTGATATGGCATGGATCGTTCCCATTTTCAATAGGGTTCATCCTTGGGACCTGACAATCATTCTGACCAAGTTTCATGATGATTGGTTCAAATTTGTGGCCTCTAGAGTGTAAACACTTAAATTGTTGACGCCTGACGACGGACGACGGACGACACACGACGGACGACGGACATTCAATGATCACAAAAGCTCACCTTGAGCACGATGTGCTCAGGTGAGCTAAAAAGGGATTCCATTGCCTCTCAAATTTCTCATGCAGTGTTAATAACATCTAGAATGAGTCACCTGCCAGTATTAGACAGAGATTTAGGCAGTATGTAGATCTATAGATAGAAATAGGCAGAATGCTGTACAGTGTAACAAAAGATCTGACTGCATAAATGTGCATTCTGATCTTCAGGGCTTGAAAATTCTACTCGTCCGCTCGTCCTGCATGATTTTTTCCTTCTTTGTCTATGTAACCAGGGCGAGTGGATTTTGCAAAATTTCACTTATGAAATTAATGTATCACTATATTTTCTTATATAGCAGGACGAGTAGTAATTTCAAGAATTTTCAAGCCCTGATCTTAGGTCTAAACTGTCTGCCAAACCTTTGTTCACAAATATAATAGATTTTCAGCAGGAGATGGGTTTTTTTATAAACTCTGCATGAAAATGAAATAATGGGGCTTGAGAGAGGTTCTTACAACCCCTGAACCTCCTCTGGATCCGCCATTTCCTCTATTTTTTTGTGAGCTCATTCAAACAAAATGCTATAGGCCTAATGAAATATTATTCTACTTTACCTTATTCAGATGAACAGCTTTCGGATTAATTCTACCAATATGCTCTTTCTCGAAGAAGTACTGTACTAAAAGTAAACCAATTCCTAGTAAAACTATCGGAACATTACACAGAAACCTCGGTCGGTCAAGTCCCTACTCGTCTCATTTGAATTCACAAACTCAGGCCATCGATTTCTCCGTGCCGAATCTTTCAAAAAAATGAATGAAAAATCCATCTGCATGCCGACACGGACCCTGTATATTGAGAGTCCCTGATGCCGATTACAAAGAATAGCGGCTACATATCGCATCCAAACAGAGCTGTTGACGATCTTTTTGCGTCCCCTTTCAAAAGTCTTTAATTTTGAGAACCGTTTTTCCTCATTTATTTCGAACATAACCCGCTTGTTTACCTATTTACATCATGGCGGATGTAAAGCGACTACAGGTACTGACGTCACACGACTTTATCGCAAAAATCAATAGGAGCTCGCTAATTGGATTTTTACGAAAACACACCTGTGCCAATTAAAACAAAACTAGACTTTTTTTCGTAATCGGACCAACGGATTCGTTAATGAAAACGCATAACTATTCAGGATTTAAACAAAGAAAACTATGAAATTCTAGACTGAACTAGCACTTTAAGCCCATTGATTCTAATACCATTTTGGAAATAGTTCAACATATCAAACATAAGAAGTCTTAAAAAATCCCCAAAGATTGCTTGGACATGTGAAGTTTAAGGTAGTGGAACTGCAATAGTTCCGCAATATTTTGGAACTCATGATCTTTCACAATGTTAACCGAGGTTTCCTGATGAAAATCATTAGGAAACCTCAGTTAACACTGTTAAAGTTCATTACTTCCGAAACGCTGCAGAACTATTACAGATCCACTACCTTAAAATAAAAATCTACAAGCTAATTACGTGTGTGAAGAGTAGAAGCAGAAGTAGAAGCAGATTTTCTCCACGCCTCCATGCGTTGTTGCTGATAAGACGTGTTATATATGTGCTCTGTACCTATTGGTTTACGAGGGTGGCTCACAATGTACCGATACGCATCCATGGCACTGTATGGGCGGTTTTTGCCTTGAAATGGCATCCTCCTGCAAAACATGTATATAACAAATTAAAGTTTTACTGTTACTAGAACTGTCCCAGAGCAGACTTATACCCCCACAAGTACTTTGTCAAAATGCAAGTGCTATTAGTGCAGGATCTGTTTGTAACAAATATTGAGGTCATATGCAGCATCTGCATGAAGTTTCATGATACTACATCGCTTGGTTCTTGAGTTATTGTCCAGAAATGAAAATTGCAAGAAAAAAGATTGACTGTGACCTTGACCTTTAATCTATGTGACCCCAAAACAATAAGCACATCCTTGAGTCATAAGGAACATTTGCATAAAGTCTCATGGTTCTAGGTTACTTGATTCTTGAGTTAGAATCTGGAAATGAAAATTGAATAAAAATTGACTGTGACCTTGACCCTTGACCTATGTGACCCAAAAACAAAAGGGCACTTCCTTAGTCATAAGCAACATTTGCATAAAGTTTCATGATTGTAGGTCACCTGGTTCTCGAGTTAGAGTCCGATAACAAAAATTGAACAAAGGCTGACTGTGACCTTGACCTTTGACCTATGTGACCCAAAAACAACAGGGCACATCCATGTGCCAAAAGGAACATTTTATAAAGTTTCATGATTGTAGGTCACTTGGTTCTTGAGTTAGAGTCCCGAAACCAAAATTGAACAAAGGCTGACTGTGACCTTGACCTTTGACCTATGTGACCCAAAAACAATAGGGCTCTTCCTTGGGTCATAAGGAACATTTGTATAAAGTTTCATGATTGTAGGTCACTTGGTTCTTGAGTTAGAGTCCAGAAACGAAAAAGGTCTACGGACGGACAGATGGATGGACAGACAGACAGACAGAAGTGATGAAACCAATATAACCCCTCTTCTTCGTAGGTGGGGGTATAATTCAATGAATCTTCAATTTTTGATCATGTGACAACAAACCAAGACATCAAGAAGTGCTCGAGTATCTGAAAATTATTTCCTGTTATTGATTAATAACCTTAATCTTTATTCAGCTAAGTTCCTCTTTCAGTCTACTCTTGACCCTGACTGATGACCTTGACTTTGATATTCCCCTAAAGTTCTTGTAAAAAGCAATGCACAAGTAAAATATGAGGACACTATCACTCACCAATATAAGATATCACAAACTTGACCTTGAAAATGACAGTTATATTGAGTGAGGACCTTGAAGTTGGTACCAACAAGAGAGGTCTTGTCATAAGCAATATACATGTGAAATATGACACTCATTTATCATTCCAAAGTTATAGGCAATAAAGTTTTTTTTGAAGACAAACAGTCAAACTGACAAATAGACAGGGCAAAAACAATTTACCACAGAACTTCCCCCATCTATAAACTTACCCATTGACATGAGATCTTGCAGACATGGGAGGTACTCTCCCTTTTATTACTGGGACTTTCCCCTTCTGGGTTTTCTCTTCTTGTTCTTCCATTAGTTCAACCTGCAGAAAACCCACAAGATGTTCATGTTAAACACTTATGCCCTCAGATACTGCTATTTTCAGAAATTGTCAAAATATTTGGTTTTGAAAAATAACCTTGACATATGATCTTGATACAAACAGAAAGGTTTTGTCACAAGCAATAATCATGTGGAATGTGAAAGCTCTATCTCTTGCCAATCAAAGGTTATGGCCACTGTGAAATTATTTTGGGGGGACAAACCACAAAAGGATATTCAAACAGACAGGTCCAAAACAATTTAAACCCGATCTAGTAATGTGGGGAAATAAGAAATTGATCTACTGAAATAAAATATCACTAGTGAGGTATATTTTTGCTAATATATGTAGGTGATTGAACTAGCAAAATAAAGAATTTTGCTTAATTTTTTTTATGATAAAAAAATAAAGTCTCTAAAGGTCAAATGTGTCTTGTAGGCCTGTATTAGCACTTTTGACCTTTTGGTAGCTTTCAAATCCTAAACTCTTGCTATAATATGAACTCGCCATTATTTATGTTGAGCCCCAAAATGTGGAAATTACAATGTGGAAATTAACCAACACAAAATTAACCCGATTTCAGGAATGTAGCCATTCCATGAACTATTGAATTTTTTTCTATGAAAACTGGTTAAAGGCAGAGATAGCTAAGCATGTATAGATGGTATACAGACGTTTCGTACCATAACCATTTCATACCATAAAATATATTAACATTTCGTACCATATGATGACCATTTTGTACCATAGGTGAAGACGTTTCGTACCATATGTTAAGCGCTTCATACCAAACATTGGCCATTTCATACCAAAATGGAAATATAAACTAAATGCTTTTCAAAATGTTTATTTTTTAACAAGAGAATCATGGATTTTGTATTCAATGTTCTAAAGCAATTACAGCACATCGTCAAGTAGTTAATACATATATCAAGAAATGAATATGAACTGTTCAATTAGTATTATTAAATACTAAGAATATATAATTTTAGATTTTAAAGAAAGCAACTGCTATTTAGGCAATTTAATAACATATAACCAGTATGAGTTATAGTTATGACCTTTTGGGTGTTGTTTCTTGTTTCATAACTTATGATTTTTCATATATAGATGCTAACAAGTGAACACAAGAGCCGTCGGAGACAGATTATGCTCCCCAAATAAGGCATTGTCACAAAAACAAGAGCTATGTTGGACATGGACATCCCCCGCCAAGAAAGCTTGATGGTAAACTGAAGCCTAATAGATAAAAGATTCTTTTGTACTGTCAAACATTTGCCTCCAATAAAATCTAAGTAATAAAAATAACAAAGGGCAATAACTCCAAAATTATGCAAGCAAGAGTTGTAGTTCTGGTGTATTGCACTTCTCCTCCATGAGATCTATCCACCCATAAAGATTCAAGTTGATAGCTATTATACTTCAGGAGATATGCTCCAGACAAAATCTAAGTATCAAAAATAACAAAGGGCAATACCTCTGCAATTATGCAAGCAAGAGTTGCAGTTCTTGTACACTGCACTTCTCCTCTATGAGATCTATCTACCCATAAAATTTCAAGTTGATAGCTATTATACTTTAGGAGATATGCTCCAGACATAATCTAAGTATCAAAAATAACAAAGGGCAATAACTCCAAAATTATGCAAGCAAGAGTTGTAGTTCTTGTGCATAGCACTTCTCCTCCATGAGATCTATCCACCCATAAAATTTCAAGTTGATAGCTGTTATACTTTAGGAGATATGCTCCAGACAAAATCTAAGTATCAAAAATAACAAAGGGCAATAACTCCAAAATTATGCAAGCAAGAGTTGTAGTTCTTGTGCAGTGCACTTCTCCTCCATAAGATCTATCCACCCATAAAATTTCAAGTTGATAGCTATTATACTTTAGGAGATATGCTCTGTGGTCAGATTGCATAGATTGCTTAGATTAAATAAGGTGTTATCTTATACAGAAAACATAAAGGTAACAAACATTAAACCCCCTTTTTGCATGACATATTTTCAGACACAAATTTCAAATAGTTTATGGTAATTGGCATCTGATTTGCCACTGAAATGTGAAATTTCATCAAATTCTGAGCATAAGACTAGCAGAAATGAAAGAATAACTGTATTTTACGCGCTAGCGTAAAGGTAACAAACATTTAGCCCCCTTTTTCCATGATATATTTTTTTTTACGTTAATTTCAAATTGTTTATGGTAAAGGGCATCTGATTTGCTACTCAAATATGAAATTTCACTAAATTCTGACGGTTAGACTAGGAGAAACTTGGGAAAAACTGTTTTTTACCTTAAGTCCCCTTTTCCTGTGACGAGGCCTCAAATCCAAAAACTGTCACAGATGCATCAACACTATATCATAAGAAGTTCACATGGTAAGTTTCATTTGATTTGGCCCAAGGGTTATGGAGAAATAGGTGGGGACGGACGGACAGACGGAATAACTATGTTACATGCTTACGTAAAGGTAACAAACATTTAGCCCCCTTTTTCCATGATATATTTTTTTTTTACGTTAATTTCAAATTGTTTATAGTAAAGGGCATCTGATTTGCTACTCAAATATGAAATTTCACTAAATTCTGACTGTTAGACTAGGAGAAATTTGGGAAAAACTGTTTTTTACCTTAAGTCCCCTTTTCCTAAGACGAGGCCTCAAATCCAAAAACTGTCACAGATGCATCATCACTATATCATAGGGAGTTCACATGGTAAGTTTCATTTGATTTGGCCCAAGGGTTATGTAGAAATAGGTGGGGATGGACGGACGGACGGAAGGACGGACGGACGGACGGAATTACGGACGGACGGACGGACGGACAGACAAGGCGGCGGCTATATGCTCTCCCTTCGGGGAGCATAAAAATTGAGGCACCTTTTAAAATTTATCAACAAAGCTTAATTCAAAAATAAAAAAATAAATAAAAAGATAAAACGATGATATCATTATCAATCCTCTTTTTTTGTGTATATGTATTTGTTTTGTATATCTTTCTTTTTTATAAAGTAATATGTATCATGAATGTTTTCATAAAATGATAAAATATCAACAGACTATTATCAAATAAAATTTGACTTCTTTTCTGTTAGCCGAAAACCATATAGTACAAATTCTGTGCCAAAAGGATACAAAATTGAAATGGTAATTTTATGGTACGAAACAACTTTTGCTATGGTATGAAACATCTTCACAAATGGTAAGAAACGGATTCGCCTTGGTACGAAAACTCTTTGCCTATGGTACGAAATGTCTGGTACGAAATGGTTATGGTACGAAACATCCATAATTCGTATAGATACTCTGCTGTTTTGCCGTTTTGCTTTGTCTTGTTACAACATATTTCATGTTTTAAACAAAAAGCTATCTATGAAAACTAAACCTGAAATTGATTCGGACATTTCTCTAATATTTTCAATATGCAAGTATCCTAGAAAGAATATCCAATTTTAGTACGGATACCTGTGGAATATTGATTTGTAGACTAGAGCCCTGTCTAGGTACAGCATTATTTGGTGATTGTTGTACTTTGATTTTCGTCTCTCCAGCATGTTGTTCCGATCTCGATGTTACCAAGTTCTGTAACTCTGGTTCGTCCTCCGACTGAGCAAGACTGATTGCTGTCCTTCCTGTGTCAGGGGCGTGGTTTTCTTTATCTGCCTCTGCAGTGCTAAAATTAGAACAATGGGAGAGCCAAGTGCTTAAAGATCACAACGTATTTCTACTAATAAACGCTCCCGGGAGCTAAACATAACATGATCACTGAACTTTTATTTAGTATGCATTTTCTGATTTAAAAAAACATTAAAATTGATGTCTTTTAGGCCCTTTTCCCTCTATTTTGAGGTGGATTTCCTCTAAACAATCATATAAATGATTGTTTAGAGGAAATTCATCTCAAATTAGAGAAGAAGTCTAAAAATATTCCTAAAATTTAGGTATTTGAAGTCAGGTTTCTTAGTAAAAGATGTGAGGGTGCTACTATTAGGGAGGGCACCAGTATAATATGAAATATAGTAAATGCCTATACACTGTATAGGGACTCATGCCTTTTAGCACTGACTTTCGATGTTTGAATGGGGCTTTACTTCACTTTCAACATTCTTTAGTTTTATCATGGCATCTGGAGCACTTAACAATGGATTTCTGGTATTTCTCACACCAGTGCTACCCTTTCATCCTTTCCTAGACTCCAGCTGCTATCCCACATGGGGATACAATTGTCAACCCATTGGTTTAAGACAAATAGGAGGAAAGGATGAGTGCTGCTGTTAGGAGTTGACCCCCTCACCTTTTGAATGGTAAACCCGCATGCTACCACTGTCAATTAATACAGATGGACTGACAGAATGATATTTATACATACCAGCCTTTAGTGACTGTATTTAAGACCTTATGTACTGATCATGATCAGTGAATTGAATTATTGAATTATTGGAAATAGACAAGATCACTCTAGAATTCAGAAATTGTTTGAATTTTTTGTCTTTCCACTTGATTTTTTTTTTTCTAAATCAAATAGCCATTTGGGTTGGAATTTGACCTACTCTATATAGCTCATGTTTTCTCACTATTACAAAATAAAAAGAAAGCAGTGTAGGCCAAGATCAGACTGCAAGCCTATGCAAGCTGATCTTAGTCTACATATCCTGCTAAAGCTTTGTGTATAGCATGGAAATGCAGTGAACAGTATGAGATAGGTTAACCTGTAGCTTGTAAATTGCCAAAATTATAGTTATATAATAAACCTAAGATTTTAGACCTATGAAAGTCATGTGGTTATTGTTCCAAAAACCTTAGAGGGTGGTAATGAAACAAGTTAAGGTAGTGGACCCATAATTGTTCCTCAACATTTCAGAACTCTTGAACTTTCACAATGTTGACTGAGGTTTCCTAATGATTTTCATTAGGAAACCTCGGTCAACATTGTTAAAGTTCATGAGTTCCGAAATGTTGCGGAACTTTTACAGAGCCACTACCTTAAGCCTCCCAAATGCGGCTTATGAAAGGTTACTGTTGTAAACCTTTATCAAACCGCTCCTTGAGGAGCAGTTTGATGTAAGTCTGCAACATTTGCTTGGACCTGTCAGTCCTAATGCATAGGGTCAACATACCATATGAGCCTGTGTGTGACATTTCCAATAATTTCACATGTGTACAACGTTGAGACTCAGATCATACTGTGCAGTAGCACAGTCTGATCAGAGTCTTTACCATGCGCTCTATGGATGGCTATGGATCTAAAATCGCTATTCAAAACCCAAGATTAATTTTAATGCACTGCATTAGTGTCCAGGGGCCGTTTTACTAAACATCTTACGAAAAAATTAATCGTAAGTCAAAATGAATAATCGTATCTAGTGTTTGCATTCATTGGTGGATTCTACCTTGCAATATCTCATTGAAATCGTCTTTATAAGACGATTCCAATGAGATTTTGCATGACAGAATTCCATATTTAGTTTCTACTATATATACAACTTTAATTTTTGACTTACGCAAAAAATGATCGCAAGATGTTTATTAAAACGGGCCCCAGGCTACTCAACCTCTTTCCATCCCTCACACATGAAATTGTTGGAAATGTCACACACAGGCTCATATAATACAAGCACTGATTACCAACCTTTCATGACTGGGTTCAGTTCCCTCTTGTTGTTTGTCATTGGATTCATCTACAGCTTTTGGACCAGTTTCATCTTCAACCTTTGTCTTTTCTTTTGCATCAGCCTGTCAAAAACATTACAATATGTTTGTAAATAAGTCAATATTTTTTTAGCCGTTACCAAATGACAAAATATCAGTCTTGTTGAAATAAAGTAAATTTGCAAATAAACAAGAGGGCCGTTGGCCCTGGGTCGCTCACCCGAGAAAAAAGGTTCATTACCTAGGTATGTCCATGCAACCACAGAAAAAGAGATTTTCACTTATTCAATCAGATAACATTTGAAATTATCCTTCCCCCCCCCCCTCTGCTCCTCCCCTGGTCATTATTTATTTAAGCTTTTTTCATAAAAGGTCTGTGATCAGCTAATCTATGCCAGATATAAAGGCTGAGTCTGAGACTTTTAAAGTTTTCTTTAATGAGTTGATCAATCCATGTCAAATATAAAGGCTGTAGAGATTCAAAATTCTCAACAAGCACTCCCCCTACCCCCAAGATGCTCTGCACCTGGTGAATCTACAGTCATGATTTTAGCTAATTTAATTAATGTCCATATGCTGATCATCCATACCAATTTTCAAGTCTGTAGGACTCCTGGTTCATTAGAAGAAGTTTAAAGATTTCAAAAATGATCCAAAGTACTACCCCCTCCCCAAGACTCTCAGCACCTGGTGACCCTACAGTCATGATTTTAGATATTTTTATTAATGTCAATTTATTGATCACCCATGACAATTTTCAAGTCTGTAGGGTTCCTGATCCAGGAGGAGAATAAGGTTAAAGATTTCAAAATTGATCCAAAGTACTACCCCCTTCCCCCTATTGCTCCGCATCTGGTGGCCCTACATTCATGATTCAAGCTATTTTATTTTAGATCCATATGCTTATCATCCATGCCAATGTTGAAGTCTGTAGGGCTCCTGGTTCATTAGAAGATGAAGGTTACAGTTACAAAATTTTCGTAAAAGTACTACCCCCTCCCCCCTTGAGCTCCGCACCTGGTGGCATTATAGTCATGATTTTAGCTATTTTTATTAAGGTCTATGAGCTAATCCTCCATGCCAATTTTCAAGTCTGTAGGGCTTGTGGTTCAGAAGAAGAAGAAGGTTAAAGATTACAAAATTTTCACAAAAGTACTACCCTCTCCCCCCTAGTGCTCCGCACATGGTGAATCTACAGTCATGATTTTAGCTATTTTTATAAAGGTCCATATGCTGATCACCCATGCCAATATTCAAATCTGTAGGACTCCTGGTTCAGAAGAAGAAAAAGGTTAAAGATTACAAAATTTTCATCAAAGTACTACCCCCTCTCCCCTGGTGCTTGGCACCTGTTGGCCCTACAGATAAGATTTTAGCTTTTCTTATTAAGGTCTATGAGCTGATCATCCATGCAAAATTTTAAGGCTGTAGGGCTTCATGTTAAGAAAAATAAGAAGGTTAAAGATCACAAAATTTACCCAAAGTACTACCCCCTCCCCCCTGGTGCTCCGCACCTGGTGGCCCAACAGATATGATTTTAGCTATTTTTATTAAGGTCTATGAGCTGATCATCAATGCCAAATTTCAAGGCTGTAGGGATGCTTGTTCAGAAGAAGAAGAATTTTAAAGATTTTCTTAAATTTTTAACTTTGGTTGCCATAGCACCCAGAGTTTTTCACTGATTTCAATTCTTTTAGCAATTCTTAAAGGGGATCACCTAAGGAACATTTCTGCCAAGTTTGGTTAAAATTGGCCATGTAGTATAGGAGGAGATGTCGTTTAAAGAAATTGTTGACGGACAACTGACGACGGACGACGCACGGACGCCGGACAAAAGGTGATCACAATAGCTCACTTGAGCATGTTGTGCTCAGGTGAGCTTAAAATTAAAATTGATGAAAATTGTGAAATGACCATTGGATACAGCATGTATGCAGTTACAACTGTTTTGCTCTGAACAATCTAAATGTGGTCTTGAGCAATAATTAATTAAAGTGGAAAGTACTCATGCACAAATATGTGACAAGATTTGTTTATGAAACACGAATGCCCCTGCAATTGCCATTCTTCAGATACGGTAGTTTGATTATACATTGATTCAATACCTTAATCTACAGCAAACCTTAATTCAATACTTTAATCCATGGCAATACTTAAGCTAATGTGAAGTCTAAAATGTTCACATTGACCTTAATGGTTGACCTTGAACTTAGTACCAATAGAAAGGTCATATCACAAGCAATAATCATGTGAAATTTGAAGGCTCTATCCCGTAAAAATCATAAGTTTTGGCCTATGTTTTTTTGGGGGGTGGGGTGGGGGGCGCAGAGGGGGTGGGGGTTTAAACAGACTGACTGACAAGCAGATAGGTTAAAAAAAATATGCCCCGATCATCAATGCGGGGCCATAAAAGTATGAAGTATGAGTTATCTTCCTTAATAGTTTGCTTTGCTTTTTTGAAATAAACCCTTTTTACAAAGTATTCCTTTTGAAAACCAAATAAAACTTCATCAAAATGCGAAAATACTTCTTCGCTGAAAAGGATATACAAATATCATTCAGGTAAAAAAGTTTGAAAAATGAATTTATTTGTACATGATGAAATGTAAAAAGTTCTTCAATGGCAATAACCTTAACTTTTGAAGCTATTTTGTTGAATAATCTAGCCCATTAGAGACCTGAATCTCCTTCAAAAGAGCAGTAAAATTATGTTTACATTTTATGGCATTTAAATGGTATTCAGAGGTACACATCTAATTAAAAGATTTTATAAGATGAATAGATCAGCACACATTCGAGTGGTTCTTAAATTGGATCCTCTCTAAACCATTTACCACATTTTCAATCATGGTCCAAGATTATAAAACTTTTCCCATGCTTAACTAAGAATTTTACCAAATTTCATATGAAAGCGATATGAAAGCTTTAATTCTGTTGTAATGCTATAAAAATATATGAACATAATTCAAGGGTTTAGTGCAAGACACTTAGTACACTCTTGCACTAAACCCTCAATATTTAAGATAATATTAATAGGTTATTAGAATTTATGTTCATTATCTACTTTAATTCTAAATTTGAGAAATTCTCAGATGAGCATAAAAAGAGATTTATAATCCTGATTCGTTCGAAAAGATGTGTTCAAAAAAAGCTGGTGCTGTGGCAATAGATTTTCATAGAATTCTCTGAAGTTATTCCTAAAGCTCCAAAGTTGCCACTGTGCCAAAACTTTGAACTTTTGTAAATGTCTCTGGTATTACAACAGGCATTCATTTGAAACTTTGCACGTATAATTACTATCATAATAGCAACCTCTGCTATCAAGGGGGTGTTTTTATGCATTTTGTGCAAATTATGTCTATTTTCATATGTATATTTTTCATCCACTATCAAGGACCTAAGAGCTGAGCATGTATGTACATGCTTATCTTTGTCAATATATCCTGCTCCTGCTACAGGAATTTACCTAAACAAATGATTGTTATTTCAAGTAAATAAGTATTTTTAAGTGTCACATGCTGAAATATTTCTGAAAAGATAGATGAATAACATATACAAAATTGACTACTTCCAGTTGAAAAACATAATTTTTATCCAAATAAAATAAGTTTGTGTAGTCTGATAATGGTCATCAAAGGAACATTCCAGTGAAATTTAGTTTATATCCATCATTTAGATTCTGAGAAAATGATTTTCAAAGTTTTCACCATATAAAAATGAGAAATGACCTCCCCCTATAAAAGACATATTTTTCATCAAAAAGGGTCACTCAGGGATCATTCTAGTGAAATTTGGCTAATATCCATTAATTAGATTCTGAGCAAATGATTTTCAAAGTTTCCACTATAAAGCATATTATAGAGAAATGACCTCCACCCATAAAAGACACATTCCTCATCTCATTCCTCAAGGATTATTCCATGCAGTGAAATTTGGTTGATAACCATTGCTTAGATTCTGAGAAAAGTCACATACTACCATATATGGAAATTAGCCACGCCCATTTAAGCCTTGTTTTTCATTGGATAAAAAAACCTTGAACAACATTGAAAGTGTCACCCAAGGATCATTCTTGTGAAGTTTTGTTAAAAACCATCCAGCAGTTTCTGAGGAGATAGCCCCAGTGGCCTTTGACCGGTTGAGCTAAAATCAAATTTGAATTTGATTAAATTGACCAAACTGATAAGAAATGTTGAAGAGTCAATGCTATAATTTTTATATAGTTCAGTAAAACCTCAATATATCATCATATTAAAGGTTTTTCTATTTGTTCAAAAGGGGCACCTTACGGCTTTAACAAATATTGAATGGTACATGTATATAATTGTATGTTCAGTCAATATTACACTCTACCAAATATTTACAATTGAAATTAGCTTTCACCTTCTCTAAAAAGGTCATCTCTGTTCTTTCTCCATTTGTTTAAATCGTTATCGGGTGACCAAAATGTCGTATCTACAGCTTGCATACGTCTATAAAACATTTTTGGAAATCATTGACAAAATAAATTTTTCTCCTTCTTCTTCTTTTTTTTTGGGGGGGTGGGGGGGGTGGGGGGGGAGGGGGTATTTGACACTCATGAAAATAAAGTGTATGAATTTATTTTTTATTACTTCAGATACTGGCAAGAAATATATCAATAACTTTTCAAAGTGGAGAAGTTAAAAAATTCAATCTTTATCTCCTCACAATTTACGTTAAATTTGATACCAGTTTGTAATCTACTCTGCGAATTCTTTCAATTTTCATACATTGAAATAAAGGAAATCAATTCAGACAAACATGCATTTACAATGACAATTACTATACATGACAATAACAATGACGACTTTTTTTTTACAATTTTTAATTTTTTCTGGTTTCAAAAGGATTATCAGGTGGTATAGACTAAGATCAGACTGCACATATGTGCAGCCTGATCTTTATCTATATCTCCTTTCAAAGCAGGAAGATACCAGTTTCAGCAAGATAAAGTTTAAGAACAGAAAAAGGATCATCGAGTTTGTCCAGTCATCATATGTCAATCAGTTAACATAAGTCCATATCAAAGGTGCCCATTAAAAACCTATAGATACTCGATACCAATATGACAGGAATTACGTACTTGCGATACAGATTACGTGGAATTTTGATTTACGTATAAATGTATGTATCTCTTCTTATCACCTTCGTTTGAATTGCATATCTTTTACCTTTCTTCATACGGTAAGATTAATTCAATGATTATCTCATATTCCAAACTAAAAAACTATAGCATAACTTTTACCTTTCTTCATACTGTACAATTAATTCAATGAATATCTCATATTCCGAACTCAAATTATTTTACTGATGTTATTTTTCCAAACTAAAAATTATTTTACTGATTGAATTTTGGTTATAATCTCAAAAAATCAAAATTATCATTTCGTTTTTTTATCTTTCTCAACCTTATTTGGCAAATGTCCTTGATGTTGTAAATGATGATGTTGATGAAATTATTTTTGTTGATGTTTCTATTAGACTTCTTATTTTATTTTTACTTTACTCTTGTTTCTTTTTATTGCTTGAGGAATAAAGGTTTTTTTCAGCCTTTTTCTCTTCAACCCTTTGCTGTTTAATCCCTGCTTTTTACGTGACTGTGATTTTATGATTGAGAAAACATTGTGAAAAAAGAAGAAATTGCTTCTGACAAGCAATTTCTTCTTTTTCCACACTATTTTCTACCCTACTGAATGGTTATTTTTCAAATTAAATACACTTTAAATTTTCGTCTGCAAAACCTTTGAATTTGGACAGGTCCAAAATTTTGTAAAACAGGAAAGGGTTAATGTTACCTCTCTTTTTGTTTTGTTTGTTTGAAAGGGGTTTTATGCCACTTTTAACAATCTTTCAGTCATATTGTGGTAGCTGTAGCAACTAACAATGAATACCAGGATTTTCTAACACCATGTACTATTATCACATCCTTTCCTTGTCTCTAGCAGCCATCCAACATAGGTCATGATTATTTACCCATTGATGGAAGAAACTAGAATTTGTCCCAGAATGTGACTTAATACCCCGAGAAGTGCTTTTAGAGAATGAGATATTTTACAGAAGAGGCAAAAAATGATTCAAATATAAAGATAACTCTTGAACCTGAGGGATTTAAGACCTCTAAATTGAGTCTTGCAAAGGTGTGAAAAGAAAAAAAAGTCCTCAGTTCAAGGACAGATCATTCTTGAACCAGGAGGAGTTGGGACCTCTGAGAATTGCATCTTGCAAAACTTCAACATGTGATAAATGTTTGTATAAAATTTCAAAGCTTTTGAAGGAAAACTGAGAGAGGAGTTCATGACACAAAATTACTAGTAGATAAGTCCATAGAGAGACAGACAGACGGACAGACATGTCTCACAATCAGTCCAACCAGTACTTTCAGCTGTTTTATTCTAATGCGACTATTTGAATATTTTTTTTCCAGCATATAAAGGGTAAATAATTGTTGCTGATCAATCAATGAAGGGGCATAAAAATGACATGCAAAGCTGCCAAAGTTAATCCCCGTTTTTTCAATATATTTTGTCGTATATCAACTCTAGATTACCGATAGAAGTGGGAGGACTTTTCAATCATTTCAATATTATGATATGGATAGTCGCTATGAAAAGCTTCTAATGTAAATAAACACTGGACAGTTTAAAATATGGAGGTAGGACTTGTACTTTACTTTTCTTTAACCTTTGTTATGCTGAAAAAAAAAATGCAAATTGATTGAAAAATCAAAATGCTGAAAGGACTGGATGCACTAATAGTGAGTCAATATTTTTCTGGAAAATGCATGCTTTAAACTCTTCAGGATTAGAAGTGAAAATCAGACGGTTAAGACTAAGATTGGCCTGCACATAACATGTGCAGGCTGATTTTTGTCTATACCTCCTGCCAAAGACAGAATAATCTAAGTTCAGCATGACAAGAGTTAAGAATTGAGTGCTTATTTGAGGTAAAAGGGACAATACATTGAATTCATCAGGACCTTATCCTTGCAAAAG
Organism: Fragum whitleyi; assembly: GCA_948146395.1. Classification (NCBI taxonomy): domain Eukaryota; kingdom Metazoa; phylum Mollusca; class Bivalvia; order Cardiida; family Cardiidae; genus Fragum; species Fragum whitleyi. The sequence continues at coordinate 69,072,696 of OX411548.1, forward strand.
TATATGATTTTCCTTAGCTTAAGTTTCAAAGATTTTGTTGCCAAAGGAAAAATTGATGAAACAAGATGTGTTTGCGATACACAAATGCCACTGAAACATCTATTACCCAAACAGGGTGGCAGATTGTAATAAGATAAGCCTATTACACTGCTGGATGTCCAGTATGAAAAACAACAAGGGAATTAACTAAAAATTCAAGCTAGTGTAGAGTAACTGTTCTTGCGCACTGCACTCTATTATCATAAGAGGAATATGACTGAACAGTTTCAAGTCAATGGGAATATATGGTGACAGAGTTATGCTCTGGACAAAGAAAATGCCAATGCCTGGACACCAGATACCCATACACCATGGGTAATCACATATTATGTCTCGCCTTTTAAAGGGCATATAAAAATTGATGACAGATGACAATGACCTTGTCCCTACCTCCTTGACCTTGTTCAATGTTCCTGGCCTTGTTATCTACAAATGCATACAATGGAAATCTTTTACCATGAAGAATTTGAATATTGCAGTTAAATTGGCTTGGCGTTATTGGCAATAATAATTTTCGGGACAGAATTTTCTAGAATTTTTACCTAGACAGAATACCTTCACCTTGTCTCAAGACCTTAATTTTGAAATCTGATTTCTAACCAAAACCTAAATCTTAACAAGAGTGCCATCGTCACAAAATACGCCGCCACATTGCTGCTGTTTCACAGAAATAATTGTAGACACTACTTATTTTGACAGAACCAAATTGAAAATGACCAAGTTTCATTTAAATCAAGACAAAAAGTTAGGAGGAGTTGCCTTCACATGGCTGCAATTTCAATAAGCCCCAGGCACTAAGTTTTAAGGGGGCATAATTCAGGGAAATAAATGAGCCATAAAATCCTTGATCCATGTACATCTTCAAATTATGGTGATGACATTGACCAAGTTTCATTTAAATAAAGACAAAAAGTAAGGAGGATTTGTGTTCAAAAGGCTGCAATTTCAATGAGCCCTAGATACTAAGTTTTTAAGGGGCATAACTCAGGCAAAAATCAACAAACCATAAAATCCTTCCTTCATGCACATCTACCAATTGAGGTGATAACATTGACCAAGTTTCAAGAAGATCCAGCCGGAAACTTAGGAGGAGTTGCGTTGACAAGAAAAGTGGACCCAGAGACTAAGTTTTAAGGGGCATAACTTAGGCAAAAATCAATGAACCGTAAAATCCTTCCTTCATGAACATCTACCAATTGAGGTCATTACATAGACCAAGTTTCAAAAAGATCCAGCCAGAAACTTAGGAGGCGTTGCGTTGACAAGAAAAGTGGACCCAGAGACTAAGTTATCAAGGGGCATAACTCAGGCAAAAATTAACGAACCATAAAATCCTTCCTTCATGCACATCTACCAATTGAGGTGATAACATCGACCAAGTTTCAAAAAGATCCAGCCAGAAACTTAGGAGGAGTTGCGTTGACAAGAAAAGTGGACCCAGAGACTAAGTTATCAAGGGGCATAACTCAGGCAAAAATCAATGAACCGTAAAATCCTTCCTTCATGCACATCTACCAATTGAGGTGATTACATTGACCAAGTTTCAAGAAGATCCAGCCAGAAACTTAGGAGGAGTTGCGTTGACAAGAAAAGTGGACCCAGAGACTAAGTTATCAAGGGGCATAACTCAGGCAAAAATCAACGAACCGTAAAATCCTTCCTTCATGCACATCTACCAATTGAGGTGATAATATTGACCAAGTTTCAAGAAGATCCAGCCAGTAGTTTAGGAGGAGTTGCGTTGACAAGAAAAGTGGACGGACGTACGGACGGACGGATGGACGGACGGATGGACGGACGGACGGACGGATGGACGGATGGACGGACGGACAGACGGAGAAGATGACGCCAATATACGTCCGCCTCCGGAGGCGGCGGACGTATAATAATAAAAATCATGACACAGTACAAGCTAAGTTTCAAGCATGCATCTTAAACTTTTCTGAAAGCAAATGATTGACTTCTTAGACCTACAATCAATTTGTGCAATCACTTTTTTCCAAATTTATTTCTAGAAAGAACTAAATTGATTACCAATAATCTTGAAGTTAGTACCTACAGAAAGGTCTGGTCACAAGCAATGCACATGTGTAAAATGTATGCTCTACTACTTACCAATCAAAAGTTATGGCCAGTGTTGAAATTAAGTGACCTTGAGAATATGACCTTGATCAATAGCCTTGACTTTGGTAACAACTGAAAGGTGTTGTCATTAGTAATACACATGTGAAATGTCAAAGCTGTATCACTTACCATTATGAAGATATGGCCAAGTTTAAATGTTACACTTATTTGACCTTGAAAATGACTTTGACCTTGACTAATGATCTTGAAGTTGGTTCCTACAGAAAGGTCTTGTCATAAGGAATGGTAATATGAAATATGAAGGATCTATCACTTGCCAAAGTTATGGCCAATGTTAAAGTTTTCAGGGGATTAACAAAACACACAGGACAAAAACAATATACCCCTGATCTTTTGATGCAGGGGCATAAAAAGCCAAAAAGTCTATTTTGATGGAAATTTTCCGTCTGAAAATAGGTATACAAAAAAACTCCTTGTCTAAATCTTGTATAACTCTTGGTAGAGTTTTTAGAACAAACGCGGTATTTAAGTATTAAGTGTTATAGGATTCACAATAAAATAAGAATCAATCATAAGTGTCTACCGGGCCTTTTTAACCTGTCAGATATCCATTTATCGAGGATGAATGTTTTTCCTAGTGATACAATATTACAGCCATTCCCAGCCTTTCAAACTCGTATCATTAAAATCAATATGACAGTTACCTTTGATCCGAGGTACAGTTAATTTTCTAACGACCATTAGATCAATGTCGGGGATTACACTATTCAATAATCCCTTGATATTAATAGGAGAAAACATAGTGTCATGATTAGAAAAAATCTGTTATCATTTAATAGATGTACACTTGCATTACTTTTCATACTTTAGCTTGCATAATTTCGATGATGTCATGATCTTTAATTAATGCAAGTCTGATTCTGTGACCAAAATACGATCCAATTAAATCCTAAAATTTTTAAAAATTTATATGATTTTATCAAACTAAATAGTTCTATACCAAAATCAAATTTTTTTTCCGAAAAATTATCTATCTATGATAATTTAATCAAGAAAGAATATTAAATTTTTTTAACCATTTTCCCAAATCTTAGACAACTACATATAGTCTAAATTCAAAGTGTTTGCAGAAGACATTTAATGAAAAGTCGAAGAAATTTGACCTAAGAGATTATTCAATTTTTGGACCAGAATATAAAGAATCCAATTAATGTTTTATGATGCTTTTTTATTGACTTATCACCTTTTTGAATACATAATTGACCAACATTATATTCTTTTTTTTATCTTATACTTGTTTCTATTGCAACGAAAGCTTAAGGTTATATAGCCTCTCTCAAACACAATCCAGATATAATCATGTCCCTGAGAGAGAGGCAGGGTGAAACCCACTGCTTCCCAATTTTACAGCTAGGTGAGCAGGGACTGGCCATTAAGTATTTTACCCAGAAACAGACCCCACTACGGTGGGGCTTGAACCAGCGACTTCTAGGTCACAGGTCAAACTAGCCCACCGAGGTATTTAATATCAGTTATGCCAAGAGAAATTCAACAACTAGGTGGTTTAAAGTAACTAAAGGACCACAAGCTGATGCCACACTTTGAAGGTTTTACAAATGAGCTTAATTTTATGAAATTTCTCTTTAACAGCTAGATGTGATACCACCAAACAAGGGAGCCGATATGCGTGGGTACCGGCTTTTGGAAAAAGAAGCAGAGGAGGTGGTGAAATGCGTCAAATATAATACGGAGGAGGATGTTGTTCGTTTGCTACTCAAAAATAACAGGGAATCTAGAGAAATATGCACCATTATTGTTAAAGATGGCAGCACAGCCTTACACGCCATGGCTCAACAGCCTAGGCCACAGATTATGAAGGTAATGATATATTGAAGATGTATTTAGGACTGTCTTTCCAATCAAAATCTTCTTTTGAACTTACCACATAAGCAAAAGTAAGATTTCAACAAGAGATGTTTTTAAAACATTTATGCCCACCCATAAAAGCAAATCAATAACTTTTGACAATCAACAAAGGGTAGTAACTCACAAAATATGATGTGTAGAGTTATGGTTCTGCTGCACTTTTTGAGATATGCTCCAGACGAAAAAAGCAGTCTACGGACCGACCAACCAACCAATCGATAGATCAACAGACGGACAGACCAACCAACAAGTGCAAAGCAATTTACCACCTCTTCTTTGAAGGGAGCCATAATTACATGAACTCTTATTTTTACAATGGATTTGTACTATCTGAGCAAACTTTTATTTTCTGTTTGAATGTTTTAATGAAGTTTTAGCCACTTTGAACTATTGTACACTCATATTTCAGGAGTTGGAGCACCTAACCATGGATTCATCTCTAGAGTAATACAACAATATTCCTTTTAAAACTACACTTTTCATTTCTCTTAGACTATTAATCATCCATCAAGTGGCGGGAGACAAATGTAAGAGAGAATGTGCAATTCGGCCAGGGATCAAACCCAGGACCAAATTGATTTGGAGTCTAATGTGCTTGGGATACCTAGCAGACCATCACAAAGCAGGTCAAATCAATTGAAAAATTCATCATCTATCAAACAAGAGCCATGTCGGACATGGCCATCCCCCGCCGAGAAAGCTTGATAGTAAACTGAAGCCTAATAGATTAAGGGTTCTACTTTAAGAAATTAAGCCCCTACAAAATCTAAGTCTTTAAATAACAAAGGGCAATAACTCCAAAATTATGCAAGCCAGAGTTGTAGTTCTTGTGCACTGCACTTCTCCTGCATGAGATCTATCCACCCATAAAGTTTCAAGTTGATAGCTTTAATAATTTAGGAGATATGCTGCGGACAAAATCTAAGTCTTAAAAATAACAAAGGGCAATAACTCCAAAATTATGCAAGCAAAGGTTGTAGTTCTGTTTACTGCACTTCTCCTCCATGAGATCTATCCACCCATAAAGTTTCAAGTTGATAGCTATTATACTTTAGGAGATATGCTCCGGACAAAATCTAAGTCTTAAAAATAACAAAGGGCAATAACTCCAAAATTATGCAAGCAAGAGTTGTAGTTCTTGTGCACTGCACTTCTCCTCTATGAGATCTATCCACCCATAAAGTTTCAAGGTGATAGCTATTATACTTTTGGAGATATGCTCCGGACAAAATCTAAGTCTTAAAAATAACAAAGGGCAATAACTCCAAAATTATGCAAGCAAGAGTTGTAGTTCTTGTGCACTGCACTTCTCCTCCATGAGATCTATCCACCCATAAAGTTTCAAGTTGATAGCTATTATACTTTACGAGATATGCTCCGGACAAGATTAGTGACGGAATGACGGAAGGACGGAATGACGGAATGACGGAAGGATGGAATGACGGACGGAGAGCATTACTATATCCCCTTCGCCGAAAACGGCGGGGGATAACAAAGAAGACCTGCAAAAGACGACGGACCTACTGAGCATCATAATTCAATTTTATTATGCAGACTTGCAAACATAATTCTGAATGTGACAGTTGAACTCAAAAGTGAAGTACCCTATTAAGATAAAGCACCATAAACAGCTCAGATCAAAATAAATTATCATAAATCCCATATTTCTTACTCTGATAAGTAAACAATAAAACATACAAGCTATCTTTCTAAAACCCTTTGTTACACATGCTTCAAGTGTTTCCAAATCTCCTGTACAATAGTGGGAGACAGAAAGTTGGAAAGAATGAGTGCCCCTGTCGGGGATCAAACCCAGGATATGGCTCAATGGGAAACAGTAGTAACTATCTATAAACATAGGCAGTAACAACTGTTTTGCGCTGAGCCCTCAACATAAGTTACCTCTGTAAACTTTGCAAAGAATGTTCAAAGCTGCTTTAAACAAAAATTCATATCACCAAACAACTTTCAATTTTTTTATGTACCTGTGAGAAATATCCTCTGTGAAAATGAAGTCATAATGCATTTGATGACATCAATTCCAGATCTTACTCACAAAAGACCAAATTCATTAAAATTGTCATCTAAAACAAATAAAACCTCCACAGAGCCTTGTTTAAAGATGACTTATTTAATAAATTCGATATTCAATGACAACTCATTCAATATCTTCCAATTATCAATAGATAGGGTTACTAGTAATTATAGACACAAAGAGTAGCCTAAAATGGTGACCTTGACCTTGAACCTATTATTTGAACAAATGTTTTAGATAGCACATGATATTATGTTTGGAAACAAATTGTGCAAATTTACATAAAAATTTATAGATAATTACAATACATCTTCCTTATTTCTCCTTCAGACTTTGATGATGTAGAAAAGGATTTGATTTGAATTGAATTGGGGTTTTACGTCGCTTTCAACAATCTCTCAGTCATATCGCGACGACTGGAGCACCTAACGATGGATTCCTGGTATTTCTCACACCAGTACTACCACCACATCCCTTTCCTAGCCTCCAGTTGCTATTCCGCATAGGTTTATGATTATCTACCCATTGGTGGAAGACAAATGTCGGAAAGGATAAGTGTCATGGCCGGGGATCGAACCCGTGCAAATATAGACCTCTGGATTAGAAGTCCGGCGCGCTACCAACTGCACTATTGCCGCGGCTGATGTAGAAGAGGAAGATACCTTCTTGTTTGTTCCCATTATTTTCCATTTTTATCAAAATGAGAGTACAAATATGTATTCTTCTATTATTTTCAGCTGTTACTAGACCTTGGTGTTGACATTAATGCAAGAAACAATGAAGGAAAGACTCCTCTACAGACTGCCCTGTTGTACAACAATCTAGTCATCGCTAAAATGTTGATCGACAGTGGAGCACAGGTTGACGAGGTTTTATCGAAAAAGACAGGAACATCGTTACTTCATAAATTAGTAATGGGTGATAGGATGAAGGCTGTCCAGTTACTCGTTGATTGTGGTGCATCGGTTAATACGAGAGACATATGGGGAAGAAGTCCTCTGCATCTTACATTATTGCGCAATAGTAACCGCATGTTGCTCTATTTACTTGAGAAAGGAGGTGAAATTAATTCTCTGGATGGAAATGGTGAAAGTCTTCTTCATGTTGCTTTTCATTACAAGAACTTAGAAATGGTTAAACTGTTGATACAGAAAGGTGCTGATGTAACATGTCGTAACAAAAAGAGTTTGACTCCCTTACATTTGTCTGTGGAGGGAGGATATGTTGACGTTACTAAGATAATTCTCAAGAAGAGCACGACGAATGTGAACACCAAGGAAAAAGTAATGGGTCGAACACCGTTACACTTTGCATGTGCTATAAATAGTTCAACAATAGCTAAAATGTTGATAGAAAATGGTGCAGATGTAAATCTATCAACAAATTTCAGAAAATCTCCACTACATATAACAGCAAAACAAGGTTCAACAGAGACAGCCCAACTCTTGATAAAGAGTCATGCTAATGTGAACATGTTGACCACTGGTAACAAAACACCGCTACACGAAGCCATCGAAAATAAGAGTTTTAATATAGCGACACTACTAGTACAAGCAGGCACAAACATTAACTTCAGAGATCTTCATGGATTAACACCATTACATTATTCTGTAAGAGTGCAATCAACAAGTTTTGTACAATATCTGATACATAACGGTGCAATTGTAAACGCAAGAGATAACCAACAAAGGACAGCACTTCATCACGGAGCAGCGCTGGATAATTACGATATATGTCGCGTTCTCATTAATACAGATATCGACAAAGATTCCCCTGACGAGGACAATAACATTGCTGCACAGTATGCCATATCTGACCATGTGAAAGATCTTTTCAGAAACAAGGAGACAAACAAAAGGGGAAACTAACCCTAAAATTCATGAATGTAATACAAAAATTAACCCTTCTCATGCTGAATAAAAATTCTTCGAAAATTATAACAAAATCAAAGTGCTCAGAGCTTTGCATGCACTAAAAGTAAGTCGGTACATGTTTTGAAAACTACAGTTTTAAGCTTTTCTTGTTTCATAAAAGGAAAAACAGGTGGTAAAGACAAAGAACAGATTGCACATATGTGCAGGCTGATGTTTGTCTATAGCTCCTGCCAAGGCAGGAATATTCTGGGTTCAGCATGACAAGAGTTAAAATTGGTTGAAATTGAAAGATGTGATAGAAAACTTATTTAGTTAACCCGTATTCTGATAAAATTATATGAATTTCTTCAAAACAAACTACCCATTTTGCAAACATTTCAATCAGTCTTCTAAACAATTAAGTAGAAAGCAGGCAAATTTTGGGATAAGACCACATGTATTGGATGAAATTAATAAGAACTATTCGTTACTGAAAGAAACATGAAATCTACAAAACGAGATTTTCTTTGATTCTTTATACAAAGATCAGCAGAATCATGGTTTATCACAATTTCATGATAAACTAAATAGAAAATTAGGAAATAAAGGATCTATCATGAGATTTTGCTCTGAGCAAGCCTAGAATCATACAGTTATGAAGCTAGTCTATTCTCGACAAAAATAAGATTTGCCTGTTTCAAACTTAATGAGCCTGTGCATGACATTTCCAACAATTTGAAACATGCGTGAGGCGGGAAACAATCAGTAGTCTGGTCAGTCACAGAGTGTTATTAGAAGATAGCAGGTCTGTCAAATGACTCTGTGACTTTGTCTCTCTAAAAATGGCAAAATGAAGACTCTGGCCAGGCTGTGTGGATGTACAGGCTGGCCAGAGTCTTTACTGAGCGCACTTTTGAAAATGTTGGAAATATCACACACTGGCCGAATTATTGTAACAGATCTTTCATCTCACAATAACAACAGTTTTGTGATTTGGAATGTATTTTTAAATCGTACTGCGAAGCAGTAGATTTATATCTACCGTTTTCCAGAAATCCAGTCTGTTTGACCCAGTACATTTTTACCATTATCTTCTGAGCAATGTGTTCAAACCAAATTATGTGTTTTCAAACACCGAAGAAACGGCCTTTTCAGTCACAATCTACAAACTTTGTTTATACCTTATTTACTTTTCGACAAATAGAGAAGAGGCTAATACAAAATTTGATGTAATTTTCGCTTTTAGTAATTACCAGTTAGTATTTTCAGTGTTTATAACAAGATTTTCGGTTGAGTAAAGGATTTGAAACGTACAATAAGTTAACTGTATAATTAATTTGTAGCACTTACAATATTACTGCTCTGAACTTTCTCGAACGGTCATTTACCAGTTGTAGGGCTGACAACCAATCAAATTCTGTTATGATTATCACTCGGTCAAAACCCACGCGTAAATTCAGACCACGTGTAAATTCAGATGGACATCGTCTGCTCGAAATGTGTCAATTAACTTGTTTGTCATTAGTCAATAGTCGTCTGCACTCAAACAGGGAGCGTGGGAAGTTTACTTTTTTTTCGCATGTGTTAACAAATAGAAATAATTTTGTAATTTTGAAATATTTGATTTCAATAAGCACTCTGATCACGCTCCAATCCTATTTTCATTAAATTCAAATTTGAGTATGAAGAAAAATTATTCAACAACAAATAAACCGACAAAAACATACGATAAACTGATATAGGGGTAAGTTCATATCGGACTCGATTTCGACCAGAGTTAACCGGGTTTCCATCAGAACGGCCTCGGTTTCGACACTAGTGATGTCATTGTAACCTTTCAACCTCGACGCTTCTGATCCTGGGTCAGGCCGGTGTTACTTGGGTTCCAAAATGGCGTCGAGAATAGTGCACAACAATTCGATTACAAAAAAAATAAATATTCTCTATTACTTTAAATAACAAATACTTTTTTCTTATTTTATATAGTATTTTGCACGAGTTTATCACATTTCTTAATGGGATAACGATATTTCATGGTAAATTAATTAATGTAGCGGTAAATGAGAAATTTGTTTACTACCACCAGTGGGTAACTTCGTTCACATGAATGTCTTTTCTGCGCATGCATATTACAGTCAATTTTAGATTATTACATCATCTCACGCGTCTCTCGGGCTGCCATTTGAATTTCCCCCTAGGATAGCAGCAAGAGCGATCTATTTTTAGAACAACTCATGAATAATCATAGAGTGCTACTAGATTTAATCGATTGGTCAGAAACCAAAGATATAAATAGCATAGTTGGCGATTTCACATGTTTCTTGAGGGAAAATGCATTTACAGTATTTGGGAAAACCCAATGCTTGAAATACAAACATGTTGGTAATCAAAATTGTAAATAGTTTAATGAAAATTGTTTGTTGCTAAACAGGCTTTTAAACTCTATAGAGAGAGGAATAATATTAACAGACAAGCTTTTAGCTTGGCGCGTGCTCATTATAACAACGTAAAAATCTGCTAAGAAATAATTTAGACTAGCAGAGGGCTATCGAATCAGCAAACTTTCAAAATCGGACCCACGAGGTTGGATGAGCTGGCGATGTCCTTGAAAAGATGGATTGTTAAGACAAAAAACTCACAAATTTAAAGATTTTACCAACTCTTATTGTCCAAATTTGAGCCCTTTTGAATGGCGAACTATTGCACTATCCCAGCCTCTCAATGATGTACGATTTACAGTGCTGACAGCACTTTGATTTCTTCCATATCTATAGAAATGACGGATTAAAGCTTGAATATTACAATCAAAGTGTCTGCCACTGAAGCATAGCTCAAAATAACCTACATGAGCTGGTGTTGAACTCATACGGATAAGTAAAATTGAAATATATGGTTTACAAGTCCAATAGGCTTATTGTATTTAAACCAAAGAAGCTATGCAGGACAGTGGTGAGAGTGGTCTTCCATAACATTGGACGCCATCATAATGATCTTACACTGGTGAACGACAAGGATATTTCTGATGGTGGTGCACTTTAGAAAACAATGGTATTTATGTGACAAAGTGATAATAATGTCTACAAAGCTATGAGTTGACTAATATAGTATATTACAAACCCTTTACCACTTTGATTAAAGAGTTTAAAGCAGTATTAAAGGAGTTATTGAAATCATTGTGTAACTCAAAATGATCCTAATAACCAATTAAGGACAAATTACTTGTTTCCATGCATCTTGCAAGTTGTAAATTGCTGTGATTCATAGTTGCTGAGAAAAGTGAGACGAAAGTTTTACAGATGGACAGAATGACACAGAAGGACAAACAGACAGGAGTAAACCAGTATACCCCTGTCTTCTTTGAAGCAGGGGTATAATAAGTGATGAAGCCCTCTCTCTAAAAAGCTGAATGAGAATCTCTCTATCAGTTTATAAGAGAGAGGGCTACATTACAGTAGCTAGGAAGTATCCCTTCTGTGTGTGGGATCAAGATTCTTCCTTCTATAAATTTCCTATTTTTCCCCATATTAAAATGAATTAGCCTTAACTTTTTACTCGTAGAACTTTTTTGTTATTGCTCTAGTTCTTCATCTATCCGTATTTTTCTCCCCTCTTTGACGTCACATGTATACAACAGCATTGTTGCATACATGTCTCTACATCAATAGTGGCAGATCCAGAGGAGGTGGAGGTGTTCAAACCAATCCCACCTGCAGCCTCAATATTTAATTTCAATCAAAATACGGTAATGATAGGAAAATGACCCCCTCCCCCTACCCCCCACCCCCCCACACACACTGCAGAAATCCAGAATGCACTATTGATCAATTCTACAGCAAAGAATGGACAAAAGGATGAATGGATAAAGCAGTATTGTTCATGGTTGCCTTTAAGAAACAAAATTAATTTACTTACACTATCCTGTGCTGGTTCCTTGTCTGGGCCTATTCCAGCATCAATGGCACACTGTAAACAATCTGCTGATGGCTGTGTGGGTATGGTTTGGGGAACCAGTAAGACATCTTTGTCTGCTACAGTTGGCTCTGCCTGTCAACAAAGAGAGAATACTATGTACAAATTCATTAATTAATATTTCCGAATTCTTTAAGGAAAATCCATAAGGACTCTTTTACATAGTTCACATTTTAAAGAAAGAAACTTCTTCTTTACCTGTTAATATTCTGTTGAAATGTTAAGATAATTGGATAATATTTCGGAACTTTGTCACATAAATGAATATATTTTGTGTGAACATTGATGTTTCCATGTTCCCAATGCATCCACACCATTTCCAAAAGGAACTTATCTTGTGGCCCTTCAATCACCCTGTGAAAGTTCCAAAAGAACATAGTATTATTTGCTCATTTGCCAGACAAGCTAATTTCTGGATAACAGAAAGATCCATCAATATAAATTTCCTGAAAACTTAATTTCATGACTTAAGATTTCATATTATTTGGTATCTAGAATTCTGTTGTGAAATATATCATCAAGTTACAGTCAAAACTGTCAATAGCAGCCACCCACAAGACAAGGCAAAATCAGCCGCATAAGGGAGTTGGCCACTTAATGGAAAATCCCCTCAATCCTTGCTGGTGGCCACGACGAACAACAATTTGGCTTATATCATTAGTCCATCAGATGGGTCACCGAAAATGTAGTATTCGTATTCGTAAGATTCAATATCTAAATCGGCGAGGGAAGACCAAAACAATGTAATTATTTCTTGAATTAGCGGTATTTACCATGTTTTGGTCATTCACTACCAATATGTTTTACCTGGGGAATATTTCTTGTATTTAACGGCGTATGTATAAACAAGTTGCATTTTGTCACAGGGACGATAAAGTATTGCATAAACTTCATGTGAGAAACATAATGAACAAGATTTTGACACTAATAATATTCCTGTTTACTTAAAATATATTATTATTCATTAGAGAAAGTGACAATTTCTACTTCATTCCATGAAAGTATACATGCGCTGAAGATACGACGTTTTAAGTGTTCATTATTTTCACAGTAGCGGGTTCCTGTGGATTTGACAGCAATTTGTTTCACATGCCCGGGATGTAAACAATGTCTTGTTTTCCAGTATGCTTGACGACGTAAGTTGACGTCATTTGGAAAATCCCCAGACATTTTCGACAAGCGGTGATGATTCCACAATACTAAACACAAAAACATCAATTTTATTAATTTGTTATTTATTTTTCTTCATTTGTGTGTCATTAAATTTCCCTAAGACAACAAGATTTTTGGTGCAAAGAAGAGAAAAAAATGGTTATTCTGATAAAAAATAAATACTGAGGTGACGAAGGGAAATTCCTTCCGAGATCAATTCGTCTAATAAATCTTTTGATTGTTTAGACAAACAGCAATGTTTAATAGGTTGATTAATTGGAATATTAATCATCTCCTACTGTTATCAATCAAATAATATGCTGGCCGCCCGGATAACACAAACTAGTAAAGGTGTTATTAGGTAAGCGTCACGGTAAATGCATACGATAATCCAGATGCGTTATCAATTTTTCGTTAATCAGCAAGTCACCTGTCATAATTTGATGACTCCCGTGACCGCTTAATGGGATGTACAATGGGTGCGATTCAGACAATTAAAGGTGACCGCCAGCTGCATACGACAGAATGCCGCTATTCACAGTTACTTTAAAGAGCAAATTTGCGCGGGCGGACTTGAGCTTGCCGCATACGGCAGCGAGGCCACTATTCTCAGGTGACCGCTCACACAGTTTTGACTGTATTAATATTTTCTTCGATTCTCGTACCTTGACTGTATGAGTCTTTGCATCTGGTGAATGTCTCGGACTGTGAGGGCTATGGGGTGATCTACTAGATCTCTCTACAGCACTAGCCGACTGGGCTCGTCTTGGACTAAAGTCTAGCTTCAGATCCAGTTTCTCTTTCAACAAAGAGGTCATTGGTCGTGGAGTAAACTCACTTTGATTGTACTGCAATGAAAACACAAATTGGTTATCCCTCTCAAGCTGTTCAAAGCATATACCTACTGTGCATTTAACTTTGGCAGAAGCGTAGCATAAGATCAGCCTGCAATGATGTGCAGTCTGATCTTAGGCTTCACTACTTGATTTCCATTTTATTGTGGTACAAAATTGATTTGTCCCCAAAAATTTGCAAATAGGTTTGATCATCAGCAGAAAAAGGGTTAAGCAATAACTGAGTATTGCTACATAAACAAGAGCCGTCGGAGACGGATTATACTCCCCGAATAAGGCATTGACACAAAAACAAGAGCCATGTTGGACATGGACATCCCTTGCCACAAAAGCTTGATAGTAAACTGAAGCCTAATAGATTAAGGATTCTTTTGTACTGTAAGAGATTTACCTAAAACCCAAGTATTTAAAATAACAAAGGGCAATAACTCCAAAATTATGCAAGCAAGAGTTGTAGTTCTTGTATATTGCAATTCTCCTCCATGAGATCTATCCACCCATAAAGATTCAAGTTGATAGCTAATATACTTTAGGAGATATGCTCCAGACAAAATCTTAGTATCAACAAGAGGGCCATTGGCCCTAAAGCGCTCACCTGATGCATGGCTTGACAAAAGTCAGATTTCAAGAAGTAAATATTTCAGTTAAATATGTTGCCTCTAAAATACTTAAAAAAAGTTTTTGACCCTCTATCAAACTTGTGTAAGATTTCAAGACAATTTCAAACTTGACCTAGGTTTCACACAAACATTCTGATCAAGTTTCAAGATATTTGAGTAAACAAGGTTTTTTTAAGATTTGATCCCTTGACCCAATTTTTAACCCCACTAGACCCAATTTCAAACTTGACTGAGATTTGATGGAGACAAACATTCTGAACAAGTTTCAAGACATTTTAGCCCAAAATGTTGCCTCTAGAGTGCTCATCAGATTTTTTTAGGATTTGACCCCTTGACCTAATTTAAACTGGACCGAGATTTGATGCAGATAACATTCTGACCAAGGTCTCAATACCTCTAGACCAAAAATATGGCCTCTAGAGTGCACACAAGGTTTTTCCAAGATTTGACCCCTTGAACTCATTTTTGATCCCACTTGACCCAATTTTGTAGTTGACCAAGATTTGATAGAGACAAACATTCTGACCAAGTTTCAAGACGCTTGGGCCAAAAATATGGCTTCTAGAGTGCACACGAGGTTTTTCTAAGATTTGACCCCTTGACACCATTTTTGACCCCACTTGACCCGATTTCGAACTTGACTGAGATTTGATGGAGACAAATACTGTGACCATGATTCAAGACATTTTGACCAAAAATATGGCCTCTAGAGTACACACAACGTTTTTCTAAGCTTTGACCCCTTGACCCCATTTTTGACCCCACTTGACCCAATTTAGAACTTGACTGAGATTTGATGGAGACAAACATTCTTACAAAGTTTCAAGACATTTGGGCCAAAAATGTGACCTTTAGAGTGCAAACAAGATGTTGAAGGACGACCGGACGCCGGACACAGCTCGATCACAATAGCTCACCTTGAGCACTTTGTGCTCAGGTGAGCTAAAAATAACAAAGGGCAATAACTCCAAAATTATGCAAGTAAGAATTGTAGTTCTTGTGCACTGCACTTGCCCTCCATAAGATCTACCCATACATAAAGTTTCAAGTTGATAGCTATTATACTCTTAGAGATGTGCTATGAACAATATCTCAGTATAAAAAATAAGATGTGTTTGTGAAACACAAATGCCCCGTAACAGCGATCTCTCGATAAGGCAAAGGTTAAGTTTTCGGGTTAAGTTTTGGGACAGACGGACGGATAGACGGATGGACGAACAGACAGACAGACGGACAGACAGACTGAAATGAGTAAAACAATATGCCCCCGATCTCTCGATAAGGGGGCATAATAACAAAGAGCAATGACTCCAAAATTATGCAAGCAAGAGTTGTAGTTCGTGTGCATAGCATTTCTCCTCCATGAGATCTATCCACCAATAAAGTTTCAAGCTGATAGCTATTATACTTTTGGAGATATGCTCCTGACATAATCTAAGTATCAAAAATAACAAAGATCAATAACTCCAAATTTATGCAAGCAAGAGTTGCAGTTCTTGTGCACTGCCATTGTCCTCCATATGATCTATCTACCCATAAAGTTTCAAGTTGATAGCTATTATACTTTAGGAGATATGCTCTGTGGTCAGATTGCAAGGACTCAATTAAGGTGTTATCTTATACAGCTAACATAAAGGTAACAAACATTAAACCCCCTGTTTGCATGACATATTTTTAGACACAAATTTCAAATAGTTTATGGTAAAGGGCATCTGATTTGTTACTCAAATGTGAAATTTCATCAAATTCTGAGCATAAGACTAGGAGAAATGAAAGAATAACTGTATTTTACACGCTAACGTAAAGGTAACAAACATTAAACCCCCTGTTTGCATGACATATTTTTAGACACAAATTTCAAATAGTTTATGGTAAAGGGCATCTGATTTGCTACTCAAATGTGAAATTCATCAAATTCTGAGCATAAGACTAGGAGAAATAAAAGAATAACTGTATTTTACACGCTAACGTAAAGGTAACAAACATTTAGCCCCCTTTTTGCATGATATATTTTTTTTACGTTAATTTCAAATTCTTAATAGTAAAGGGCATCTGATTTGCTACTCAAATGTATAATTTCATCAAATTCTGAGCATAAAACTAGGAGAAATGAAAGAATAACTGTATTTTACACGCTAACGTAAAGGTAACAAACATTTAGCCCCCTTTTTGCATGATTTATTTTTTTTACGTTAATTTCAAATTCTTAATAGTAAAGGGCATCTGATTTGCTACTCAAAAATGAAATTTCACTAAATTCTTACTGTTAGACTAGGAGAAATTTGGGAAAAACTGTTTATACCCTAAGTCCTCTTTTCCAGTGACGAGGCCTCAAATCCAAAAACCGTCACAGATGCATCAACACTATATCATAGGAAGTTCACATGGTAAGTTTCATTTGATTTTGCCCAAGGAATACCGAGAAATTGGTGGGGACGGATGGACGGAATTAGGATGAACAGACAGACAAAGCGGCGGCTATATGAAAGGTCTTGTCCCAAGCAATGACTGTGTGAAATATGAAGGCTGTATGACATACCATTCAAGAGTTATGACCAAGGTTAAATTTTGTAATGAAATTTGACCTTGAAAAATGACCCTGACCTTGACTGATGACCTTAAACTTGGTACCTACAGAAAAGTCTTGTCACAAGCAATGATCCTTTGAAATATGAAGGCTCTATGACTTACCATTCAAAAGTTTCAACCAAGATTTAAAATTTTTAAAAGAAATTTGACCTTGAAAAATGACCTTGACCTTGATTGATGACCTTGAACTTGTTACATACAGAAAGGCCTTGTCCCAAGCAATAATCATGTGAGAAATGAAGGCTCTATCACTTACCATTCAAAAGTTATGAGGAAGATTAAAGTTTTTCATGTCAACTCCAACAACAACAAGAATGACAACGCCAACGACGCCAAGGTGATCACAATACCTCGGGTTTTCTTCGAAAACAGCCGAGCTCAAAATCCCAGACCCAATCAAGTTTGACACAAATCGAGCTGTACAGTATATGGAGAGGTTTGGAAAGAAGAGTAATTGTAATTCCATCTGACAAAACAAAAGTACTACCTACAGGTGCATTACTCGGCCAATTGTGCTAGATAATGCAAGAATCTGGTGTGCTTCAAAAATTGGGTACAGAGTAAAAGCTCCCCCACTATGTTTCTGATCTCCCGAGAGTGTTTTATTGATCTTTTATATCTTACAAATTAAGCTACCTTTTTTGGGAGAAATTCTTCAGAATTAGACTGCAGATTTCCGGTAGAAAAGATAAGGGGTGTGGCCGTATCTCTCCCAGGGGTCATTGCAAACGCTCGAGATCCGTCCTCAGGGGAGTTAGGTCTTGGCACGACATCACTGGTTACATTGGCACGTCGATTTAACTCTTTGCGTAGATCTTCTATGGTGTGGATTGTGAACCTGTAGAAAATAGAGATTCAATTTTTTTGTTTATAATGCAACTGACATGACAAATTAAAAGTAGTTTTAGGCAATCAGTTTCAAATCAATGTTCGATAATTGCTTATTAGTTGGAAGAGTAAATCAACAAACCATCGATTGTACAATGGTTTTCTTAGAAATTATAACAGAAATCCCAGTATCACTCCTTTGAAGAATAGAATTTGAAGGTTTAGTTAAAACTCATGACCTAAAGACTAATCCAGCAGATTTGTCTTATAAACTCCATGGCTCAGCATGAAACAGTTGTAAATGCCTATAAACATATAGGCATTAATAACTGTTTCATGCTGAGCCATCAAACTGATGTCAGTTCTGTAAACAAAATTTAATGGCTTTCATTTATGTGTTAGGACCTGATTAATCCATTGGATGAAATTTCTTAGTCAATTAGCACAATCAGAAGCCCAAACTTACTGATTACTGATTACAATACAACTGCCCATCACTAGTAAATAGTTCCATAGTCAAACCTGTACAAATCAAACATTTAAACATGCATATTTTTGACATCTAATACCCCTTAACGGGCATTTTTCTAAAAATTAGACCTTGAAAAAAGTCCTCAGCATATTCTTGGCAATTTGCCAACAAAAACAGCATTGTATCTTGAAGGGTAGTAATTAGCAATGTCATTTTTCGTAAATTAAGTTTTGCAGCCAGTCAGATGGATTGACTAATAAGTTTGTGCGTGTTTGAGAGAGAGAAGGAGGGGGGGGGGGGTATTACATGATAATACATACAACAACTTCTCAAAATGTCCATATATAGTGTTGGAAAGAATATACAGTCAACTCTCGTTACAATGACCACATTTGTTCCCAGAAAATATGTCGTTGTAACGAAAATGTCGGTGTATTGAATGAACACTGAAGTCAATTAATGCACAATTGTCGAAAAGCAGCATATATTGTATAAAAAACTGTATATAGTACATGTACAAACGAACTGAAACGCGTTTTTTCAAATATCCTTAAACATTTGAATAGCTTTATTGAACTGATCTTTTTATACTTTATTTCCCATATGCATTCTATCAAAATTTAAATGCGATGATCTTTAAACGAACAAAATCTGTATAGCAAAACAGAGAAAAAGCTTAACAAACTAATGTAGACCTAAACAAAATAAAGAGTATTGAAATGATAAATGTTTTAAAGGTGCTAATTTAACATTGCCATTGTTTGCAATGCAAACATTTTCACACATTTCAAACTTTAAAACTTGGCAATTATCAACTAATTTTAGGTGTTTGTCTATCAAGCCTATAATTAACCATCATGGCGAAATATTTTTGTGTCGTTGTAATGAACAAGCTTATATAGGGAATATGCACTTCCGTTCCCTGAAAATCAGTGTCGGTGTCTGAAAACGAGAATTCCGTTGTAACGAATGAAAAATGCACTGTGCAAATCCGTTCCCAACAGATTTGTGTCGTTAAGTGAAAATGTCGTTGTATTGAGTGTCGTTAAAATGGGAGTTGACTGTAGAAACCAGCCCTGTGATCAGAATGCAAAAACATTTGTGATCGTTGAGAAACTTCACTCACCTTGTGGTGAGTACACATGCAAAATTAGTAATACTAGTAATATTTTTAAACATCTCACAATTCTTGTTCATCCTGAACAAAGGGCTGTACATCTACTCATATTCTCATATTCTATACATGATATAGCTACTAAATAGAGCAAGGTTAGTTTTGTGCAATCTCTTGAAATGTATCCATGAGGTATAGATGGTCTCAAACTAACCAACAATTACTGGGTTAGGAACCAACAGATCATATAAAATATAATGTAGAAAATTTAAGCTTAAACCCATCATTCAATCTAGGGCTATGTAACACACATTTTAAAATTGGACCAACATCAGGGTTTCTTTGGTTATTTTGTATCAATCCTACATTATTGCAAATGTATGCAAAAACTAAAGACAAAAAACATAGCGACACCTATAATTTTTTTGGATGCCATCCAGAAGTGTCACACATCATCCAAGGAATCCCAAAATTAGCTCAATTCAAAAACATTGCATTACATAGCATCTATTTGAATAAATCCATTAAACCAATGGGTTAATAAAAGTGCAGTTGCACTTAAAAACAATTGGCCAAAAAGGGCTAGTATCACTTCACTGGCTCTTCAAAACATAAACACTATTTATAGGAACCCCTGTAATTGAAAAGAAAATAAACATACACATTATACAATTTGCATTTAAAGACCTTGGCATTTGTATAATTCAGACGCAAATAATTCAGATCTATCATCATGCCAAATACATGTATAAGAATTGTTATGTATCTTACGGTAGTGGTCCCATAATAGTTCTGCAACAATTTGGAACTCAAATATTTCACAATATTAACTGAGGTGTCCCATTTAAAAATGCTCAATGTAAAATTATCAATGTTGACTTTTGACCTTGATAGATGACACTAACCTTGGCATTTACAGATGCATATAAATAAGATCTACTTATTATACACCTTGAAATTCTATTTAATATGTTAAACCAACTGTATAAACCATGAAACCCCATCTATAATTTATTTACCATTTACACCTGAAAAAGTTCATGACTTCAAAGTGCTGCAGAACTATTACAGATTCACTACCTTAAAATTGCTCAAGGTAAAATTGACAGCGTTGAATATTGACCTTGATAGATGACCCTGACCTTGGTATCTATAGATGCATATCAATGAG
The DNA here is from genome assembly GCA_948146395.1 of Fragum whitleyi. Lineage (NCBI taxonomy): Eukaryota > Metazoa > Mollusca > Bivalvia > Cardiida > Cardiidae > Fragum > Fragum whitleyi. Next base: position 69,093,403 of record OX411548.1, read on the forward strand.
ATCTATATATCATACACCCTGAAATTCTTTTGAATATATAAAACAAACTATATAAACCACAAACCCCATCTACATTTTATTTACCATTTACACCTAAATATGTGGTGTTTGGGTTCCATTAACGGAACAACGGAAGTAAACATGACACCCTGAGTCACCGGCTTTAATGGTGACATGTATCGTCTTCTACTGAAATCAAAAGTCATAAATAGAGAATGATAATATGTCACTGTCTTGAATTAGCAAAGTGATCTGGTAGTGGTTGGGAGAATTTTACCATGAGGAGGCTCTGCCGAGTCATGGTAACTTCACACAGCCAAGACCAAATTACACTGATATTTTAAGACATTAACATATTCTATTTATCATGCATTCATTTTCAGATCTTAAATTTTCTGAAACTTCTAAAAATGGACTGCCTGATATAATTTTATTTTATCAGGTAGAAATGAAACACGAATGCCTCCGTAACAGCGACCTCTCGATAAGGCGAAGTTTAAGTTACGGACAGACAGACGGACAGACAGACGGACATGAGTAAAACAATATGCCCCCGATCTCTCGATACGGGGGCATAAAAATCAGGTCATTGTAGGCTTTATTGCAGGACAAATATGGAAAATCATCAATTTTAATAGAGCTCAAAGGCATGGACGTGTAATAAATCCACTAGATATTTCATATCAATGACACATAGATATATAGGTAGTTACAACTGTTTCATGCTGAATGATGGTTATGTTAGTTAGATACAGTAATGCAAATCAACTTGTGAGCACAAAATTATAAAAAGAGCTTACATTTTTGTAGTAACTCAGGGTCCACATTTGTTAAAAGTGATACCCCTTTGTAACCTTGAAAATGACATTATTATATATCAAATGAAGGCTTTTACAATATCGCTATTACATTTCTTAAATTATTAGAAATCAATCACATTCATAATTCACTAAATTCTTTTATAAAAGAACTCATTTCATGTTCATAACAAGGTGCCAAATTGTCACAAGATACGCCCGTCAAACTGCTTAGTATTAACTGGGGTTTTGAATAGAACTGAGGTTATTTTGAATGAATATTTTTTGCACCCATGAAGTTTCATGATCCTAGCTATTATACATTTAGAGATATACTCCGGACAAGATTCTAGTATGAAAAACAACAAAGGGCAATAACACAAAAAAAGGCCAGGTAGAGTTATGGTTCTTGTGCACTGCACTCCCCCTTGGTGAGATCTATACACCCATGAAGTTTCATGATCCTAGCTATTATACTTTTAGAGATATACTCCGGGCAAGATTCTAGTATGAAAAACAACAAAGGGCAATAACACAAAAAATAGGCCAGGTAGAGTTATGGTTCTTGCGCACTGCACTCCCCCTTGGTGAGATCTATACACCCATGAAGTTTCATGATCCTAGCTATTATACTTTAAGAGATATTCTCTGGACAAGATCCTAGTATGAAAAACAACAAAGGGCAATAACTCAAATAATAGGCCAGGTAGAGTTATGGTTCTTGTGCACTGCACTCTGTAATGATGAGAAGAATACAATTGCCAAGTTTGAAGTCCATCGGTCTTCAAGTAACAGAGTTATGCTCCGGACAAAGAAGTGGACGCCGCCGGACGCCCAGACACCCGGACAACCGGACGCCACGGGTGATCCCATAATACGTCCCGTCTTTGATGGGCGTAAATAAAAAGCAAACTAATAATCTTATATTCATTGTTTGAATTGCTTCATTGATTGTGAGTATATATGGAAGGCTTAGCACGAAACAGTTGTGACTCCCTATATGTTGAAGCATAGCTGAAACATTGATTGATTGAATGGAGTTAAACGCCGCTTTCAACATTATTTCAGTTATATCACGGCGGCTGGAGCACCTAACAATGGATCCCTGGTATTTCTCTCACCAGTACAACCATCACATTCTTTCCTAGCCTCCAGCTGCTATCTCACATAGGTCTCCGATAATCAACCCATTGTTGAGAGACAAATAGTCGGAAAGAATGAGTGCTGCCGTAGGGGATTGAATCCGTGACCTCTAAAATGACAGTCCGCTGCGCTACCAACTGCGCTATGATGGCGGCTGCATAGCTGAAACAAAGTGCAAATCAAGAAAGACATACTACACAACAAATAATAGAATTTTTTTAAGCAAGCTAATGAATTTTGTTACCCTTTTTAGGTCATGGAAATTAATGACTGCTGATGATTATGATTGATTTCTCAAGGCTCATAATCATCTTACAGACAGACACTTTTAAAGCAATATGCCCCCAATCCATATTTAGATGTGTGGTCATAACAAGAGCAACATCTACAGGTGCCTACGCTTGGCTATTCAAGTGATGGATTTTGAATAAAACTCTTAAGTCTAAAAAATGGGCATATTTTGCAAAAAATACATTTAGAGTTAATAGTGATAGTATGAAAGTATATATTGCTCTTTTGATGGTGAACATGTGTGCCAAGTGAATGCCTTAAAAAAAAACAGAGATATCACAAAATGGCTACGTTTTTGCAGGAGGACAACAAAGACACCAAGGCTATGGACATACCTCGGGCTTTTCTCCTAAAACAGCAGAGCTTAAAAAGTCATAAAATACAACTACAATGACTTTAAAAGATGAGAATGTGCAATAGGAAGTAAAAGGATGTGATGTTAGATCTACAATATAAAAATATTGAACATGCCCTCACAATGGCTCTTGTCTTGATCATCTACAATAATACCCCCTATACTGTGTGCCTCCAACTGAACATATTTAACACTTGACTTAAGATTTTGCTTCAAGCAAATTGCCAATTTTCATGACATTTCAACCACTCTGATTCATTTTTTTCACAATAATTCAGCAGAAAGCAGACTATGAAAGCTAAGATAAGTATATCTGTGCAGACTGATCTTAGTCTAATTCTACTGTCAGCTAAAGCTTGTGAACAGGAAAAATTTGACATGAACATGAGAAGGGTTAAACAAGTATAAATCTTTTGCTTTGTTCTAATTCATCAATCCCTTAAAAAAATCTAGTTGAGAAAAGACATTATATGATGCAAGGTCATAGTACATTGGTTTGGATATACACGTCAACACAGATATCTCTTATCTTATCATTCTAAATAAAGAGAAATATGTGTTATGTTTGGCCATAGGATGTGACGTTAGTACTATATTGGTTGAGGTATACATGCCAACATATATGCTCTTATCCTGAAATTCTAGGATAAGGAGAAAATTATGTGACATAATGTCATAGGATGTGATGTTAGTTCTACACATGTTGACACAGCTCTTATCTTTTCATCTAAATTAAATAGGATAATGTATGATGTCATAGGATGTGATGTTAGCTTTATATTGGTGGAAGCATACATGTCCAAAAGCAGGTCTTGTCCTATAATTTTATTCATAGCAACACACTTAATTGCTGAAATGACTCTAATGGCAAAGATTATTTGTCCTGGAATGGATCAATTTGCAATAAGGTACTGCTACACTATTTAGACAAGAGCCTTCTAAGGTGTGGGACAAAACAACTACTGGAGGTACCTTGATGTATTATTGCTGTAAGCTAGAAACTCCTCTAGTATGCTGTAATACAAAGGTATAAAACACAATGAAGTATGGAGTTATTATGTAATACAAAGGTATAACATATTATTTAATATGAAGTTATTGTGTAATACAAAGATTTAACAAATAATGTAATATGAAGTTACAACCGATCTCTGATCTATCACTAGTGGCGTAAAAATCTCTGCAATAAAATCTTGAAAATAAAGTCCTGCAACTACAATGTCATAAACTGATTACATTTTATGTATGTTACATTTATATTCATCTGATACTGTAAACGGCTTTATATTGGCGGTGTCCACATTTGGCGGTTTTTCGTTTTCGCTTTATTGGCGGTGATTTATTTTGGCGCATCTTACATGTAACGTCAAAATAAAACGCCTTATATATTTTTTTTTATTTTTGTTGTTCAATCAATAAGAAATGCAATTTTCTAGAGTAGTCTCAGTTTTCTAGAAAGTAAACAATAGTTTGTTTTCACACCTTTCGCAAGAGTAATAACTCGTGTTACTGTTTTTCACACATTTCCCCTTGATTGTCATTAAAATATATCAACCAACTTGAATCTGGAATCTTGAAATGTGTTTTTTTTTCATTAGACATTGACGAATGTTAACGTTGTCAGCCGATTTTCCTATTCCAATTCGAAAAAGTATGGTTTGCATATCTTTGATAAAAATTTAAATTAATATTTACTAAAATGTACATCAAGCAAGATTACATTTCCCTGAAAATAAAGGTTTTATTCATTTTATAAGGACAAATATTGGCGGTGGATTAATTTTGGCGCATCATAGATCGACCGCCAATATAGCCAAAATAAAACCACCGCCAAAAATACCCCGTTTACAGTAACTAAATCAATGGCTAGGCACAAAACAGTTATAACTGCCTTTAAGTTTATAAGCAGTTACAACTCTTCTCCACTGAGCCCACAAAATACATGATGTACAAGACTAAGTAACTAAAGGAAAATAATATTTCAATACAAACATACATCTTTCAATTTTCCTTGCAATTAATATAATGAGATACTGTTCACTCTAGTTTGGAACACTATTTCTGCATGAAATTTACATTTTCCTTCTACATGCATATCTTAATGGACAAATCGGAGAAATGTCTATGTATCAAATCATTAATATACTATTACAAGTCTTCATCAACACACCGCCAGGGTTTTGTGCAGATTTTAATTTTTACAGAGATCTTTATATTCATTAAGTGCCCACTCTCTAAGTTACTTCTTTAGGGCTCCTGCAAATTTAAGGGAACTCAAAAAAGTGCATTTCACTATTCATTCTGCTCCAAGAATTATCGTACAATTATCAAGCTGGCATTTTTTAAAACCAGTAATTCTACAAACTAACTCTCATTTCAAGCAAACAAATAAAATCCATTTATGACAAACTAGCAAATTTTATAATGTTATAAAAACAACACCCTTGTGTTAAAGATGAAAATGTTCACAAAACAATTTGCAAATGGTACGGGGCTTTGCATGTCCACCCACATGCAAAGCAGGGTACCATTTTTCAAATTAGAAACTGGTTTATGCAGTCTTCAGTTAAGCATAACAATCAGACATACCTATCCCCAATAGATCCCTTTGGTTTCCAGAATCCCAGGTCTATGTCCCAGTCTAACTGGTCCATGTTGACATATGTGTAATGGTCCTCACTCTGTTTTAGACGACTTTCCATTGCTCCATTTGTCACTGTCAAATACAGAAAACATACAATGGTCCATGTTGACATATGTGTCATTCCTTCTGAAAATAGCTCAGACCTTTTCCGTAAACTGAAAAGTACCTCAGATGTAGGTGTAGTAATTTTGGGTCATTTTTTAGGTAATTCGGCTTCTGGTGGAACTTCGGTTATTTATAATACTTGAACAAAATAAAGTTTTGGTAATTCTTTTCAGACATTTGTGGAGTTCTTTTGGGTATATTATAATTTGATGATACCTCGCTTTGTTATCAAACTATAAAATGTCCAGTTTTAACCATTCAGTAGTTTTGTTTTTCCCAACATCATCTTCAGTAATGTTTGTCATGTCACATATACCCACCCATGTGAGATCTATGCCATAGAATCACCGATTGATATGTAATGGTCTCCACTCTACTTCATACAACTCTCAGTAGCCCAATTAGTCAACCCCCCCCCCCCCAAAAAAAAATATACCAGAGGCTTGGCAAAAAGTGGTTTCTTAATAGAGGTGGTTGCTCGAGCAATATGGACTGTACGCCAATTTGAAGTTGTAGTTGTTTCACCTCAAGATCGCTTGACAAAAAGGGAAAGCCAGTAATTCTTAATGTCAAAGAGAGAAGCTTTGGAATTCATATGCCCCCCAACATGGGCTCTTCTACCTGCAGACAATTATATTTTTCTATGTCACTTGTACGTGGACAAATAAATATCAGGACAAATCTTCATACCTATGGTATGGTTATTATGAATCTGAGAGATATGATTAGCCTAGCTTTTGTTTAAAAGGGAAGAAAAGATTGTTTTAGACAGAGACAAGAGCCGTCGGAGACGGATTATGCTCCCCAAATAAGGCATTGTCACAAAAACAAGAGCCATGTTTGACATGGACATCCCCCGCCACGAAAGCTTGATAGTAAACTGAAGGCTAATGGATAAAAGATTCTTTTGTACTGTCCAAGATTTGCCTCCTATGAAATCTAAGTAATAAAAATAACAAAGGGCAATAACTCAAAAATTATGCTAGCAAGAGTTGTAGTTAATGTGTATTGCACTTCTCGTCCATGAGATCTATGCACCCATAAAGATTCAAGTTGATAGCTATTTTACTTTAGGAGATAAGCTCCAGACAAAATCTAAGTATCAAAAATAACAAAGGGCTATAACTCCAAAATTATTCAAGCAAGAGTTGTAGTTCTTGTGCACTGCACTTCTCAACCAAAGATCTATCCACCCATAAAGTTTCAAGTTGATAGCTATTATACTTTAGGAGATATGCTCTGTGGTCAGATTGCAAGGACTCAAATAAGATGTAATCTTATACAGCAAACATAAAGTAACAAACATTACACCTCCTTTTTGCATGACATATTTTTAGACACAAATTCCAAAAAGTTTATGGTGAAGGGCATCTGATTTGCTACTCAAATGTGAAATTTCATCAAATTCTGAGCATAAGACTAGGAGAAATGAAAGAATAACTGTATTTTACGTGCTAGCGTAAAGGTAACAAACATTTAGCCCCCTTTTTCCATGATATAATTTTTTTTACGTTAATTTCAAATTGTTTATAGTAAAGGGCATCTGATTTGCTACTCAAATATGATATTTCACTAAATTCTGACTGTTAGACTAGGAGAAATTTGGGAAAAACTGTTTTTTACCCTAAGTCCCCTTTTCCCGTGACGAAGCCTCAAATCCAAAAACCATCACAGATGCATCAACACTATATCATAGAAAGTTCACATGGTAAGTTTCATTTGATTTAGCCCAAGGGTAATGGAGAAATAGTTGGGGACGGACGGACGGACGGACGGACGGACGGACGGAATAACTATTTTACATGCTAACGTAAAGGTAACAAACATTTAGGCCCCTTTTTCCATGATAATTTTTTTAACGTTAATTTCAAATTGTTTAAAGTAAAGGGCATCTGATTTGCTACTCAAATATGAAATTTCACTAAATTCTGACAGTTAGACTAGGAGAAATTTGGGAGAAACTGTTTTTTACCCTAAGTCCCCTTTTCCCGTGACGAGGCCTCAAATCCAAAAACCGTCACAGGTGCATCATCACTATATCATTGGGAGTTCATATAATTAGTTTCATGTGATTTGACCCAAGGGTTATGAAGAGGGTGGGGACGGACGGACGGAAGGACGGAATTACGGACGGACGGACAGACGAAGCAGCAGCTATATGCTCTCCCTTCGGGGAGCATAAAAATACTTGGTCCTAGCATTTTCTTCTTTAAAAATCATTTTATAAACAAAAGCACTGCATACCAGTGTGTAGCTCGGCTACAGGTGCTGGATAATGCAAAAAAATATAAGTTGAAAAAGGGGCATAACTCTTACAAAAATGCTTTCATAGTTATGCCTCCTGATTTTCTGGATAGCTCCTGTAATGGTGAACAATTATACCAAGTTTCATGATATCTTCCATAACAACAGAGATATGACAAAAGTTAAAGTTGTTCACCCCAACACCAATGCCAACAAACAACACCAAGGCAACAACACCAAGGTGATCACAATACCTGGGTTCTCTGAAAAAAAAAACTGAGCTAATAAAGAGAAATTGCTTGTTTCATGCAATTTCTCCCTTTTCCTCAATATTTTCTTCAATATTTTGCTGTCTATTTTCTATTTTAAAGCACATCAATTGTCTTCTGCAATTTTTCTGAAATGCGACGATTCTAAAATTGTTTTGTTCTGTTGTATCTTGGTTTATACAACAGACATCATTACAAAGTGATGCCATTTAGACAGGTTTTCTGGGAGAACAGATTGAATGTATCAAGACAAACCTGGGATGGCATCCATAGCAACATGTGCAACAAACGGCTGAGGTAGGCCAATTATTTTACCCAACATCTGTGGACCAAGCAGAAGGTAGTCACCAAGATCTGATGTAAAAGATGAAACAAATTTCTTTAATGCTTTCCAGATTTAATTTTTCTGTAGATTATCACTTTTTTTTTAGTTCTTTTTGGTTGTCTTTTGTTTTTTGAGAAATAACAGTAGATTTTCACTTGATAATCTCACTGCAAAGTAGTGAAATTTTCGAAAACTTATACCCTGCTTTCCTTTATTTCATTCTAATTGATATTATCTGAGTGAGGCCCAAAAACATATCTTAATGACATTATGATATTTTGAAGTTGTCTAAATATCACATGCAAAACGTCACACTTTTAGTAATTTTGTTCTAAAATTTTCACATTTTGTCTCATTTTTACATTAAAACAATAACATTATTATTTGTTTTTCTAGTAAGATTGATTAATTTTTCATTTAATGAAGAACAATACTAAATTTTCTTGAGTGGCTCCACCACTCATGAAAATTAAGCTTTGGTTCTTCACTCAATGGAATCAAAAAATCAATCTTACACTGAAACATATGATTATCATCTTTGTTATTCATGTGTTGAACTTCTACCATGTATATACAGAAATTTCAAAAGGAAGGATTTCAGACCCCAGGGGCCTGTTTTACTAAACATCTTATGATAATTTTTTGCGTAAGTCAAAAATGAAAGTTGCTTCTACAGTAGAAACTAAATATCGAATCCTGCCATGCATTATCTCATGGGAATTGTCTTCAAAAGACGATTCTGATGAGATATTGCAAGGCAGAATCTATCAATAAATGAAAACACCTGGTATGATTTGTGATATTGACTTTCGATCAATTTTTTCGTAAGAAGTTTAGTAAAACGGGCCCCTGGTCTGCAGACACACCACTGGATCCCCTCATGTAATTTCAGTCAAATGCAGTGAAATTTCCAAAAGATTGGTTTCCTTCATTTCACTCTATTTGATGTGATCAAAGCAGAGCCTAGCCTTCATTGGTGCAATTACGTAACATGTAATCATGAGCAAAATGATGTGCTTATTAAGGTTGTGGAACCGTAATAGTTCCGAAAAATTTCATTACATATGAAATTTCAGAATGTTGACCGAGGTTTCCTAAAGAAAATCATTAGTAAACCTAGGTAAACACTGTTAAAGTTCATTACTTAAAAAACTTTACGGAACTATTATGGGTCCACTACCTTAATTGTTACAAAATTGTTACTTTAACTTTCTGTAATTATTGCATTGAAACAATAGAATAGTTGCTAGAGATTGTGTAAGATCCTTATTTCGTTTTGTGAATAATAAAGAGAAAATATAGCTTTGATGTTCACTCAATGACAGATAAAGAAGTCGATGATAATTAGTTAAGACCTACGTGGAAACTGTTTCTTCATTTTTGCTGACCCAGATCTGGCACTTAATATTGGAGGATCGTAACTGGGACTTGAGATTCCTTTAGCATGAAAATCTGCTGCGTGTAACGGAGATCTGGGACTCTTCATTGGTATTGATTTGGTACCCTGAAAAAGAATTCAACGGTTTGAAACTGTTCAGTCTATGCATGAAGACTCTTATGTTAAAATTCAAGATTTGGATTTCCACAAAGTTTGATCCCTGGTCAGACCTCCTCCCTAGATGCTTTGTAGACAGCTGCCAACTTCACAATACAAGCAATTTGTTCATTTTCCACAACAACTTCCAAAGCCCTTTTTCTTTAGGGATGTAATTGAATGGCATCTAGTTTCATATAACAATGACTTGATAATCAGTTTCATGTGCCAAAAACGAGAAATCTGGTTGTCATAGAAAAATTATTCAATGTGTATGAATAAAATTTTTAGCATTCAGCTTTTTGTATTCTTTTGGATACACTATTTCCATTATAAACATCTGAAAATAAGTAATTCAAAAAATTCACTATTTTTTTCTAGGTGTTATTAAATAAAAAGAAATGAAAAGAATATCTTTTTTATTTCATAACCTTATGAAACACAAACAAGAGGACCATGATGGTCCTATATCGCTCACCTTCTTCTCTTTGACTTCTCCCTTAGCAAAATTAAATGCTTTTAGGATCATTAAATGACCATTAAATTTTTCAAAGAAAGACATTACTTTATTCCTTTGATACCTGCATAAGTTTCTAGCCCCCTCTAAACCAGTTTCATGTTACCTGGCCAACATTCAGACCAAGTTCAATAAAGATTGGGCCATATTTCTGGCATCTAGAGCGTAAAAATGAAAATTGTCATTAAGGCCCCTTTTCCCGTGATATGGCATGGATCTTTCTCATTTTCGATAGGGTTCATCCTTTTGACATAGCCATTGTTCTGAGCAAGTTTCATGAAAATTGAATCATATTTGTGGCTCTAGATTGGTAACAAGAAAATTGTCATCAAGGTCCCTTTTCCTGTGATAAGGCACGAATCCTTCCCATTATCAATAGGGTTCATCTTTGTGACCTGACAAACATTCTGACCAAGTTTCATGAAGATTGGACAATATTTGTGGCCTCTACAGTGTAAACAAGAAAATTGTCTTTAAGACCCCTTTTCCCATGATATGACACTGATCCTTCCCATTTTCATTAGGGTTCAGCCTTGTGACCTGGGCAACATTCTGACTAAGTTTCATGAAGATTGGGCCATATTTGTGGCCTCTAGAGTGTAAACACTTAAATTGTTGACGTCTGACGATGCATAACAGACGACAGACGACAGACATTCCATGATCACAAAAGCTCACCTTGAGCATGATGTGCTCAGGTGAGCTAAAAAAAGAGCACTGCCTACAGGTGCCTACTCTCGGCTGTTGAGTGCTGGATGGTGGGAAAAAATATAAGTCAAAAAGAAAAAGGGGCATAATTTGCACAAAATGCATCTAGAGTTATCCCTCTTGATAGTACAGGTTGCTCTTTTGATGGAGAACATGTGTGCCAAGTTTCAAGTGAATGCCTTCAGTAGAACCAGAGATATAACAAAATGTCAAAGTTTTCGCATGACGATGATGACAACGACGACGACACATAGGCTATAGCAATACCTTGAGTTTTCTCCAAAAACAGCCGGTATGCAGACGTTTCGTACCATAACCATTTCGTACCATAAAGTATATTACCATTTCGTACCATACGATGACCATTTCGTACCATAGGCGAAGACGTTTCGTACCAAATGTTAACCATTTCGTACCAAACATTGACAATTTCGTACCAAAATGAATGTATTAACTAAATGATTTTGAAAATGTTTATTTCTTGAATTACTGAAATTTTTCCATGTTAAATCGCATGAAAATGTTGTATTTGCTTGTGCTGCAAGCTTATAAAGTTTATAGCCTTTTACTATTTAAAGGAGTAGACCAATTTATGAAAAGGTTGATTGGCTGGTATGTTGTTTGTCTATTTTTTGCTACAGGAATGGTAATAGCAAATCGACAATGAATTGTTTGGTGTTTGCCTCCAATTATTAATTGTCAACTGATTAGCAATAAGCCTTTTTTGTTAATTGAATAAATAACGTTTTGCTTTTGAAACTTTATTTTTGAGACTATAAGAGAATGGTAGATTTTTTTATTCATTGTTCTATAGCAATGACGATATAGCAAATCGTCAAGTATTTAACACATAATTCAAGAAATGAATATGAACTTGTTCAATTAGCATATTTAGAAGAAATATTTTTAGATTTTAAACTATACAAGTTTACAGAAATTCAGGCGACTTTTAAAATTTATCGTCAAAGCTTAAAAAAAAAAAAAAAAAAAAAAAAAATTAAAAAGAAATAAATACAAAACAAGAGCACCGCCTACGGGTGCCTACGCTCGGCTGTCGAGTGCTGGATGGTGGGAAAAAATCTAAGTCGAAAAAGGGGCATAATTTGCACAAAATGCATCTAGAGTTATCCCCCTTGATAGTATAGGTTGCTCTTTTGATGGTGAACATGTGTGCCAAGTTTTAAGTGAATGCCTTCAGTAGAACCAGAGATATTACAAAATGTCAAAGTTTTCGCACGACGACGACGACAACGACGCCAACGACACGGAGGCTATAGCAATACCTCGGGTTTTCTCCGAAAACAGCCGAGCTAAAAATCACCCGCCCACTTTTTTGTGTATATTTATTTGTTTTGAATATTCTATTTCTAGGAGTAATATGTATCATGTCTCTTTTTAAAAATGATAAAATACCAACGGAACATTATCAAAATAGAGTTTGACTTCTTTTCTGTCATCCAAAAACAACACATATGGTACGAATTCTGTATCAAAATGGTAAGATATTGATTATCCTGTGGTACGAAATGGTAATTTAATGGTACGCAACAAATTATCCTATGGTATGAAACGTCTTCACCTATGGTACGAAACGTCTTTGCCTATGGTACGAAACGTCTTTGCCTATGGTACGAAACGTCTGGTACGAAATGGTTATGGTACGAAACGTCCATAATTCAAACAGTCAAGCTAAAAAACAAATAATATTCTCTTCAACTCTTAACCCTTGTCATGCTGAACCTAGAATATTTCTACCTTCCCCAGGAGGTAAAGACAATGATCAGACTGCACACATGCTTTCTCTTTGGAAAAGTTGTAGTTTTTTTAATTAATACTAACTCACAATAAGTGAATAAACTTTCAGAATTTTGATTTTAATTCAATTTTGCCTAGATTTTTATGCAGCATGACAAGGGTTAACTAATATGTATTTCATTAAACCCTTACCGTAATGACTTGTTCATCTCTAGGAAGTTTATAAGATTTGTTTGTGAGATTCATGCTCTGTTCTTGCACCTTTTGTAACAAAAAATCTGACAATTCTTCATATAGCTTTTTGATGTCCCCCTGAAAATAAAATAATTACCACATGCAATCATGGAACCTTATTCAATATTTTTTTTATAAATTATCAGAAAATGAAGGTATATTATCATTTGATAAGTTTGACGCCTAATCAGTGAAATTATCAGACACCGTATACCCCTGTTTCATCAATTTCACACTATCTGATGATATCTAAGCAGGCCCAATAATGTGAGGTCATCATGAACATTGCATAGCAATCATAAGCAAAATAATGAGCTGAAAGAACATTTGTCCTACAATTTTCACATTTTGTCTCATTTTCACATTATAGAAATAGAATAATTCTTAATTTTTCCAGTTAGATTGGTTGATATGTCATTTTGTGAACAACAAAATCTATGTTTCACATGGGGCTCCATCACTCATGAAAATATAGCTTTTTTTGTTCACTAAAATCAATCTTACACATCAACAAACAAGAGATATTTGTAAAACATTTATGCCCCCCATAAGAGCAGATCAAGGGCATATTCTTTGTTAATTAACAAAGGGCACTAACTCAATGTGACAAGTAGAGTTATGGTTCTTGTGCACTGCACATCTCCTCAATCAGATCTCTGCATATGAGATATGCTCAGGACAAAAAAGGTCTTTGGACAGGCCAACAAGTGCAAAGCATTATTACCCCTCTTCCCCAGAGGGGGGCATAATTATTTGATAATTTCACTTAAACACTACAAACAAATATCTCTTTGAGAAAGTTCAGACTGACCAAGCTACCAACAAGTGCAAAGCAATAAACCCCCTTCTGCGAAAGGGGGCATAATTTTATGCTCTTCATCAAGTATCATCAAAAATATTCTCTGATAGTGAACAGGAACTTTCAGTGAGTAGCTGTTTATTAAAGACATTTACAAGATTCTGATAAGATATGGGTCAAATAGAATTGTTAAAAAATACACTTACCTCTGTTATGTGTAAATTTGAGAAAGTTTTGTCATTTTCTCTGTAATCATAGCAGCCCTTGGCTGAACAAATTTTGTTCAAGATATACTCAGTATGATCATTAATAAGTAGGCTGATAGATTCAATGAGACTACACTTACCCCTGCGTTGTGTATATTTTGAGTAAGTTTGGTGATTTTCTCTGTAATCATTGTGTCCCCTGTGGCTGTCACCACTAAGTTCATTACACCTGAAATTAGCACAAACTTGATCTATCCTGTATATATGAAAGTAAGGTAAAAAGAAAGCAAGAGAAAAGAAAATGTGTAGACAAATACTATCATCCCAAAACAAAGATTCATATCAATTACAAATATTTTCACAATCAACTTGACCTTATATCACAAAGAGAAACATATGATCCATTCTCCTGGATAACCTGCTTAAATGATGTCACCTTTTAATTTCAATTGTCTGACCTAGATACCACAAAAGAAAGAATTTTAGACTTATCATATTTCAAAATAATTACAGACTTTAATTCAATGTGAGTGAAAATTTAAAAGAGACTGTTAAATATTTGAGAAAACCTTGAGAAAATGGAGGAATTGCTTGAAACAAGCAATTTCTCCTTTTTTCTCAATGCATTTCCCTCATAATAACTTACAGTGAATAAAAAATTCTGTTGGTGGATTTATGGTCACACAAACAATTAAAAGGATTTATTTCTTCGGAAAACAATATATTTTTCTTTTTTTTAGAAATAATAAATATTGCATTATCTTAGAGATGAATGTATTGTTTTTTGTCAATTTTTTTGTCATTTAGCCAGGTTTTCTTGGAGAATGGATAATTTCATTTTTGCACTCAACAAGAGCTGTCACTGTAAGATGACAATGCCCCCGACACCGCTTTGATTTTAAATTATGGCCAATCTATGTTGAAGGTCAAGGTCATCCAGGGGTCAAGGTCACCAAAGTATGTGCCTACAGAAAGGTAATGTACCAAGGAATGTTGTGGTAAAGTATGATGCGAATATGTTAAGTAATAAGGAAGTTATGGCCAATGTTAAAGTTTTTGGACGGAATGACGGACGGACGGACGGACAGACGGACGGACAGACGGACGGACAGACGGACGGACGGACGGACAAGTCAAATTTATGATGCCTCCCTATCGGGGGCATAAAAAGTCAATTCTGGTAATTATCCAAAAATTTCATTGATTAATCACAATCATTTAAGTAAAATATATCATAAATATATCATTTAATTTTTGTTCAATAAAATTCAAAATTGATTCTTCATCGAGAGGTACATATAAGAGAGGAAGTGAAGCCAGTCTAAAATCTTTATTTCTCAATGAAACCATATGTTATGGGTAATTATTTGAATTGTCTCAAAGAGACAATTTGAATGAGCACCAACAACATAGGGTTTGTGCTATAATTAGTAAAATATTTTGATCTAAAATCAAAATTCTCCCCTCTATCTGTAGCTCCGATTATCTGAAAAAGAGAAGCCTTGTTTTATTTGTCTGCAGAGGAGGTCACTTGTTTCTTTATTTGAATGAGGTTTTTGCTGCTTTTAACATTTTTTTCGGTTATATTGCAGTGACGGGAGTACCTAACAATGGATTCCTGATTTAAGTCAAAGTCACATGCCTAGTTTCCCCCTTATATTTCCTGTTAATTAAGGGAGATTAAATTGCATATTAGACAGATTCCGCTTACCAAGAGGGGAAAAAATAGCATATTTTGATCCCAATTCTTGTTTAGATCAAATTAAAACAACAATTATTCCCCATTATATGGTAAGATGGAAAATGCCCAAAATTGCTGGTGTATTTCAGTAAGAACCTTGGCCTACTTTTTTGTGAGGGCAGTGACTAGGTTTTTCTCACTACAAGTTATGGGGTCAAATAGTGTTTCAAGCTAAGGTCAGCAATTGTGTCTGTAAGAATAACATCTAAAGGAATCACTAGTAGAGCTAGAAGGCGACAGGAAGTAATGTTAAGCAATTTGGTATTTCTAGTAGGAAAGTCGCAACTGTGTGAAAATAGGAACATGTAGGAACATGAAGTAAACCAGCCCTGCGTTCAAGATAAACATGTTTGCAAATTGTTTAAGAAATGGTACCGAGCTTTGCATGGCAAAGCAGGGTACCATTCTTAAATGTTTTCAAACAAAAATGAAAACAAACATTCCACATTGTTTTGCATTTTGAATGCAGGGCAAGCTATCATGAAGAACTATTAGAACATTGATACTGAATCTTTCCAAAGCAACCTATCCTAATATAGAAAGGTCTGTGCAAAACTATTGCAGAAGTCTGTAATTTTATAGGCACTTACAATAGTTTTGTGCTGACTCCTAAATGTCTACTTTTTTCTCACTTCAACTCATCAAATCACCCAATACAAGACTATGAAATTTTGAACTGGTTCAAGAAACTTTCATACTATGGGTAAGTTTGAAATATAATAGAATAAAACATTATGTCAAAAAGAGAAATTGGTTGTTTAAATCAATTTCTCCTTTTCCAAAAATGTTGTCCAGGATCTTTTTTTCCTCAAGTGAAAGCTAAAATGTAAAATCTTGCATTATGGTTTTAACAGATTATTCAAAAACAGGGAAAACCCTTCTTATATTTATCTATAGATAAACTCCTGGGTCGCTTTGTCAAGTTTCAGTACCATTAGGGAGAAACCATTTAAAACTATCTTTTCTTACCATTTGACCCAGGTAAATCTGTTTATTCAGACAGATGATCATAAAAAATTAGTAAGAATGTTAAAATCTTTTAACTAAATGAAAAGTTAATTGTCTATAGAGAATGATTTAAAATTATGCCAAATTATTTTGATATCCATCAATAAATGTAATGTTCAAGGCAATCAACTCCTTTGGATGCCAGGTATATGGAAACACAGTAGAGAGTAGGAAATTCTGACAAAAATACTCTGATGCAAAGGCAAAATGTGACTTTCTACCAATTGACAAATTGACAACTTATTGATTATGTGCTGTCAACTGATCAGTGTATATACTGAAAAGGAACAGAGCATCCCCTTATCAGTAATTTCTCAAGATATTTCTAAGTTAATGAATATTAATCAAAAACATTTTTCTGTCTTGTTTTCTTGAGCTGATCCAAAAGGGATTGCAGACTTGTTGATGATTCTCAATTTTACTTTTAGCTTGTCTGAGACTTACAAATGAGCCTGTGCATGAGATTACAACAATTTCAATTAACTGCAAAGCAAAGACTCTGACCAGCCTGTGCATCTGCACAGTCTGGCCAGAGTCTTCACTATGCGTATTGTAGATAGATAATGCATCAAAGTATCTGTAGACCATCATGTAAATTTACATTTACAGTATGTGGCTGTCAAAGCTATTCAATGTTTGCACCTCACAAACATTTCAAATTGTTGGAAATGTCACACACAGGCTCAAACATATCTTAAATCAAAGATAAAAGGTTTTCCTTTTTTATACCATCAAGAGCTTCTTATTGCTATGAAAGTTAATGATAAAACCTGAATGAAATCTCACAATTTCAAAAAGTCCAACTATTTTTTTTTGTAACCAAAAAAAGTCTTACCTACATCCTTGTCAATGTACTCAAAAAATGCTGGTACAATACACAACAATTGTACAACCTCTGAGGCCAGTAAACATTTATAATCTCTGTACCTACAATACAACAGAATGCTGGTACAATACACAAGGGTTGTACAACCTCTGAGGCTAGTAAACATTTGTAATCTCTGTACCTACAATACAACAAAATGCTGGTACAATATGGTCTTACCTACATCCTTGTCAATGTACTAAAGAAAATGCTTGTACCATATGCAACAGTTGTACAACCTCTGATCCCAGTAAATATTTTTAGTCTCTGTACCTACAATACAGCAAAATGCTGGTACACTACACAGCAACTGTACAACTTCTGAGACCAGTAAACATTTGCAATCTCTGTACCTACAATATAACAAAGTGCTTGTACAATACACAACATTTGTACAACCTCTGAGGCCAGTAAACATTTGTAATCTCTGTACCTACAAAATAACAAAATGCTGGTACACTACACAGCAACTGTACAACCTCTGAAGCCAGTAAACATTTGTAATCTCTTCACCTACAATACAACAAAATGCTGGTACAATACAAGGCAATTGGACAACCTCTGAGGCAAGTAAACATTTGCAATCTCTGTACCTACAATACAACAAAATGCTGGTACAAAACACAGCAATTGTACAACCTCTGAGGCCAGTAAACATTTGTAATCCCTGCACCTACAATACAACAAAATGCTGGTACAATAAACAACAATTGTACAACCTCTGAGGCCAGTAAACATTTGTAATCTCTATACCTACAATACAACAAAATGCTGGTACAATACACAACAATTGTACAACTGAGGCCAGTAAACATTTGTAATCTCTGTACCTGCAATACAACAAAATGCTGGTACAATACACAACAACAGTACAACCTCTGAGGCCAGTAAACATTTGTAATCTCTGTACCTACAAAACAACAAAATGCTGGTACAATACACAACAATTGTACAACCTCTGAGGCCAGTAAACATTTGTAATCCCTGCACCTACAATACAACAAAATGCTGGTGCAATACACAGCAACTGTACAACCTCTGAGGCCAGTAAACATTTGTAATCTCTGTACCTACAATACAACTAAATGCTGGTGAATAAACAACAATTGTACAACCTCTGAGGTACCTTTAATACAACAAAATGCTGGTACAATACACATCAGTTGTACAACCTCTGAGGCCAGTAAACATTTGTAATCTCTGTTCCTACAATACAACAAAATGCTGGTACAATACACAACAATTGTACAACCTCTGAGGCCAGTAAACATTTGTAATCTCTGCACCTACAATACAACAAAATGCTGGTACAATACAAGGCAAGTGTACAACCTCTGAGGCAAGTAAACATTTGCAATCTATGTACCTACAATACAACAAAATGCTGGTACAATACATAACAATTGTACAACCTCTGAGGCCAGTAAACATTTGTTATCCCTGCACCTACAATACAACAAAATGCTGGTACAATACACAACAATTGTACAACCTCTGAGGCCAGTAAACATTTGTAATCTCTATACCTACAATACAACAAAATGCTGGTACAATACACAACAATTGTACAACTGAGGCCAGTAAACATTTGTAATCTCTGTACCTACAATACAACAAAATGCTGGTACAATACACAACAACAGTACAACCTCTGAGGCCAGTAAACATTTGTAATCTCTGTACCTACAAAACAACAAAATGCTGGTACAATACACAACAATTGTACAACCTCTGAGGCCAGTAATTATTTGTAATCTCTGCACCTACAATACAACAAAATGCTGGTGCAATACACAGCAACTGTACAACCTCTGAGGCCAGTAAACATTTGTAATCTCTGTACCTGCAATACAACAAAATGCTGGTGCAATACACAGCAACTGTACAACCTCTGAGGCCAGTAAACATTTGTAATCTCTGCACCTACAATACACCAAAATGTTGGTACAATACACAATAACTGTACAACCTCTGAGGCCTGTTAACATTTGTAAAATACAACAAAAGCCTGGTACAATAGTTGTTCAATCTGTGGTGCCAGAAAAACTAGTGAGGCTAGTTTATTCAAACAAAATGCTTTTAGAACTATCTAATGTTATATAATAGGTTGCTTTAGAGATGTTGAACATTTGGACAAGAGAGCATTCAGGATAGCATGAGAAGTATTAATCTTACAGCATCGGCTAAACTGGATAAACCTTTTTTCCTTTAGTTAAATTTCATCATTTTAGAACAAGGTAACAAATTGTCAAAAGATATGCCCGTAACACTATTGGATGTAAGGGTGTAAAAAACCACTAAGGGTAATAACTAAAAAATTAAGCTAGCTAAGAGTTATGGTTCTTACCCATTGCACTCTGTATTTATGATTGGAACAAAACTGCCAAGTTTCAAGTCAATCTGACATAAGGTGACTGAATTAAGCTCCTGACAGAGAAGTGGAAGCGGCCTGCTCTATTGATCCTGGACGCCTCAGGTGATCACATAATATTTCCCGTCTTTGACGAGAGTTATAAAAGTAATTAGAGAAAATTGTATGAGTGGTCCTTGAATACCCATTTATTAAACGAGTCATCTGTAAACAGATAAAAGTCAGCAAAGCCTCGTTTGTATATGTTTTAGGTGACGAGTATAATAAGTTTGGTATTTTATGAGCATAAATTTGATATTTCTTCTCATAATTTGATCTGAATTTATGTGATAAATCTTGGAAAATTCCAGAAACTTATCTATTCATGTTTTTCTGCAAAACATATAACACTGTTTGTGAAATGATGTCAGCAAATACATTGTGACATCATTTTCACAATGCATATATAACATTGATATAACACCTTAGCTCATTTGCATAATTATTCTACTAGTGTAATAACACCTATGTAATATCAAAAATATTCAAAAGGGTTATTTCACTCTTGCAACGAGGGTCATATAATATACAATCTCAAATAATTGATTTTCAAAATGTGACTTCTGGTCAACCTCTGTCCGATCTCTTTTCAAAAATCTAAGGGAGTTTCAAAATGGTCCACTTTAGCAGGACAGGTCACAAATATATTCCAAGTTTCAAGTGAGTGATATTAGTACAAACTTACAATTGAGTCATCTTTGGTTTTGTAGACAAGTTTTTCCCCACTATGGAGTTTGAAAGTTTCGACAGTTCAGCGACAGTAAAGAATAAACAGAGGTATAACTTATCATACAGCCCTCCATCCTGCAAAACAGATTAATATAGAATATTGTGTGAATGGTCTTGAGAGATTCCAAAAATGATCAACAAGTTATCTACACTCTTATATACAGAAAAGCTTTATCATTTTACAAGAACTAACTTCAAAATTTTCCTTGATATTAACCCTTGTCATAATAATTTGAATACTAATCTTCCCTCATTAACCCATGTCATCCTGTAAAAAATATTGGCTAAAATCAAAATTTGCCGTAAAATCAAAATGCTAAAGGCAACGGATAAACTTAATGCAATAAGATATTTCTTTCGAAAATATAATTTTCAAACTCCACAGATTAACTTAAGGTAATTAGATATTTATTTCAAAAATATGATATTCAAACTCCTCTGTTTTTAAAAGGAATGCCAGTATAGACTCAAATCAGACTGCACATATGTGCAGCCTAATCTTTGTCCTTACCTCCAGCCTAAGCAGGAATATTCCGAGTTTAGCATGACAAGGGTTAATATCTTGATCTATTTAAATGGCACAAAGGAAGATGCAAACAAGTTTTTTATTCAAAAAATTACCACTGGAATATCTTTATCTATTTTAATGGCCCAAATAAATTGAAATCAACTTGATATTCTGACACTTCCCTCTTGAATATCTTTATCTTTTTAAATGGCACAAAGGAAAATCCACTGGAATATTGTATTTTGATGGCACCAAATAAATAGCAAACAAATTGATATTCACTGTCTTACCTCTTTAATATCTTTATCTATTTTAATGGCACCAAGTAAAATGCAAACTAAACGACATCTCACATCTTTTGGCAACAGGAACAAATCCATTGTGTACACTTTCCTGTCAAAATAAAAAGCTTTTTACATACAAATAGGAATCATCATTGAAGTTTGAAGACTAATTCAATTTAAGTTTTGTCTATTTAGCTTGTGTGTTTTTATTTGCTGTAAAATTCAATAAATGACTCCAAGAATAAATTCCAAAGTACACAACTAATTTGCATCCTGTTAAAATATTTACATAATATGATGCAAGGGGGAGGCAGCACAAAATTTCTCATTTGTCCATGAAAAGTTGAATCATTAATTTTACTTTTCCAACTTGAAGATTAATTTTTCAATTTTTCTTGGACTTCTTTCTTTAGAAAAGGATCATTTCTGGGGGAAAGATATTGCCTAACAGTCAGATATCTTTTTCAGCTGGATTCAAACATGTCCAGGTAAGAGGTGACATTTATTTTAGAAAGCAATTTCTCCTTTTGGTCTAATGTTTTCTAATCTGGCTTAGTACTTATATTGATTTTGAAAAGTAGCAGTTTTTAACTGTAACTTGGAATCATTTTCTTCATGGCTTAGCTTGCATTTTGTCCTTGATTCAAGATTAACTTATCCTTGGACAATTTTCCAAGAATAATCTACTTGATCCCTGGCTAAAAAGCCAGTCAAGTTAGGCATGGGAATTCCACACCCTTGGATGATGTCTCTAAATAAGTTAAATATCTGGGTCTATGTATAAAAGTTTTCACATGAGATTTTTCTCAAATTTCAAATTGGGATTAAAGCCTTAATTCTGTTGTCATACTGTAATAAACGTATGATTATGACATCTTATTAATATGATCTTTTTTGTTCATACATATATTTATTTTCTAAATTTGAGAAAATTCTCAGATGAGCATCAAAAAGGACTTATGATCACATGGACCCAAGAAGGCAATTCACAAGCTAATGTACTCCTACTTACCCAATTTTACCCAATTTGGCAACTTCCAAAGTTTCCTTCACTAAATGTGTTGGCATAACAAATTCAAGTGTTGACTGAAAATATATGTTAAAAATTCACCATTCAAGTTTTTAGTCCATGTTAAAGGTGATCTTATGTATTTCTATCAAAAAAAAAATCTATTACTAGAATAAATTTGGTACATATATTTTATCCTACACATAAACTAGACTATACTAAAATAGCTAAACTTAATTTTTTGTTCTAAATCAATTACTTGAAGCTCTTTGAAGTCTCAGTTTTTACTCCAATTGTAGAGAACAACATATGAGCCTTGTTTTTTATTTTCCCCCACTTTTTTGAAGTGAAACTTCAAAGGCCCATTTAAAAGTATAGTCCTTGCAGAAAAAGGTCACTAAAAACACAATTTTTTGAAAATGTAACATACATTTTTTTTTGCATATAAAAATTGTTTCATAGATCTAATTCCACTAAAGCATTACAAACAATAGTCTCATTAAAAAAATTCTTATGTTTATTTATTTGCGAAAAAAGGTATTAAGGTTTATATATTTCATCAGAAAAACATTCAAACATAATTAATAAATTGAATGATTGAAGTGGTTGTAAAATTGACAGCAGTACATTTAACAAGATTACATGTGGGTGCTGGAAAGTGGCAAAATTTAAGTTAACAAGTGAAACTATTCTTACAGAATTATCTCTTTTGTTAGTAAGGATTGCTCTAGGTAAAGACAAGAGCCGTCAGAGACAGATTATGCTGCCCGAATAAGGCATTGTCACAAAAACAAGAGCCATGTTGGACATGGACATCCCCCGCCATGAAAGCTTGATAGTAAACTGAAGCCCAATAGATTAAAGATTCATTTGTACTGTAAGAGATTTACCTCCTATAAAATCTAAGTATTAAAAATAACAAAGGGTAATAACTCCAAAATTATGCAATCAAGAGTTGAAGTTCTTAAGCACTGCACTTCTTCTCCATGAGATCTATCCATACCTAAAGTTTCAAGTTGATAGCATTTATACTTTAGGAGATACGCTCCAGACAAAATCTAAGTTTCAAAAAATAACAAAGGGCAATAACTCCAAAATTATGCAAGCAAGAGCTGTAGTTCTGGTGTATTGCACTTCTCCTCTATGAGATCTATCCACCCATAAAGTTTCAAGTTGATAGCTATTATACTTTAGGAGATATGCTCCAGACAAAATCTAAGTATCAAAAATAACAAAGGGCAATAACTCCACAAATATGCAAGTAAGAGTTGTAGTTCTTGTGAGATGCACTTCTCCTCCATAAGATCTATCCACCCATAAAGTTTCAAGTTGATAGCTATAATACTTTAGGAGATATGCATAAGACTAGGAGAAATGAAAGAAAAGCTGTATTTTACACGCTAACGTAAAGGTAACATACATTAAGCCCCCTTTTTCCATGATATTTTTTTTTTTTACATCAATTTCAAATTGTTTATAGTAAAGGGCATCTGATTTGCTTCTAAAATATGAAATTTCACTGAATTCTGACTGTTAGACTAGGAGAAATTTGGGAAAAACTGTTTTTTACCCTAAGTCCCCTTTTCCCGTGACGAGGCCTCAAATCCAAAAACCTTCACAGATGCATCATCACTATATCATAGGGAGTTGTTTCATTTGATTTTGCCCAAGGGTTAAGGCGAAATAGGTGGGGACGGACGGAATTACGGACGGACGGATGGACAGACAGACAAAGCGGCGGCTATATGCTCTCCATAATAACATTCATGCGAAGTTTTAAGAAAATGTCTCAATAATAACAGAGACTTGTCTAATTTGTTGCACAGCCTATAACTACGCTGACGACGACAGGGTGAAACACAATGAAGTTACTTTTTGTTACAAAACAGTTGACCAAAAATTCTCTCACCACAAGTAGAAGCATTAACATGTTACATCGTTCTCTCTCCACTCCACGTATTTCTAAAATATCTTCTACAAATGTTTTTCTGTACTTTAATATTTGGAAATCTCTGAAACATGAAAAATGAGCCTGTGTGTGACATTTCCAACAATTGCAATTTTGGAACAAAGCAACAACTCCGGCAAGTCTTTGCATCCACAGAGACTGGCCATAGTCTTCATTTTGTGTTTTTTCAGATAGATAAAGGACCAAAGTGTCTTTTGACAGATAGTGTTACCTCTAAGTGCACTGTGTTACTGGCTAGGATGCTGATTGTTTGCATCTCATGCTTATTACAAATTGTTGGAAATGTCACACACAGGCTCAAATATTAACTTTGTAACCAAATATATCTGAACTTAGGCTTAAAAGAAGCTTTTGTTTCTTTTATATCATGGCAGCTGGTGCTCCTACTAATGGTTTTCAATGTTTCTAGCACAAGTTTGAGTTAACACTAGATCCTGAACCAGATCCTGCAGTAGAATATCCCAGCACTATACATGTACAGCCTTTACCCAATGACCAAAGTTTGACAGCTCCCATCCTGAATGCATTGAGGAACACAAACAAAAGTTGTTTGAGTTTAACCTTTCTCATGCTGTTCATGAACTACTCCTACTGTATACACATCTTTGACAGAAGGTATGGGGCCAAGATCAGACTGCACAAATGTGCAGCATGATCTTAGCTTATACTTCCTGCTTTCGAGTTAGTGAGCCAGACAAGTAAAAGTTGGTTAAGTTTGGTTTGGTTTGGTTTGGTTGGTTTGTTGGTTGGTTGGTTGGTCGATTGATTGATTGATTTATTGAGTCTTATACCATTTTTAATAATTTTTTCAGTTATATCACGGTGGCTGGAGCACCTAACTAGTGATTCCTGGTATTTCTCTCACCAGTACTACCATCACATTTTTTCCTAGCCTACAGCTGCTCTCTCACATAGGTCTATGATTATCAACCCTTTGGTGAGAGACAAATAGTTGGAAAGAATGGGTGCTGCCGTCAGGAATGAACCTGGGACCTCTAGATTAACCCTTGAGAGCTATGAGTTATATCCAAGACTACCATACAATAATTACCTTTTGGTATATTTCTTTTCTAGCGCCAAATCTTCCTGAGCATTGTGAGCTAAATACTTCAATCTTCTTTTATCTGTTTCTAAAAAACAAAATAGATAGCTAAGAGTGAAAATAAAGCTTTTGTTGTTCCAATTACCCTATTATATTAAAATTATGATATAAAATGAAACTTTCATGATAAATTCTCCTTAAGCACGCCATTTTGCACATGATTACTAGGCAAAATCATCCACTTCAAATAGTGTCAAACATGGTGAACTGAACAAAAGCAGGGTGTAATCTTTCTATAATTTCACTGGTTTGGCGGTGAATTATTATGTGATCATCTACTGAGAAAATTCAATTATCAACAAAAAATCTTAACATCCTGTTGGAAAGTATTATAGAAATCGAGTTTTTTTGTATGTCTGAATTAATTTGAATTGGGTTTGACACCGCTTTCAACAATTCTTCCATTATATCCTGGTGGCTGTAGCACCTAACAATGGAATCCTGGTTTTTCATAACCAGTACTTCCACTACATCCTTTCCTAGCCTCCAGCTGCTATCCCACATAGCTCTACGATTAACAATCCATTGGTGGAAGACAAAAAGTCAGAAAGGATGAGTGTCACTATCAGGAATAGAACCCTGCATTTTGGCGTAACAAGGTGCATGTAAAGTAATACCATTAATGGAAATCATAAAAGTAAAAGATAATCTAGATCATACCTATATTGCTTGGTCCATTTGCTGGAAATCTTATCATTAGATGGGTAGCCTACAAAATAAAAGATAGAAGATAATCGTTTGTTTTAGAGTAAGATCAATTTATATTTCCTTGAGTGTACAACAAAAGCTATATTTTCACATGCTGGGGAGCCAGGAGTGAAGTTAATTATTTGTGGAAGATAATCCTTAGTTTCAGTGTAAGATCCATTCATATTTCATTGAGAGTACAATGAAAGCTATATTTTCACGAGTTGCGGAGCCAGGAGTGAAAATGTAGCTGTTGTTGTTCACTCAATGAAATATTACTGATCTTTCTCAAAAAGTAAAAACATTAAATCTTTTTAATGCAAAAAAAAGAGACAAAATATAAAGATATCCGGACAAGTTTTCTTAACCCTTTCCTGTTTTACAGAATTTTGGACCTGTCCAAATTCAATGGTTTTGCAGACGAAAAATTAAAGTGGATTGAACTTGAAAAATAACCATTCAGTAGGGTAGGAAATAGTGTGGAAAAAGAAGAAATTGCTTGTCAGAAGCAATTTCTTCTTTTTTCACAATGTTTTTTCAACCATAAAATCACTGACACGTAAAAAGCAGGGATTAAACAGCAAAGGGTTAATAGGTGTAATTTTGCACAATACTACTAGGCAACTTCATGATGACATCATTAAGATTTGTTTATTGGGCTCTGCTCAGGTAATGTCAAAGAGAGTGAAATGAATGAAGCAGGGTATAAGTTTTTGATAATTTGACTGGTTAGGCTGTTAGTTTATCAAATGATAATCTACCATTATTTCTCGTTAAACCACTGAAAATCATTAAAGAAAAGCATTTATGATAGTTTTGCACAAACCCCTAAAAATGTCCTAAATATTTATGGACTTACCTTTTCCCCATAAACACCATTCACTTCTATCTTTTTTAAGGCTGAAGGAACAAACCATTCTTTAGACATTTTTCTTCTCTGAAAGGAGAAATAGGTAAATTTTAGACAAGAGGACCAAGATGGTCCTAGATCGCTCACCTGAGTCTCTATGACCCCTGGGACATCACATTAATTAGATAGGCAGATGTCAAAAAGAAGATAATTACCTAAGATCAATACCATGGAACGTTTTCAGCGAAGAGCAAGACAGAATATGCCTTTTTGCTCTTTGATTCTATATAAAAAGGGATGCACCCGGCTGGACCCCAAAAGTGACTCCAGGGTCTTGATACGAACAAACTTGGTAGAGGTCCACTAGATGATGCTACATTCTAGATATGAAAGCTGTCTGCCTTCTGGTTTCAGAGAAGAAGATTTTTGAAGGTTTTCCCATTTTCACCCATCATGCTCAAATGAGCTGAAAGGGATGCGCCCTGGTGGAGCCCAAATATGACCCAAGGGTCTTGATATGAACAAACTTGGTAGGGGCCCACAAGATGATGCTACATACCAAAAATGAAAGCAGTGTGCCCTCTGGTTTCGATTAAAGAAGATTTTAAAAGATTTTCGCTCTTTGATTCTATGTAAAAAGGGTTGCGCTCGGGTGGAGCCCAAACATGATCCTAGGGTCTTGATATGAACAAACTTGATAGAGGTCCACTAGATGATGCTACATACCAAATATAAAAGCTGTCTGCCTTCTGGTTTCAAAGAAGAAAATTTTTTGAAGATTTTCATTTTTTTACCCTTCGTGCTCATAAGAGATAAAGGGATGCACCCGTGCAAAGCCCAAAAATGACCCAAGGGTCATGATATGAACAAACTTGGTAGAGGCCCACTTGGTGATGCTACACACCAAATATTAAAGCTGTCTGCCATCCCGTTACAGAGAAAAAGATTTTTAAAGATTTTCTCTCTTTGATTCTATGTAAAAAGGGTTGGGCCCGGGCAAAGCCCAAACATGACCCCAGGGTCTTGATATGAACAAACTTGGTAGAGGTCCACTAGATGATGCTACATACCAAATATGAAAGCTGTCTGCCTTCTGGTTTCAGAGAAGAAGATTTTCATTTTTTTACCCTTTGTGCTCATAAGAGATAAAGGGATGCACCCGTGCAAAGCCCAAATATGACCTAAGGGTCTTGTTATGAACAAACTTGGTAGAGGTCCACTAGGTGATGCTACACACCAAATATTTAAGCTGTCTGCAAATTGGTTACAGAGAAGAAGATTTTTAAAGATTTTTCGCTCTTTGATTCTATCTAAAAAGGGTTGGGCCCGTGCAAAGCCCAAATATGACCCCAGGGTCTTGATATGAACAAACTTGGTAAAGGTTCACTCGATGATGCTACATACCAAATATGAAAGCTGTCTGCCATCTGGTTTCAGAGAAGAAGATTTTTAAAGATTTTCATATTTTTACCCTTTTTGTTAAGGGTAAAGGGAAAGTAAAGGGTGGATTTCATTTATTTGAAGAACTTTGGTAGAGCTTG
This sequence comes from Fragum whitleyi, assembly GCA_948146395.1. Taxonomy (NCBI): domain Eukaryota; kingdom Metazoa; phylum Mollusca; class Bivalvia; order Cardiida; family Cardiidae; genus Fragum; species Fragum whitleyi. The sequence goes on from OX411548.1 coordinate 69,122,032, forward strand.
ACCCAAGGAACATCCCTGCCAAGTTTCATCAAGATTGGCCCACTGGTTTAGGAGGAGAAGATGTTTAAAGAAATTGTGGACAACGCAAGACGCACGACACACGACAGGCGACGGACGACGGACATTCTACGATCCCAATAGCTCACCTTGAGCACTTTGTGCTCAGGTGAGCTAAAAAGCTGTACTTGCACTGAATGTGTTTGCCAATAAAGGGACCAAAATCATTAGCCGCTACCTGGGATTAAACTTGGGACCTTTTGGTCAAGAGACAAATGCTCTACCTCAAGACCATGAACACCAAGAGAAAGGGTTAAAATACACAGACCCGCAACAAGACCTAACAAAAGCACTGCCTATGGGTCCCTGGGTGCAACTCTCGGCTGCAGGTGCTGGAAAATGCTTAACAATCTAAGTTGAAAAAGGGTAATAACTCTTACAAAAGTGCTTCAAGAGATGCCCCCTTGATAGTCTGAATAGCTCTTGTAATGGTGAACATGCATGCCAAGTTTCATGACATTATCTTCAATAAAAACAGAGATATGACCATGGTTAAAGTTTGTCACTCCAATGCCAACACCTATGCTAATGCCAATACTAGAACTGTCGCAGAGCGGACTAATACCCCCCACAAGCGCTTTGTCAGAATGCAAGTGCTATTAGTGCAGGATGTGTTTGTAACAAATATTGAGGTCATATGCACTATTTGCATGAAGTTTCATGATTCTAGGTCGTTTGGTTTTTGAGTTGGAGTCCACAAATGAAAATTGAACAAAAATTGACTGTGACCTTGACCTTTGACCTATATGACCCAAAAACAAAAGGGCACTTTCTTGGATCATAGGCAACATTTGCATAAAATTTCATGCTTGTAGGTCACTTGGTTCTCGAGTAAGAGTCAGGAAACGAAAATTGAACAAAGGCTGACTGTGACCTTGACCTTTGACCTTTGTGACCCAAAAACAATAGAGCACTGCCTTAGGTCATAAGGAACATTTGTATAAATTTTCATGATTGTAGGCCACTTGGTTCTTGAGTTAGAGTCCGGAAACAAAAATTGAACAAAGGCTGACTGTGACCTTGACCTTTGACCTATGTGACCCCAAAACAATAGGGCACTTCCTTGGGTCATAAGGAACATTTGTATAAAGTTTCATGATTGTAGGTCATTTGGTTCTTGAGTTAGAGTCCGGAAACGAAAAGGTCTACGGACGGATGGACGGACGGACGGATGGACAGACAGACAGACATGGTGAAACCAATATACCCCCCTCTACTTCGTAGGTGGGGGGTATAATAATCACAATACCTAGGGTTTTCTCCGCAAACAGCCAAGCTAATAATAAGGTTAGATAAAAAATACTGTACCTGTAAATCAGATTTAGCACTATTCAATCAAAAGCAGCATATTTTCCTTGTGTTCTCTAATATTAACCCTTGTCATGCTGAATAATTTTTTGTTTAAAATTTTCATCAAAATCAAAGGACAAACAGCACTAAATACACCCACTGTAGGTCAATTTTTGTATGAAAAACTAAATCTATTGACAATTCTGGTTTGAAAGTGAGATACAGGTTGTGAAGACTAACATCAGACTGCACATATGTGCAGGCTGATGTTTGTCTATAGCTCCTGCCAAAGCAGGAATATTCCGGGTTCAGCATGACAAGGGTTGATACATCATTTCAAAGCCTTCAGCTGCTCATCTCACATAGATTTTTTCAAAAGTCTTCACATTTCAGAGGTACAGATAAGTGTGGAGTAAATCCATTCTAAAATTCTTAGTAGTCAAAGAAACCCTATGGTGTGGGTACTCATTTGAATCGTCTTGATGAGACGATTCCAATGAGTACCAACAAAGTAGTCTTTGCTCAATTTTTTCTGAAATATTTGGACCTAAAATTCACAATACCCCCCTCTGTCCTGGGGGATCAAAACCTTGTAAATACAGCTTGGGAAGTTACGAGCTTTTGATCCCCCTCTTACAATATGGTTCACATTCTTACTATTGGATGATCTGTGAGAGCCGAGTCAGCAAAAAAGTGTTTCACTTGCAACCTTTCAGCAGCTGTAAAATAAAATATAAAGTCTTTGAACTTTTTCTCTACACACATGAAAGGTTGAAGCATTGTCTACAAAAATTTTCCAAGGTTGAAAATTTTCTTTTCGAAAGGCTACCCTAGTGCCTTTAATCCTTATAAACACTCCCAATACTTATAGGTTGACCCTTAAATTAATTTTAAACCATCCATCTTGCTAGAGCAACCATGTCTATTAATCCACCGTTTTTATTAAGTGACGGTCTTCAATACCCCCTTCTTTAAATGAAAATATCTCAAAAATCAGACATAACTGGTCTGAATTTATTGTGAACAAATCAAATGTTGTTGAAAGCTCAATAGGATTGTCACTATAGGATTCTATCGAGTTTTAACAACAAAGGATTAAGTAGAAATTTACACTGAAAATTCAATTATGTTTCTTATTTTAAAACAAAATCTGTACTAAGTGACCATTCTCTTAAATGACCACCTTTTGATGGTCCCATAAGTGGTCGCTTAAAACAAGGTATACTGTAGTTCACAATGTGAAAGATCATTCAACCCTTCAATGATCTTGTATTCATTTTTTTAAATACTAGCTCAAGTTGACATGGTTTGCAAAGATGCATGCAAAACTGCTGTTAGTGCCAGTAAACAATTCATTTATCGACACATATACACTGCAACTCCATTAAAACGCTGTGGTCGGGGTCCAAGAAATGAAACAGCGGAAGAAGTGGATGTATCTGCTACATCGCTGTACCCCCCTGCCGTCGCCGATTCTCCCCCCCCCCTCCCACGGTGAACAATAACGTACCGCGGAAACGTAACAGACACAGGGTCAATATTGATAACGATATCGGAAATCTAAATAGGCCTATCTGGGCCTTCTCTGGGGGTCGCCATTGTCGCCAAATGCGAAAATGAAATGAATTTGGCGATAAAAAAATGAAATTGGCGAAATGACTGGCGACAGAAAAACCAAACTTTGACCCATCAGCGATTATTGATTTTGACAAAGGCTGAGAGGATATTGTGTAGACACGCTCACAAGTGACTGGCAATTAATTGAGGCAAATGGCATGTGTGTCAACTAGTAAACTCTTGGTTACCCATAAGACCTCTGTGATTGTTTATAAAAATAATGTGTCAATTAAATGTTAATTGACATTTAAATACGATCTCCTGTTAATGATGAGCTATATAAAAGGTCTAGGAACATAAGATTTTATCCAGCACTATTTTTAGAAGAAAATGGCTCCAAATTTGGCTCCTCAAAGCCAAATTTGGCTCCATTATTTTCAATTTGGCGAAAGTGTTGGCGAAAAGATATTTCAGTCCAGAGAAGGCCCTGGCCTATACATGTACATATTTAGGCCATCGCATTTTATTTTTTTGAAACTCGGCAATGAATTGAAGAACAAACGCGGTTTATTACTTTGATATTTTTTATTTTAAGATCGTTTTGTTGTCCCCAAGCTAAACAAAACTATCTTTGATAAAGTAATCTTGTTTGTAGGGTTAAACGATCGCAGACTCCTCTTAGTTCTCTGAATCCCGATTTCTCGGGCCTACCCGCCCGACAGCTGAGAAACACCGATAACGACGATCTCAAAAGGGTAAAGTCAGTAAAATCCATAAAGTTTCATAATATCAACGAATATCATATTTTAAATGTTGTCTTCTCGAAAATAGGAGAAAATAATCATCTACACAATCAAAATAAACAATACCCTACATCCGATCGAAACTATACCAAAGTAATCGAATCTCTCGGAGTGCCGGACCGCATTCTTCGATGAGCGAGAAAAAAATGCCGTAAATTCAATTAAATGAATCTGTAGTTTCAACATTTGGATCGTAGGTTTGCAAAGATCATCTTCACGTGTCAAGGGGTATCGAAAGCTTCTTCTCGAAAACCGTATAAGTAAAACGTTCGTAACCCTGGGTTAGACAAGATGTTAATTAACGGCTTTGATTATCAGAAAGTAGATTGTCAGGAAAGAAAGTCCAGGGAAAAGCAAAGCGACGCTGTCACCCACAATTTCGCACCACTTTCAGTTTCTTTGTTAGACACATCTAAGTGGGAAATGTAAGTTTATATATAGCTTCCTGTTTAAAACTCAATAAGTTGTCTATTTAGTGAGAGATAAGAATCAACGATAATAATTCAATGGGGCTTTGAATTTTCAAACCCTGTAAAACGTGACTATAATATGATTACATTTAATGAAAAAGAAACAAAATTTTATCATATATTTACAAAAGACGTAATATTTATAAGAAATTCAACGGGATCAGCAAAGGGAGGTAATAAACCAATAAATTGGGTAAGGGGCGAGAGGCTTTTTGAATCGTTTGTCAACAGCGGTAAATGTTCAAGATTTGAGAATATAAAACGAGATTACCTCATTTTGCGAAAATACGGCTTCTTCTGTAATTCATCAACTTAGATTTAATCGCAAGCGAGCTAGACGTTTTGGTGTTCAATTGCGTCCCTGCCGTCGACAAAGAACAGTTGGTAGCGCGCCGGACGGTCAATATTGGGATTCCGTGAATCTCTGACGGCGGCACTCATTCTTTCTGACTATAAGTCACTCACCCATGGGTAAATAATCGTAGACGTAAGTGAGATAGCAGTTTGGGGTTAGGAAAGGATGTGATTGTTGTACTCGTGAGTTTGGTACTCCAGCGGTAGTGATATAACTATACGTCTGTCAGCCATCAAATTAGTACAGATTTCTGTCCTCGGAATGCGATGCTATTTTTGGACTGGTCGCATCCGATGAAATGAATTACAATGAGTTACAATCAAATATGTAACGTTCAAAATTGAGACTACCATTAAATTAGCCATTGCTCTCTGACCTGAGGCATTTATCGCCACCACTGCCCCGCAGGAGGTGTGAAAAACAATTGTATTGATTTACCTGGCTTCGCCAAGTATCGATTTTTATCTCAGTGTTTTCACCCTTCGATCTAAAATCGCGGTCAAAACAGCGTTAACGGCGGATAGGGTAACATCGCCGCAGCATCCAAAAATGGTCGACCCCCCCCCCCCCAAATTTCGGGAGCCAAGTGGACCCCGCGTTATAATGGATTTAGCGCTGTAACGGATTTCGTTATAATGGAGTTGCAGTGTAATAGCTTTGCGCAGACTCCTGAATGTGCCTTCATGCCATAATAAATTAAAATTTCGATAGCTCAGCGTGAAACAGTTGTAACTGCCTATATGTTTATAAGCAGTTACAACTGTTTTGCGTTGAGCCTTCAATATAGCAATTTTACCCCCTTCTTATCAAGTTGATGAACAAGATAAGCTAATTAGTTTCAGTATGCTAACAGAATTGTTTTCACATCATGGGTTTGGCCCAAGACCATAGTAAGTGTATATACAATGTATATACACTTACTACAGTCTTGCAGCGAACCTCGACATGTAGATTGGTTCAAGTAATCACAAAATCAAGGGGAGATTGACATCACAATTTATGTTGAAAGGAAATGCACGTGAACCTCAATTATCTTCGTGTTCTGATAACAAAAGCTATTCATTCTTATTATTAATTTAACAAGCATGATTGTTTTTGACCATTGCCCTCATAATATTGTTTGACACTACAAAGTTGGCAAGAAAAGCGAACAACATTTTCAAGGCTCGGTGCTTAAATGTTCTAAGTGCCCGTTATATATTTAAGCATGCACAATACTTATGCACTAATTCATCAATTTATTTACTCAAGAGATGAAGAGAGTATTTGTTGACTTTATGTAGGTATGAAACTAGAAAACCTAATCACACTGTATGAATACTCGAAGAGAATTCATATACGAGTGTGATAAGGTTTTTAGTTTCATACCTACATAAAATCAACAAATATTCTCTTTGTCTCTTATAATTCATTATCATGTAGCAAAAAAGTGAAGATTTGTCAACATTGGGGCAGTTTTCTTTTGGGACAACTTTTGGCGGAAGCTTACAAAATAGCTGCATAATCAAAATTAATTTCAATGAGAAATAAAAGCATTTTTTCAGCAAATCAGGATGTGCGAAATCTGATGGATTCAAATAGAATTAAGTTATTCTTCAATGATTATATAAAACACATGGGAGGGAGTAATTGGGGTTAAACACCACTTTCAACTTCTCTTTAATCTATACTTAGCAAAAGAAGAAACTTTACATACTTCTTGGTCTGTTTTCAATGACTTACAGTGACAGTAGGCGAACTTAATTGAAATGTGGTAGTCAGACGCAGGAACTTGTGTGATTGAGGCAAGCTCAGGCTAGTGTTTCTGTCACTTCCAGTTTAATTTACAAACACACATACATATGTTGATTTACTCAAAGTTTATTGCATGTCAGTCCTCTTTGTAACTCAGTCACATTCATTCCTTAGCATTGTCACATATTTATTGAAACAGGTATGCTACACCATTAAAAAAAAAAAAAAAAATGGGTGATGTTTTGAACTTTTTATTGATCCTTAGGGTGTATTTTCTAGCAAACACTATAGTATATTGTATTTATTATGATGGAAAAAATTCACCAAGTGCTAAAATATTCATGAAGTGTTGCAAGTACCCGAGTACTACTAAAATATTCACAAATTGAATCAGACTGAGACAATGTAATCAAACACCCTAGCTATGAGTTCTTCATACATGTGAAGTTTCAACATCGTAGTCCTTGTATTTTGAAAGTTATGGACCGGACACGAATTTGCAAACTGAATCAAAGAAAGGGCAATAACTCAACTAGAAAGCCATGAATGGCTTGAGTCGCTCCACAGGCTTGAAATTCTTGTAAAAGCAAATTAATGTTTTGACTAGATTTTTAGATATTTGGGGTTCTACTGATGTTGAAAATGATTTTCAAAGTTTCAACTATATAACAGAGAGAGAAATGACCTCTGCTATTAAAAGACATATTTTCCATCAAATCAAAATAATTTTTGGCTGCATGATAATGGGTTACCCAAGGATCATTCCAGTGGAATTTGGTTGATATCCATCAGTTACATTCTGAGAAAATGATTTTCAAAGTTTCCATTATTTAACACATTGAGAATTGACCTCCACCCATAAAATGTATATTTTTCATCCAATCAAAATAAATTTTGGTACACTGATAAAGGGTCACTCAAGGATCATTCCAGTGAAATTCAGCTGATATCCAAAGATCAGATTCTGAGAAAATGATTTTCAAAGTTTCCACTATATAACACATAGAGAAATGACCTCCGCCCATAAAATCCATATTTTTCATCCAATCAAAATAATTTTTAGTATACTGATAAAGGGTCACTCAAGGATCATTTCAGTGAAATTTTGTTGATATCCATCTGTTACATTCTGAGAAAATGATTTTCAAAGTTTCAACTATATAACACATAGAGAAATTACCGATCACAATGATTTTTTGTTGACTGATAAAGGGTCACTCAAGGATCATTCATGTAAAATTTAATTGGTATCCATTGATTAGAATCTGAGAAAACTCACTTTTTACCATATTTGAAAATTAGCCACGCCCATTAAATTCATGTTTTTCATTGGATCAAAATTTCTTGAACAACCTTGAAAGAGGGTCACCCAAGGATCATTCCTGTGAAGTTTGGTTGAAATCCATCCAGTAGTTTCTGAGAAGATTTTTAAAGAAAAGTTTACGACCGGACGGACGCACGGACGGACGGACGGACGGACAGATGCACGACGGACACAACGCCATGACAATAGCCCCAGTGGCTTTCAGCCAGTGGAGCTAAAAATTACAAATGGTAGAGTTGTGGTTCTTGCACTCTGCACACCCTAGCTATGAGGTCTATACACCTTTGAAGTTTCAAGACTATAGGCCTTATAGTTTCAAAGCTATGGACCTGACACGAATTTGCTAAAGAACAGACAGACGGACAGACAGAAGGACAGACAGACAGACAGACGATAACATAATACAACCCTTCGGGTGTATAAAAAGGCAGAAATCAGATGGTGGTAATGCATAGACCTTGCATGTTTGTTTATATTGCCACTCTAAGTTTGACTTCTCTGGACAGGCAAACCTCAATTTAAAATCTTTGTTTAGAGCTGCCAAGCCCTGTTAGGACAGTCAGCAACGCTTCTGGTTTTAAACCATTGGATCATGGGTTTGATCTCTGGCTCTGCCATCTTTCATTTCATATTTGATAAAAGCTATTGCCATTAGTGTCATTTGTCTCCCACAGAATAGGTGATTGATATGCCTAAGAGAGCAAGAACAATAGTGGCTCAGATGAAACGTTTTAGCCATGCCCTGAGAAACAACAAGAAACTATGGATAGGTGCACCAGCCCTCAAATTTTAAATGTTAAACTACTGACAGCGATGTTTGAACCCATATTAAGGAAAAAAAAAAGAAATTAGCTTGCAACCATTACAGGTGTCAGTCAAGATGAGAAAGGCCCAATGTGACGTCATTTACAGGCGTTGTTACCATAGCATATTTCTCATTCATCTAATCAAAAGAAATATACTGTAAGACGTCCAGTGCTGAAATTTCCATAACTTAAAGGATATTGCTTTCGAGTTTCATTTAATAGTAACATTCTTTCTAAATTGTTTCATAGTGACACAACAGCCCTCAGTAAGTCATGTTACGATTCCTTTTATGCTAAGCATATCATATCCTGGTGGCTGTGGCACCTAAATATGGATTCCTGTTAATTCTATCACTATTACAACACCCAGCCTCAAACTAAACATGCTGCATAGGTTTACAATTATCCATACTCAAAAAAGTCAATTTTGAAGGTATACATTTCATTGCCTTTTTGAAAAGTATTCTAACTAGTACTTTCGAATTAGAGATTGAAAAGTAGACATGCCAAGATTTGTCAAACAGAAAGTGAAATTTGAACCTTTGCATGACATTTCCAACAATTTCAAATGAGTGTGAATTATGAAAATTGAGCAACTGTGACAAGCACAAAATAAAATAAGTACCATATTTCCTCTAATAAAAGGGCCCTCCCTAATGAAGCACCCCTACATTTTTAGCTCCACTGGCCGAAGGCCAGCAAGCTATTGTCATGGTGGAGTGTCTGTCGTGCATCTGTGCGTCCCTGTGTGCGTGTGTCCGTCCATGCGTAAACTTTTTCTTCAATCATCTTCTCCTCCCAAACAAATGGGCGGATTTTAACCAAACTTGGTAGAAATGATCTTTGGTTGGCCCTATTCTTAAATTGTTCAAAGAATTTTGATTGGCCCCCAAATATGGGCGTGGCAGGGCGTCGTATTTTTTCACTTTGAAATCTTTAAAAATCTTCTCCTCCCAAACGATTTGGCCGATTTCAATGAAACTTGGCATTGATGTTCCTTGGGTGACCCTTTACTTAAATTGTTCAAGAAATTTTGATTGGCCAAAAAATATGGGCGTGGCAGGGCGAGGCTTATTTTGAGCCCGAAATCTTTGAACGATATTTCCTCCTGAACCACAGGGCCGTTTTCAATGAAACTTTAACAGAATGTTCCTTGGTTGACCCTTTACTTAAATTGTTCAAGAAATTTTGATTGGTCCTTAAATCTGGGCGTGGCAGGGCGAGGCCTATTTTGAGCCCGAAATTTTCGAATGACATTTTCTCCTGAACCACTTGGCTGATTTCAATGAAACTTTAACAGAATGTTCCTTGGTTGACCCTATACTTAAATTGTTCAAGAAATTTTGATTGGTCCTTAAATATGGGCTTGGCCTATTTTGAGCCCGAAATTTTCGAATGACATTTTCTCCTGAACCACTTGGCTGATTTCAATGAAACTTTACCTGAATGTTCCTTGAGTGTCTCTTTACAAAAATTATTGGCTAAATTTTGATTGGCCCATAAATTTAGGTGTGGCAGGCGGGGCTTATTTTGAGGCCAAAATCTTTGAACGATATCTCCTCCAAAACCACTCAGCCAATTTCAATGAAATTTTACCAGAATGTTTCTTGGGTGACTTTTTACTTAAATTGTTCAAGAAATTTTGATTGGTCCATAAATATGGGCGTGGCAGACGGGGCCTATATTGAGCCCGACATCTTCTGAACCTTATGTTTTAATAAGATGGGTAAAGGGTTGCAGGTTCATTGTGATTGAGTATTTTGGTGCAATATGGACCAGAAAATCATTATTAAATAGGTCTTAGGAGATTTCGGAGTGTTAATGCATTCATTTAAAATTAAGCTTTATTTAATGAAAGTCTAAAGATTTTAAAGCCAGTGGAGCGATACATTATAGACTTCTTCTCTAATATGAGATGAATTTCTTCTAAAGAATCATTTATATGATTGTTTAGAGGAAATTCACCTCTAATTAAAGGAAAAAGGCCCTAAAAGACATCAATTTTAATGATTTTTAAATTCAGAAAATGCATACTAAATAATGGGTTTAGAATTTAACTCGTGGATATCAACCAAATTTTAGTTAAGTGATCCCTAGCTGAACCTTTATGAGTCTACAAAAAATATTCTGTTTAGATGAAAAAGAAGTATTTTATGGACAGAGTTTATTTCTCTATGTGTTATATATTGTAAACTTTGAAAGTCATTTTCTCAGAATCTAATTGATGGATATCAACCAAATTTCACTGGAATGATCCTTGGATGGCGAATTTGCAGACTGCACAAAATTATTGTATAAGTTATTCATCAATCATAATTTTTTCCTTACAGAAACATTTCAGCATGTGACACTTAAAACACTTATCTACTTGAAATAAACATTCATTCATTCAATTAAAGTATTGTCTAATCATATCAGTAGGTTCAGGCCGTTTGAGCAAATCAGCTGCTCAAGCAGCTCTAGTTGTCATCTGGTCAGTCTGTGAACAGGCTTGTAAGAGCCTGTGCTTTGCCCACATATGAAATTGTTGGATCTGTTAAATACAGGCTCATTTCCCTTCAATTTTCTACATTGGCTGAGCAAAATGCTTAAACCACTAAAGAGCCAACTTTTTACTTGTCCATTGACCAAATTGAGGGTTAAGTGCAAGACTGTACTAAGTGTATATACAATGTATATACACTTAGTACAGTCTTGCACTGAACCCTTGAAATGATGGATTAAATTTTCAGACATCCTAGCTTTAGTTATAACTATATATTTGCCCCCCTCCCCTTTAAGTCCAAAGTGCTCGATCCATGTTGATAAAGAACAAACCTATGGCAGTCCTAGAACTAAAAGAATTGAAATTCTCGTATGCACTATGGGACTTTGCTACCTTTTTGCAATGAGCAGACAATTCATTAATATTGAAATCTCTTATTTCTTATCTAGTCATTTGTAAAATAAATCGTTGAGAAAGAAGATTCACATTCATGAATGGTTTCAGAACTGACAAGAAAGGATGTTGCATCAAGTATTTTACAAATTATTTGCAATAATCTTATTTACTGTCTTTTTTAATGATCTATATGCACTTAAAAACAAAATTTTGATAAATAAAGACTATGGTATCAGTCATGCAGATTGTAAAGACGTGTGTAATGGGCATAAAACATGTACATTATCAGTGTATGACAGACACTTCCTGTCTTGTGAAATCTACAATGTCATAAATAATACAAACTTTATGTCCAAAGCACCAGGAGAGTGGATTTATACCAAACACAAGGATGAATTACCAGAATTGTGTTCTGAATGTGCAATACATGAGAAATGCCAAGTTACTGATTATGATATAACTTGTATTGTGAACAACTGTGGAGTCCCACCAAGTGTTCAAGGTACCAAGATTTTAGGAAATATATTCTTAGTTCAGTCTGTTATAAAATACCAGTGTATTACAGTACCTAATATGTTTGAAACTACCACATGTCAACAAAATGGCTCTTGGTCAGAAGTTAACCTTCTATGTAACTGTGACCCACCTAATATTGCTAATGGGAACATCACAGCTATACAGATGGAAGATGGGAGATTTAAAGTTGATGTAACTTGTAATGAAGGATATGAGTTAAAGCAATCAGAAGAATTAACCTGTCATCGAGATACAAACACTTGGAGTAATTCAGGCAAAGTCTCTTGTGAAGAGATTATAGACGAGCAATGGACTAAAATCTATTCTTTTCCCAAAGAAATGAAGAGAAACAATATATTGAATGATTGGAGGAAGGACTTGAACATGAACATTCCTAATTCCTTTCGTAATGGCACTTTTATTGACAACTGGGAGCTCATGCCTTTGAGAGATATCAAGTTTTCAGTTATAAAAGAAAATAGAGAAGTTGCTTTTATCATCTTTGATGGTAAAAACTCGAACTCAAAGTCGTGGTTTCAAAAATCACGCATCATTAACAGTTCATGGACTGACCTGACAGCGACCGCAGAAATCGCTCACATGTCCTGGGATGGTATCAGTCAGTTCAAAACCGTTCATAAATTTGTTTACTTAAGGCGTTTAATTGCTGCAGTTATTGATGAGAAGATTTGTGCCAACAACATTGGATGGTTTGTTGTCACTTATAACCACTTTCCGTGTGATTCAAACAGTTTATCTCTTAAGATACTTTACAGCAAAACTAGATATGCATCGAAGTTCCTTTCTACCCAAATGGAGAAGGCAGACAGATTTGAAGTTTGGGTGAATTAACTCATTGCTAGATGATAAGATTTTAGACTGGTCAAAATTCAACGAGGCTACAGACAAACAATTAAAGCTGGTGAAATCTTAAAAATCTTTTGTTTTAGAGAAGCGAACAATGTAGACAATGATCGGGGCAGCAGAATATCACCTAGTCTCTCCATTATGCACAAGATCAGGGGCCTGTTTTACTAAACATCTTACGATCATTTTTTGCGTAAGTAAAAAATTTAAGTTGCTTCTACAGGAGTAACTAAATATGGAGTTCTGTCATGCATTATCTCATTGGAATTGTCTTCTAAAGACAATTGCAATGAGTTATTGCAAAGGCATAATCTAACTATAAATGAAAATACCAGGACTGAATTATGATTTTGACTTACGATTATTTTTTTCGTAAGATGTTTAGTAAAACAGACCCCAGGTGAGAGAACATTCTTTGAAAATTTCATCCAAATAAGTGTAGTTGGTGTTGCCTTCATACTGAGTGATAAAGATACAGATGGATAAATGGATAGACAGAGAAGAAGATACCAAAAATTCCCCTTTGGTAGTATTAAAATATTAACCCTTGTCATGCTGAATTAAAATCTTCTTTCAGAATTGCACTCATATCAAAGTACTGAAAGCCCTAGAATTCAAGGGTGTATATAATCTTTCATTTTGAAGATCAAAATCATTAACAGCTCTGCCTTGAAAGGGGACAGATAGGTGAAATTGACTAAGATCAGACTGCACATAGGTGCAGACTGATCTTTGTCTATACCTCCTGTCAAAACAGGAATATTCCAGGTTCAGCATGACAAGGGTTAATCACAGTTTATTCATTTTTCAAAACATTTTTCTTCCAAGGGTACTTACAAGTGACAAGTCGCCCATCCAGCATCCATATATTGGGCAAACAATCTATCACATGTATACGGTCTGAAATTCAGAAAAAGTGGACAATAAAACATTGTGAATACAATTTTAACCCTATTGCTTTTTTTCACCTCTGCAAAATGAGTTTGGATCCCCAGTTTATTGTTAAGGGGGTAAATGACTCCAGAATATGTAAAGCTATTACAAGGTTTTTTCTGTTTGTCCATGTTTTTTTGTTGTTTTTTTTCCTTCAAATTTAAGACTTATCTAGATTCAAAGCGGTTGCAGAAACAAGGTAATAAGAGTGTAATTGATAAAGAATATGCTAGAATGAAGTAGATGAAATAATGTGAGCTAAGAAGATTTTTCTAAAAAACATCTTTTTCATATATCATAATATTTCCATTAGAAAGGGATGGTTTTTTATTAGAAGCTGCAATACAAATCAATGGCTCAGTGCAAAAGTTGTTACTGCCTATCAAAATATAGGCAGTTACAACTGTTTTGCGCTTAGCCATGAATATTTATTTAGTTGGTGAAAAACTGGCTAAAAATAAACACAATCCACTCAATATATTAACATTTAATTTGGAAAAGGTGCTTAAAACCACTTTGAATTTTTGGTGACATTGATTCAGTGCATTCGGAACATCACTCGGCTATTTCCGTAAACTACAACATACCTCGGATGTATGTAAGGCAGAAGGGTATGTAACAAAATCGCGCATTTTGTTAGGCAGAAAAAGTGAAAGAAAAACTAGCACTGTAGATTTATATCTTTAACAGTAAATAACGGCTGAAATCTTAATTTTTGAGAATGACGAATCATTCTCAAAAATTAAGATTTTTTCAGCCGTTATTTTAGAGTCTTGATATTTACATAAGGATACGATAGTTTCTGGTCAGTGACTTTAACGTGTAGCGTTGGCGACGTCGAAAGTTTTCACTCATAGTTTCGAGGGCTAACGCCATTTTAACTGACATCATCGAGTTTTTCCAAGGTTTTCCTGTATTATTTAAAAATAGTCTGTCTATATGTACATCCGAGGTTGATCGTGAGATTGGCCGAGTGGTGTTCCGAATGTGATTTAGTGGTGCTTCGAAAAAATCATAAACTGGTCAATTTCAAATGGTCGTCTCAAAAAAGAGGGATGGGTTTTTATTAGAGCATTGCGTTATATTAGAGTTTTTATGGTACTTAACCCTTTGCTGTTTAATGCCTGCTTTTTACGTGCCTGTGATTATGTGATTGAGAAAACATTGTGAAAAAAGAAGAAATTGTTTCTGACAAGCAATTTCTTCTTTTTCCACACTATTTTCTACCCTACTGAATGGTTATTTTTCAAATTAAATCCACTTTAAATTTTCGTCTGCAAAACCATCCACGCAATATATTAACATTTAATTTTGAAAAGGTGCTTAAAACCACTTTGAATTTTTGGTGACATTGATTTAGTGGGTATGGGCCTATATTAGAGGCTTTGATAAAATCATAAAATGGTCAATTTCAAATGTTCGACTCCAAAAAGAGGGATGGGGTTTTATTAGAGCATTGGGTTGTATTAGAATTATTACAGTACTTAACCCTTTGCTGTTTAATGCCTGCTTTTTATGTGCCTGTGATTTTGTGATTGAGAAAACATTGTGAAAAAAGAAGAAATTGTTTCTGACAAGCAATTTCTTCTTTTTCCACACTATTTTCTACCCTACTGAATGGTTATTTTTCAAATTAAATCCACTTTAAATTTTCGTCTGCAAAACCTGAGAATTTGGACAGGTCCAAAATTTTGTAAAACCGGAAAGAGTTAAACCACTGGATGGACTTTTAGTTAAGTCAGAAACTTGAAAAACAAATCTTCATTTTTCTGGTTAAAGAAGATATCAGGTGGTAAAGACCAAGGTCAGGTTGCACAAATGTGCAGCCTGATCTTTGACTGTAACCCCTGCCAAAGCTGGATTAGTCTGGATAAAGCATGAAATGTGCTTGGCAAATTTCTCGCTATGTCAAAGGTCTTTCATTTTTACACAATCTTTTTAAATATTTCTCTGAGTGTAACACAATAAAAATACAAACTCTAATTTCCATCTTGTTCCAAACCCTCGCAAGATCTTATCATTCACCTGAGAGAGGGGCAATGGATTCCAACCACTTCTACCCAATTTGACAGCTGGGTGGACTCGGGATCCTTTAAGTGTCATGCTTAACAATACAAACCAATTCTGGTGGGACTCAAACCTACATCCTTCTGATTACTAGTCAAGCACAATTGGCCAACGAGTCTCACTTTTACTAATCTCTTTGAATGAAAAAACATGAGATTGCAAGGTTAAGCACTTACAAGTAAAATAATTTTTTTAAATTACGTACAATAAGGGTCCTTTTCCAACTTTTGGTTGCCATGGAGACTAAGTTCCAGGATGTGAAGATGTCGAAGTTTAGCAATGTCATGCCAGCTGAGATCATTGTTCGCCAGATTCAGAGTTCCAAGTGCAATAAACTTTGACAGGCAGTCAACATCTCTTATCTGAAATGAAATAAATCAAGAAGTTATCACAAAATTGTAGAGGTCTTGGCAGAGTTTCCCCCCCCCACACACACACACACACCCTGTTTCTTTGAATTTGGGCACCAACTATTTAACCCTGTCATGCTAAATTAAATTCTTTCTACAAAAGTGCATAAAAATCAAAGTACTGAAAGCACTAAAACTCAAGAATCTAAGGCAATCTTTCTTTTTTCAGAATGAATTTAATGAATAACTCATCTTCATAAACTACTCTGCTTTGAGAAGGGAAAAAACATGTGATTTAGACTAAGATCAGACTGCTCATAATATATTATGTGCATTCTGTTCTTTGTCTATACCACCTGTTTAACACTTTCCTGTTTTATAAAATATTGGGCCTGTCCAAATTCAAAGGTGTTGCAGATTAAAACTTAAAGTGGATTTAATTTGAAAAATAGCCATCCTGTAGGGTAGAAAATAGTGTGGAAAAAGAAGAAATTAATTGTCAGAAGCAATTTCTTCTTTTTTCACAATGTTTTCTCGATCATAAAATCACAGGCACGTAGCAGGGATTAAACAGCAAAGGGTTAAACAGGAATATTCCAGGGTCAGCATGAGAAGGGTTATTGATCCCAAATAGCTTTACTGTAACCTTTTTGTACTTCCAATGGGTTAATGCCGCCGTCATAGTGCAGTTGGTAGCATGTTGAACTGTAAATCTAGAGGTCCCGGGTTCGATCTCCGATGGCAGCACTCATTCTTTCCAACGATTTGTCTCTCACCAATGAGTTGATAATTGCAGACTAATTTGAGATAGCAGCTGGAGGCTACGAAAGGATGTGATGGTTGTACTGGTGAGAGAAATACCAGGTATCCATTGTTAGGTGCTCCGGCTGCCGCGATATAACTGAATAAATGTTGAAAGCAGTGTTAAACTCAATTCAATCAATCAATCAATCCAATGGGGTTATATAATTAGCCAAAGTGACCACAGGTTATAATGTTTAGGGAAAAACCATGCCTCAATAAGAGTGGGAACAGCCGTTCTAAATTATTGTTATTCAGACTCTCTTAACCAAGATACTCAAGCAATGTCAACGAGTACCCACAGCAGAGGGTTTAAAGCAATACTGTTGAAATATTTTATTCTAAAATTCAGTTTATCCCTCTATCATGTGCATTTCCAAAGGGAGCAAGAGGTCATGTCCCTTGTTCCCCTCTAGATCTGCACATGATTAAGCATTATTCAGAGCTTAAGATAGATTGGTGTTTTGAATTTCAAATTAAATTATTTCAATTATAGTTACATACATCCTATATTGTGGGTGCTCATTGGAATCGTCTTGTCAAGATGATTCAAATGAGTACCCACAATGTAGTGTTTGGATAAGAAATAAAGATTTTAGACTGGCATTACTGGCTTTTTTCCTTACCTTATACCTCTGATTATTTGTTTAAATTTCAATTATATCATTAAGATCCCTTTTTAGAGAAGTTCAATTAGATTTATCTAAGGGATTAAATCTTGAAATAACATGTACATAATTAATATTTATAGAGCATTGCACAGATTAATATCTTCTATTGTATGGGCTAATAGTATAATCCAGATTAGTGGACATAGCTTAGCATATCCTTTGGGCAGGAACAGTTTACATCATGCATGCGGATCCACGGGAGGGAGCAAGTGGTCTGAAATAACACTCTTGAATTACGACTAAAATTTTAACAAGGTGGCAAATTGTCACAAGATATGCCTGTTACACTGCTATATGTGTCCAAGTATGAAAAACAACAAAGGGATACAGAGCATTCTGAACACCACTTGGCCAATCTCACGAACAACCTTAGATGTACATAGACGAACTATTTTTAAAAATTACGGGAAAACCTTGGAAAAACTTGATGATGTCAGTTAAAATGGCGGTAGCCCTCGAAACTTTGAGTGAAAACATTCGACGACGCTACTCGTTTGAAGTCACTGACGTGAAACCATCGAATTCTTATATAAATATGATATGATTGTCATTCTCAAAAATTAAGATTTTTCAGCCGTTATTTACTGTAAAAAATATCAATCTAAAGATAGCACCATTTGCTAGTTTTTCTTTCACTGTTTCCGCCTAACAAAATGTACCATTTCGTAACATACCCATCCGCCTTACATACATCCGAGGTATGTTGTAGTTTACGTAAATGGCCGAGTGATGTTCCGAATGGGATACAGAGATGTAGAAATATGCATTTTCTCTACTTGTTCCTGGACAAGTAAAACATGATTTTCAACTTGTCCAGGATCAACATGTACAAGTCAGAAAAAAGGCGATTAGATAAATAAGAGAAATTATTGTTTTAAAGAAGAAAAATGCTGGAAGCCAGCATTTTCTTCATTGAAATCAATATTTTATACCAACATTTGGCTAATTAATCTCTTTCCACAATTAAGTGCCATTCCAAAGTTGGTCCTCCATTTACTTGTCCATGGACAAGTGGTGATGAAAAAATGTACTTGTCCTCAGGAAGAAAAACCCTTGTCAGACAAGTCAGGCATTGGAATTCCTCACCCCTGGGGTATAACAAAAAAAATAAGCTAGGTAGAGCTTCTTGTCCAGTGTACTCCATAATCATAAGAGGAACATAACTGCCAAGTTTCAAGTCAATCAGACAAGAGGTTACAGAGTTATGTTCCGGACAAAGAAGTGGATGTCATCCGCCTGGACGCCCAGACACCTAGGGTTATCACATAAAACTTGCAGGCGCGTAGCTAGCCTTTAAAGAATGTGGATTCAAAATAATCTAGGGGGTTCAGGGGGGCAATTGCTCCCACCCCCACCCCCCATCCCTGGAAATTTTAAAATAAATGGTGCAATTTGGTGCGTTTTGGGGCATCCGGAGAGCTCTCTTGACCAACCAAATCCATCTATTTTAGCATAAAAATGGAGATGAATAGCTTTCATTACGTTTATTTCAACTTGTCAACATTTCACAGCAAGTCTTACTTATGGCCTTTGCTAGCTGCTTTAGGCTAAATGATTTAT
The DNA here is from genome assembly GCA_948146395.1 of Fragum whitleyi. Classification (NCBI taxonomy): domain Eukaryota; kingdom Metazoa; phylum Mollusca; class Bivalvia; order Cardiida; family Cardiidae; genus Fragum; species Fragum whitleyi. The sequence goes on from OX411548.1 coordinate 69,141,074, forward strand.
AAAGTATTAAGTGTGGTAATGATCATATTGGGCAAACGCAGCTGAATTTCAAAACAGTGTGGATTCAGCTGCGTACTCGCGTAAAGGCAGCTAAGCCCCCGACTCGTCGTCTTTTGAAGGGCTTATAAAAAGTATCAAATCTTCAGTTGGTGATAAAAATGTTAACCCTTGTCATGCTGAGTCCGGAATATTTCTGCTTTTGCAGGAGCTATAGACAAACATCAGCCTGCACATATGTGCAGTCTGATGTTAGTCTACATCACCTGTTTCTCTCTTTCAAATTGTCAATAGATTTAGTTTTTGACCTACAGTTGGTACTTTCAGTGCTTTTTGCCCTTAGATTTTGATGAAAAAAAATTTCAACATGACAAGGGTTAAAACTACAGCTTATTCCTACACCATCCTGGAAAATTATGATATAGCCTAAAAATACGATTTTAGAAAGGAATGGCGCTTTAATGTTGGAATAAAATAGCCTGACAAAAAATTTTGTCAGTACTACTTTCAAATCGGCCATTTTTTAAAAACTAATTCATACCTATTTGTTGACATATAAAGGTCAAGGATTCAAGTCATTATCTCTTGTAAATTAACCAATTATTGATCTAACAAATACCTCAACTATGACTTTAAAAATTCCTTTTGAAATGATCTCTTTAAGATTAACCTTTTTTTAACCAGAAATAAAACTTAAGAACGTAAAATACAATAGAAAATGTTGCCAATCACCTTATAAAGACAACAAAATTTTGAAGAAGTTAACTCTTGTCATACTGAACCCGGAAAATTCCTGTCTTGGCAGGATGAATAGAAAAAAGATCAGCCTGCACATATGTACAGTCCTTAGTCTATATCACCTATTTTTCTTTTAAGCCAAAAGGTCTTATGATTTTTTCAAAATAAATAGTACCAACCAGAAATTGGCACTTACACCTGAGAGTAAGGATTCCATTGGACTCCTAAATACATGAAATCAAGGCATTCAAGCTCAAAGTAAGGAGCCCATACTTTCATAATGATGATCATATTGGAAATGAAGATAATGCTTGTCATAAACAAGTGCATGTCGTATTGCGATGCAATACAGGAGTCCCCCACCGGATAACAAAAAATCCTCTCTTATAATATATCTCCTACTTACTAGATCTATAACTGTAAAAGTTTAAAGTTGCTAGCACTTATAGTTTAGGAGATATGATCCGGACAAAAATGTAAGGGTAAAAACAACAAAGGGCAATAACTCAAAAAGTGGACGTGGCAGAATAACAGTTCTTGAACATGACACTTGTCCTCAATAAGATCTCTTAGTGTACAAAGTGTGAAGTTGCTAGCACTTATAGTTTAGGAGATATGATCCGGACAAGAATGTAAGGGTAAGAAAACAAAGGGCAATAACTCAAAAAGTGGGAGTGGCAGAGTTATGGATCTTGAACATGACACTTCGCCTCAATGAGATCTATAAGTGTACAAAGTTTGAAGTTGCTAGCACACATAGTTTAGGAGATATGTTCTGGACAAGAATGAAAGGGTAAAAACAACAAAGGGCAATAACTCAAAAAGTGGGCGTGGCAGAGTAACAGTTCTTGAACATGACACTTTTCCTCAATGAGATCTATAAGTGTACAAAGTTTGAAGTTGCAAGCACTTATAATTTAGGAGATATGATCCGGACAAGAATGTAAGGGTAAAAACAACAAAGGGCAATAACTCAAAAAAAGGGCGTGGCAGAGTTATGGATCTTGAACATGACACTTTGCCTCAATGAGATCTATAAGTGTACTAAGTTTGAAGTTGCTAGCACACATAGTTTAGGAGATATGTTCCGGACAAGAAAGTAAGGGTAAAAACAACAAAGGGCAATAACTCAAAAAGTGGGCGTGACAGAGTTATGGATCTTGAACATGACACTTCTCCTCAATGAGATCTATAAGTGTACCAAGTTTGAAGTTGCTAGCACATTTGGTTAAGAAGATATAGCCCGGACAAAAGCGTGACGGACAGACGGACAGACAGACGGAAAGACGGACGGACGGACGGACGGAATCGAGCAAACCTATAGTCCCCCAACCGGTAACCGGTGGGGGACTAATAATTTCTTCTTTCCATGTTCTTCCAAGGAAGATTTTTTGTTCAAAATACTTTGGGATGGAAGAAATTTTTTTCTTGAACAACTTTTGTAGTTTAAAGATGTACACTTTTGGCAAGTGTTACAGAGGAGACTGCTCCTGTGTTTGTTTTTCAAAATATTCTCAAATGACTCTTGGTGTTGTGGACACGTCAACGACTGTTTGTTGTTCCTGCATTACATTAACATCGTTTTGTCTTTCCCGCGTCTTGTATATGTTCCCTTATTTTATGACTGTGTTGTCTTGACATAATGTTTATTAGATAAGTGTTTGTTAATTATAGTAACTATTGTAATTTGATTTATCCGTCAGTTGTTATAAAGGATCGAACCTGAACACAAGCGAAGTAGTTTATTCAACCAACAACTCAAACACTAGGAATCCATCAGACTTGTTACATATAAATGGAAGGAGTCCCAACTGGAAAACAAGGAGTCTCAGCCTCCCGGACTCCCCTTAGTGTCGAACCCTGCCAACTCAAAATTAGTGCATCCAGTGTTTTCAGCACTTTGGTTTTAATGCAATTAACCTAAGGTGGCTACGATTCTTTCTGAGAAGCAAGTTTTATTTCATTTTCTTCACTTTCCAAATTTCTTTCCAAAAAAGGGCATAAAAAGCAGATTTGTTTGGGAAAATCCTTCTTACAATTAGTCCACAAATGAAGCATAACTGAAAACTGGGGTGTTGAAATAATGATTTTCTCTACTTGTCCTTGGACAAGTAAAAGATAATTTTGTACTTGTCCAGGATCAAAATTAACTTGTCCGCAAAACAAGGAATAAATCGATTTTGAAAAAAAACAACTTTTAATGAAGAAAATACTTAAAATCAGCATTTTCTTCATTATAAATAATGTTTTCAACCTTTTGGTATATAAATTAGGATGAATTATCATCTAAATCTATTTGATACCTTACAAAGATTTACCATGGTATTTCCTTGTCCAAGGACAAGTGGCAAGACAAAATATACTTGTCCGCAAATATAGAAGCCAATGTTGCAACGCAGACAAGTCAGGTATGGGAATCCCACAACCCCTGGAATATCCCTTCATGGGCCTGGGACGAACCCATGCTGAATATTAATATAGAATTTGCCAGTTTAAAAGACCAACACCCTAACCACTGAGCAAAAAAAATTTTTGTGACGCTGATGTAAAGCATTGTACTTAAACCTTTGAATGTAAGGTAGTGAGGACACTTGCTTGGCTGAAAAGTTGGTTTTATTCCCCAATGAAACAATGAGTAGGAAAAGTGAGTTATTTTGTAAGCTTCCGCACTAAGTAGTCCTGAAAGAAATCTGTCCTATTTGGAGAAAAATATTTACACTTTTGCTTCAATATATTAAATTATAAGATATTAAAATGGCATTAATCTTATTGATTTCATGGAGGTATGAAACTCGTACAGTGTGATTAGGTTTTTAGTTCCCTACATCTATGAAATCAATAAATACTGTCTTCTCAAAAAATTGGCAATTTGCTTGAATTAAAATTCTAGCAGGATATATAAAGGTTACAATTTCAAAGAGATATATGAACCATCTTCACAATTTGAAAGAACTTCCTCTTGATAAAGCAAAGAATGCCCTTTATTTATCATATTGATTCAATTTAGGCACAATATAGAGGTATCTTAATATCTTAAAAATATTTTATCATGTTATCTCTGCATATTGATTGATTAACATGTTATTTTTTGTGCTTTTTATGAATTTTTCCCCTTACCCTAAAATTAAGTATGATGGGGTATAATTGACAGTCAAATAATTCAAAAAACTTTCCAAGAGAGAGAAAAGTAGCCATTCAGCTGTTTTTGCTAGGTGCCATTGACTATCTTTACCGAGTTCTAGCTGATTCAATTCCTTTCTTGTTTGATAACATAGCAATGATGCCAACAACAATAACACAGTAGTTATGGTAAAAACCCTAGTTTTTCTAGAAAAAACAGAAGAGCTTATATCATGCACATGTTTGTTTGTTCTAATAATTTTCTGTTTGTTTGTTGTCACCCCTTTACTTGAGCAAGAGATCTTTTTAAAAAAATACAAATGCCCAGGGCAGTTCACTAGCATATTCCTTGCATAGGCGTATCTAGGCCTTTGAAATTTATACGCAGCTAAACTACTAAAGAGTAAATTTGAAAAAGGCGATATATGGTCTGTAACAAAAGATGGATGTCCCCCCCCCTCCCAGTCCGCTCTCTTTTTATGATCTAAGCGTTGGTGAATAATCAAAACATCGTAACTACAGCTTGAATAAGCTGTAGTTTCGATGTTATGATCATTCATCATCGATATATTTCAACAGGGATTATTTCTTTTACGCAATTGCGTAAATTGCGTAATGGGAGCTACGCCCTTGCCTTGTCAATCAATATCCATTAAGGTTTCAGAAAAACATGAGGTATCAAATGAACAATTTTTGAAACAAGCATTTGGAAGTATTGCATGGCAATACCAAGTCCCCTACCGGATAAATAAATATATCCCTATAGCGGTATCTTTTTTGGTGGTAAAGGTATAACTACCTCTCCAAAATATTAGTTGTATCAGATTTTATGTAACAGCTCAATACCTCTGAGGATAAAAAATCAAAGCACTGAAAGTACTGATGGTGAACGAATCTGTTGGCATTCTAAAGTGATATATTGAATTCGTTGAGAAAAGAGAAATTATAAAAATAAAAAATAATCAAGGGAAAGTGTCTCGTCAAAATTCTAAATTCAAAGAATGAGAAAGAGAGGAAAAGAAAGGTAGAGAGAGTGACAGACAGAGACAGACCGATAGACAGAGAGCGATAAGCCTAGAGAAAAGAAAACAGGCAACTATAGTGTCTAGACTAATGATTCTTTTCTTAACTCAAAAAATAGCAGTCAGAAAGGTAATTCAATTTCCACATGCGGAACCCATATTGTAGCAGATTAAACAGCAGTCTTTCTGCATTTTGACTTTTAAGCGTTATCCGCTATGGCTCTGGTACGACCTGAATGCCCCCCCCCCCCATCCTCCGAATTAAAAGACCGCTGTTTCGTAATGGTAATAACAGGGTTTTGGTCTCTTTCGGTAATATTCAGTCTCGTGAAAGAATAATCATCTGATGCCATTGCGTAAAACTGAATTAAAAAAAAAAACAAAAAAAAAAAACAATTCGATGAAATCTATGTAGGAAGGTATTTTGTACAGCTAATGAATTGTCCAAATATAGTCGTTGTTTAAATTCTATTGCTCCTACCAAACGGCAGATAATCGTAAACCTAAGAGGGTAGAAGATGGCAGCTACGTACGGATGTATGCTCATTATAGTTCTGGTGCGAGAAATACCAATTTCCATATTAAGGTAAAGATGCTCCAGTCCACAGGCGATTGATTCACAATCCAAGTTTTGTTTTCTGTAATATTTTACATACTTCCGGTAAAACAAATAGATGAATGATTGTATTGAGGAAATTCTAGAGCCATCCGAGGGATAGAAGCGCTACTATACAGTTGTAGTTACGATGTCAAGTACTTTGAAAAAAATCCATTCGATGTTAAAATTTGAAATTAGGTCTATCGTGTTGGGATATTTGTTCATTTGATTCTTTTATTTATTTATCTATTCACGACATTCATATATTAACAGTAAGTCGTACCGAGATTGCTATATCCCCTGTTTTCCGGTCTTGTTTGAAACGAAAAAAAAACCAACCAAAAAACAAAAACAAAAAAAATAGGAAATTGGATTTGGGTAATATGATACAAAAATACCCGTAACCGAAGATATTTACATTACACAAGTATGCAACAACAAGCTTTAAGATAACTAGAAAGCCATGAATGGCTTGTGTCGCTCCATAGGCTTGAATTTCTTGTAATAGCAAATCTAAGTTTTGACTAGATTTTTTTTTATATATTTTGGGTTTTACTGATGTTGAAATGATTTTCAAAGTTTCCACTATTATAATATATAGAGAAGAATAATTTTGGCTGCATGATAATGGATCACACAAGGATCATACTAATGAAGTTTGATTAGTATCCATCAGTTACATTCTGAGAAAATGATTTTCAAAGTTTCCACTATGTAACATAAAGTGGAAATGACCTCCGCCAATAAAATACAAATTTTTCATCCGATCACAATAATCTTTGGTAGACTGATAAAGGGTCACCAAAGGATCATTCATGTAAAATTTGGTTGATATCTATCAGTTTGATTCTGAGAAAATGATTTTCAAAGTTTCCACTATATAACATATAGTGGAAATGACCTCCGCCCATAAAATACAAATTTTTCATCCGATCACAATAATCTTTGGTAGACTGATAAAGGGTCACCAAAGGATCATTCATGTAAATTTTGGTTGATATCTATCTGCTAGATTCTGAGAAAATGATTTTCAAAGTTTCCACTATTATAACATATAGTGGAAATGACCTCCGCCCATAAAATACAAATTTTTCATCCGATCACAATAATCTTTGGTAGACTGATATAGGGTCACCAAAGGATCATTCATGTAAATTTTGGTTGATATCTATCTGCTAGATTCTGAGAAAATGATTTTCAAAGTTTCCACTATTATAACATATAGAGAAATGACCTCCGCCCATAAAATACATATTTTTCATCCGATCACAATACTTTTTTCGTAGACTGATAAAGGGTCACCAAAGGATCATTCATATTAAATTTTGTTGATATCTGTCAGTTAGATTCTGAGAAAATTATTTTTCAAAGTTTCCACTTTATAACATATAGAGAAATGACCTCCGCCTATAAAATACATATTTTTCATCTGATCACAATAATTTTTTGTAGACTGATATGAAACAGTCTACCAAGGATCATTCATGTAAAATTTAATTGGTATCCATCAATTAGAACCTGAGAAAAGTCACTTTTTACCATATTTGGAAATTAGCCACGCCCATTAAATCCATGTTTTCACTGGATCAAAATTTCTTGAACAACTTTGAAAGAGGGTCACCCAAGGATCATTCCTGTGAAGTTTGGTTGAAATCCATCCAGTAGTTTTTGAGGAGAAGATTTTTAAAGAAAAAGTTTACGACCGCACGCACGGACGCACAGACGGACGGACGCACGACGGACAAAACGCCATGACAATAGCCCCAGTGGCTTTCAGCCAGTGGAGCTAAAAACGGGATTTAAGCAAGAGGTGTAAATTTGGTAGTTGAGAACATAAGTTGTCTGGTAATGGTTTAAATTTTATTTCATATCACGGTTGGTCACGGTCAAGTGGTGCTTGTTTATGTTTCAATGAGAATTTAGACGCGCCCTACCTAATAAACGCGCTCCCCCATAAATACGATTCCCAGGCCCTTGACTATACGATCAACAGCATCCAACCGTCCATGGTCCGTGGTGAAAAATCCGGTCTCGAATTTAAATTCAAAAGCTGCTACTCCACGACGTAATGTTAATTAGATTATGGGTTAACTATCTTAGATTCCTATCAGGATAAGGCTGATTGCGTCATTAAAAGATCGTTCAACATCTGAAAAACTAGCGCGTCTTAAATCGCGCAGTCTTCCGGAAGTGCGAAAGGTTAAAATTTAACACAAAATTAAAACTATTTCTCGTTATTCTTCATAAGTCACATGCGAACAAAATCCCCTTTCGTTGTTACGAAAATATTTCTGGAATCATTTCACCTTCTGCAAATATACAAAATATCCGAGTCAAATGATTAAATCCTAGTCACAATTCATACTGTTAAAATAGGAAAAACCCCGTAAAATCTCGTGTGTGACTTATTTCAAAAGCGACGTCGCCGCTTGCAAGAATCTGGGGACTTCAAGGGGTGCCGACACGCGGTGACCCAGTTAGCTCCAGACGTTTTGTGTTTTCACTACGAAACACTTTCATTTCATGTACCGGGTACATTTACACATCACGAAATTTTAGGATTTAATACAGGATTATTTATTTCATACGTGAATAGGTAATGATTTATTAGACCGCTTTGTCCATCGGTAGCGGAACATTGAATATTGCATCGTCTGGAACTTCCTACCTTGTACAAATAATAACAATAATAATAATCTCGGCTTCTGCTAACACAATCACTTGCTTTTGAAAGCTGCAATTAATGGTCGAGGGTGACCGTATTTCGATAGATGACTTAAAATGACAGAATTACAATTCATTAGCTAACATTTTATTTTATTTTTTAAATCTATAGCCTTAATAGATAAATAGAAAAGCGTATTGGGTAGCGTACGCATTTCAATCGATAATTACGAACATGTTAACAGTTTGCTTCTCTTAGGTACCAAAATACGTATTTTTTTTAATTAAGTAAAAGAGTCTGAAATAATAGCGCCCCCACGACGTTTTGCATCGCGCTCGGGCGCGTTTAATTGGAGAAATACGACAGGAACATTCCATTCGTTTGTAAACTTGACCTTTCGTAACTTATAAGCAAAGACTTCATTCATAAGAAGGCAGGTAAAATCGTAGTAGGTCATCACGTGGGTTATGGCCAATCAGGGGTGTGTAGAAGTTCAAGAGTTCACGACCTCAATAAACACACATTTCCAGCAAATTACTACAAGTTGCAATAGCGAAGGTTTAAATCAAAAACATAGTATCTGTCTATAGAGTGTACTGACACAACCTTTGTTTTTGCTCCCAACTCTCGACAATCTTACGCCGATCAAAAATTCGCCCGTATAGACATTCCAAGATATTTTTGTGTTTTTAAAGGGTAATTTTCATTATCTTCACTTGATGAAGAATGCTAGAAACATGCATTTCACGATACAAACAGTGATTTTGTAGAGAGAAGTATCTAGAGATAATAAATTGAATCTAAAGAGGTACTGCTTTATTTAAAACCTATTAAGATCCTACAGGATTTTCCATACACGGTATATAACACTGGTGAACGAAAATTTCGTTCACCAAAAATCCAGAAATTTCCTAGTAATTTTCTAAGTCCAGCCACCGTATCTTCCACAAAAATCAATGGACCAGAACCAAATTCAAACTTAATCTGTAACTCATTGATGCGGACTCACATACCAAAAATCAGCTCCATATCTCCAAGATTAAGAAAACAAGAGGGCCGTTGGCCCTGGGTCGCTCACCTGAGAAAAAAGCTTTAATTACCTAGGTATGTCCATGCAACCACAGAAAAAGAGATTTTCACTTATTCAATCAGATAACATTTGAAATAATCCTCCCCCCCCTCTGCTCCTCCCCTGGTCATTATTTATTTAAGCTTTTTTCATAAAAGGTCTGTGATCAGCTAATCTATGCCAGATATACAGGCTGAGTCTGAGACTTTTAAGTTTTCTTTAATGAGTTGATCAATCCATGTCAAATATAAAGAATGTAGGGATTCAAAATTCTCAACAAAGCACTCCCCCTCCCCCAAGATGCTCTGCACCTGGTGAATCTACAGTCATGATTTTAGCTAATTAAATTAATGTCCATATGCTGATCATTCATACCAATTTTCAAGTCTGTAGGACTCCTGGTTCATCAGAAGAAGTTTAAAGATTTCAAAAAAGATCCAAAGTACTACCCCCTCCCCAAGACACTCAGCACCTGGTGACCCTACAGTCATGATTTTAGCTATTTTTATTAATGTCAATATATTGATCACCCATAACAATTTTCAAGTCTGTAGGGTTCCTGATCCAGGAGAAGAATAAGGTTAAAGATTTCAAAATTGATCCAAAGTACTACCCCCTCCCCCCTAATGCTCCGCATCTGGTGGCCCTACATTCATGCTTTTAGCTATTTTATTTAAGATCCATATGCTTATCATCCATGCCAATATTGAAGTCTGTAGGGCTCCTGGTTCATTAGAAGATGAAGGTTAAAGTTACAAAATTTTCACAAAAGAACTACCCTCTCCCCCCTGGTGCTCCGCACCTGGTGGCATTACAGTCATGATTTTAGCTATTTTTATTAAGGTGTATGAGCTGATCCTCCATGAGAATTTTCAAGTCTGTAGGGCTTGTGGTTCATCAGAAGAAGAAGGTTAAAAATTACAAAATTTTCACAAAAGTACTACCCTCTCCCCCCTGGTGCTCCGCACCTGGTTAATCTACAGTCATGGTTCTAGCTATTTTTATAAAGGTCCATATGCTGATCATCCATGCCAATATTCAAATCTGTCAGGCTCCTGGTTCAGAAGAAGAAGAAGGTTAAAGATTGCAAAATTTTCACAAAAGTACTACCCCCTCCCCCCTGGTGCTCCGCACCTGGCAGCCCAACAGATATGGTTTTAGCTATTTCTATTCAGGTCTATGAGCTGATCATTCATGCCAATTTTCAAGTCTGTAGGGCTCCTGGTTCCGAAGAAGAAGAAGCTTAAAGATTACAAAATTTACCCAAAGTACTACCCCCTCCCCCCTGGTGCTCCGCACCTGGTGGCCCAAAAGATATGATTTTAGCTATTTTAATTCAGGTCTTTGAACTGATCATCCATGCCAAGTTTTTAGTCTGTAGGACTACTGGTTGAAAAGAAGAAGAATTTTAAAGATTTTCTTAAAATTTCACTGTTTGATGCCATAGCAACCAGAGTTTTTCATGGATTTCAATTCTTTTAGCTATTTTTGAAGGGGACCACCTAAGCAACATTTCTGTAAAATTTGGTGTTAATTGGCCAAGTAGTTTAGGAGGAGATGTAGTTTAAAGAAATTGTTGACGGACGCCGGACGACGGACGACGACCGACGACCGACGGACGGACGCCGGAGGAAAGGTGATCACAATAGCTCACATGAGCACTTCGTGCTCAGGTGAGCTAAAAAGACCAGAAAAACTGAAATTTCCTGGTAATTTTCTAAGTCCAGCATCTGTATCTTCCACAAAAATCAATGGACCGTAACCAAATTTGAACTCGTTCTGTAACTCATTAATGCAAACACACATACCAAAAATCAGCTCAATATCTCCAAGGGTTAAGAAGAAAAGTGCAGAAAACTGAAATTTCCTGGTAATTTTCTAAGTCCAGCATCCGTATCTTCCATAAAAATCAATGGACTGGAACCAAACTCAAACTCTTTCTGTAACTCATTAATGCCGACTCACAAACCAAAAATCAGCTAAATGTCTCCAAGGGTTAAGTAGAAAAGTCCTGAAAACTGAATTTTCCTGGTAATTTACTAAGTCCAGCATTTGTATCTTCCACACAAATCAATGGACCGGAACCAAACTTGAACTCGTACTGTAACTAATTGATGCGGACTCACATATCAAAAATCAGCTCCATATCTCCAAGGATTAAGAAAAAAAGTCCGGAAAACTGAAATTTCCTGGTAATTTTCTAAGTCCAGCATCCGTATCTTCCACAAAAATCAATGGACCGGAACCAAATTCAAACTCCTTCTGTAACTCATTAATACAGAAGCACATACCAAAAATCAGCTCAATATCTCCAAGGGTTTTAGAAAAAAAGTCCAGAAAACTGAAATTTCCTGGTAATTTCTAAGTCCAGCATCCGTATCTTCCACAAAAATCAATGGACCGGAACTTAACTCGAACTCGTTCTGTAACTCATTGTTGCGGACTCACATACCAAAAATCAGCTCATTATCTCCAAGGGTTAAGTAAAAAAGTCCGGAAAACTGAAATCCGGACTGACAGACAGACGGAGGGACGGACGGAAGGACGGACGGACAGACGGACAGACGGACGGAGTGCAAACCTATAGTCCCCTTCGGCTTTCGCCGGTAGGGGACTAATTAACAACAAGGTGCCAAATTGTCACAAGATACGCCCGTCACACTGCTTAGTATAAACTGGGGGTTTGAATAGAACTGAGGTTATTTTGAATGAATCTTTTTTGCACCCATGTAGTTTCATTATCCTACCTATTATACTTTTACAGATATACTCCGGACAAGATTCAAGTCTGAAAAACGACAAAGGGCAATAACTCAAAAAATAGGCCAGGTAGAGTTATGGTTCTTGTGCACTGCACTCCCCCTTGATGACATCTATACACCCATGAAGTTTCATGATCCTAGCTATTATACTTTTACAGATATACTCTGGACAAGATTCAAGTCTGAAAAAAAACAAAGTGCAATAACTCAAAAAATAGGCCTGGTAGACTTATGGTTATTGTACACTGCACTACCCCTTGGTTAGATCTATACACCCATGCAGTTTCATGATCCTAGCTATTATACTTGTAGAGATATACTCCGGACAAGATTCAAGTCTGAAAAACAACAAAGGGCAATAACTCAAAAAATAGGCCAGGTAGAGTTATGGTTCTTGTGCACTGCACCTCCCCTTGGTGAGATCTATACACCCATGAAGTTTCATGATTCTAGCTATAATACTTTTACAGATATACTCCGACAAGATTCAATTCTGAAAAACAACAAAGGGCAATAACTCAAAAAATAGGCCAGGTAGAGTTATGGTTCTTGTGCACTGCACTCCCCCTTGGTGAGATCTATACACCCATGAAGTTTCATGATCCTAGCTTTTATACTTTAAGAGATAAACTCCGGACAATATTCTAGTATGAAAAACAACAAAGGGCAATAACTCAAAAATAGGCCAGGTAGAGTTATGGTTCTTATGCACTGCACTCCCCCTTGGTGAGATCTATACACCCATGAAGTTTCATGATCCTAGCTATTATACTTTAAGAGATATACTCCGGACAAGATTCTAGTATGAAAAACAACAAAGGGCAATAACTCAAAAAATAGGCCATGTAGAGTTATGGTTCTTGTGCACTGCACTCCCCCTTGGTGAGGTCTATACACCCATGAAGTTTCATGATCCTAGCTATAATACTTTAAGAGATATACTCCGGACAAGATTCAAGTCTGAAAAACAACAAAGGGCAATAACTCAAAAAATAGGCCAGGTAGAGTTATGGTTCTTGTGCACTGCACTCCGCAATGATGAGAAGAATATAATTGCCAAGTTTGAAGTCAATCGGACATCAAGTGACAGAGTTATGCTCCGGACAAAGAAGTGGACGCCACCGGACGCCCGGACGCCCGGACACCCGGACGCCCGGACGCCCGGACAACCGGACGCCGGACGCCACGGGTGATCCCATAATACGTCCCGTCTTCGACGGGCGTATAAAAAGCAATAACTCTAAAACATGAATAGGCGAGTTACGGTTCTTTGATCCCAAGAACTTTACAGTCAAGGGGAAAAACTCCTAAAAATTGTTTAAAAATATTCTGGTTTTCTGTGATCAACTCTAGTTTTCAACTGATCAAATAACTTTACTCCGAAAAATAATTCAATACATTTTTACGACTTAACTTTAACCTGGGGATTAGGTGCTAAAATAAAAGCGATATGTTTTGTTGATTCTACTTTTGTAAATATCTCCACTATTGACAGAGCAAACAAATTTAGTTTTATTCCCAATATGAATGGTTTACTTTGGCAAATAGAAGGTTATGTCCAATGATTGTGTCAATACATTAATTGACAGTTTTAAAATATGATAAAAGTTTGAATTTGAACAGCAGTTTTGCTATTACTTAGTTGAATATATCCTTAGAATCTTGTTGGTAACATTTAGCATTTGGGTAGTTAAAACAAGAGGACCATGATGGTCCTATATCGCTCACCTGAGGGGTCAAGTCATAACTTGACAACCAAGTTATAAATACCAGAGATTGTCTGATATACATTTAGTATGGATTTAAAAGAAACATACTTTAATTTCCTCCTACTGCTTATGACTGCAAACAAAGTTATTGATGGAATTGAATTCTTTTAACAAGTTTAGTAGACCTAAACCTTAAGAATATTCCTGCCAATTTTAAAGTATGCCCAATAGTTAAGGCGAAGATTAACCTTCTCTGAGATTTTTGGCAATATTTTGACATTTCCAATACCATAGAAGCCAGAGATTTTGATTGAATGAAATTATTTTTACAATTTTGGTAGATCTTCACCCAAGGAACATCCCTATCAAGTTTCAGCTTAATTAGCCAAGTGGTTTAGGAAGAGGAGAAGTTTTTCTAAGATTTTCAGCAATTTTCGGCCATTTTTGATCCTTTCTGTTACCATGCAATTCAGAAGTTTTCATGAAAGTAAATTGTTTAAACAACTCTTGAAAAACTTCACCCAAGGAACATCCCTGCCAAGTTTCAGCTTGATTGGCCTTGTGGTTTAGGAGGAGAAGAAGTTTTTCGAAGATTTTCAGCAATTTTCGGCCATTTTTCAACCTTTATGTTTCCATGTAAATCAGAGTTTTTGATGAAATTGAATTCTTTTAACAGCTTTTGAAGAGCTTCACCCAATGAACATCTCTGCCAAGTTTCAGCTTGATTGGCCTTGTGGTTTAGGAGGAGAAGAAGTTTTTCTAAGATTTTCAGCAATTTTCTGCCATTTTTCAACCTTTCCGTTACCATGGAAACCAGAGTTTTCAATGAAATTAAATTCTTTTAACAACATTCAAAGAGCTTCACCCAAGGAACATCTCTGCCAAGTTTCAGCTTGATTGGCCCAGTGGTTTAGGAGGAGAAGAATTTTTTCTAAGAATTTTAGCAATTTTCGGCCATTTTTCAACCTTTCCATTACCATGGAAACCAGAGTTTTGAATGAAATTGAATTCTTTTAACAACTTTTGAAGAGCTTCACCCAAGGAACATTTCTGCTAAGTTTCAGCTTGATTGGCCCAGTGGTTTAGGAGGAGAAGAATTTTTTCTAAGATTTTCGCGATTTTCAGCCTTTCTGTTACCATGGCAACCAGAGTTATTTATAGAATTAAATTCTTTTAACAACTTTTGAAGAGCTTCACCCAAGGAACATCCCTGCCAAGTTTCAGCTTGATTGGCCCAGTGGTTTAGGAGGAGAAGATGTTTAAAGAAATTGTTGACGGACGGACGGACGGACGGACAGACGGACGGACAGATGATGGACGGACGACGGACGGTGAGTGATCACAATAGCTCACCTTGAGCACTTTGTGCTCAGGTGAGCTAAAAAAATGCCTCCTTTTTGTGTTTTATTAATAAACTTAAAAAATATTCACATGTATATGCAAAATTATGCATAAGTATATGTGCATTATGGTTCTCTATAATTGTTTCAACACTATAGCACAAAGCATTCAAAAGTTATTTGCAGAAAAGGGGTCAAAAATGTCACAAGTTCGGTATATTCTTGTGAACATAAGACATTTTGATTTCACAATAATTGAGTTCTTATGAGCATACCCTTGAAATTTAAATGCAAGTAAAAATTCAGAAAAATGATTTTGTCATACTTACTATGGTTATATACTTAATTAACATAACTTAGCTTTCAGAATTGCTTAAATTCATTTTACTTTCAAAGAAAGCTAACACTCAACGTGAAAGTAGAGAACTGAAAACTTGGGGGTTTACAAAAGGGTAGAGTTGTCACAAGTGTAACATTTCATGTTCCAAGTATCAGTATTTCCATAATCATGGTTAAATGTTGCTTTATTGGCTATTTTTAAGACAGAGTAGGATAAAAGAATGTCCAGAATTTTGCATGATGAGTACACAGAGATGATGACTTCACAATTTTGACTTTCTTGTCGTCACAAGTGTAACGCTCTAAAGGCAATTTCAGAAAACAAATGTCACTTCGACCTTTTTCAATTCATCCATAATCTTTATTGCCTCTGATTATTCAAAAGTCTCAAGGGGGAAGCTTAAACATAACAAGAGCACCGCCTACGGGTGCCTACGCTCAGCTGTCGAGTGCTGGATGGTGGGAAAAAATCTAAGTCAAAAAAAGAGTCATAATTTGCACAAAATACATCTAGAGTTATCCCCCTTGATAGTATAGGTTGCTCTTTTGATGGTGAACATGTGTGCCAAATTTCAAGTGAATGCCTTCAGTAGAACCAGAGATATAACAAAATGTCAAAGTTTTCGCACGACGACAACGACACAGAGGCTATAGCAATACCTCGGGTATTTTCCGAAAACAGCTGAGCTAATAAAAATCATGTAACCTTATTCAGAACAAGAGCTGTCACTGTAAGATGACAATGCCCCCGACACCGCTTTGATTTCGAAGTTATGGCCAATGTTAAAGTTTTTGGACGGAATGACGGACGGACGGACGGACGGACGGACAGACGGACGGACAGACAAGTCAAATTTATGATGCCTCCCTATCGGGGGCATAAAAATAAAATTTGGTACAAACGTGGAAACTTATGATTTACTTGAATATTTATTTGAACAGTTTGTCTGCAAGTCATTTTAGCTTAACCCATTTTATTACATACAATTGCTTAGAATGTATGTTCTGAAATTAAATAAAAGCATGCAATTATTACAAATGAGGAAATGTTTAAATGCATATTTTGAAGTATACCCAAAGTGTTACACTTGTGACAGAAAATACTTATTTCAACATGTAATGCCCAATTCTTTCACAGTCTTCATATAATTGTTACAAATTCAATCAATAACAAGAATCTCCTAGTAAAGGCTACTTTTTTAATTATTTGTACAAGATTGGCAATGAATATTGACCCTTTCCTACATAATATATTTAAAGCTCCTCTAGACAAATGGCCAGTAACTATTTTCTTAGTAATTCTCTTTTGCCTAAGCTTTAATCTGTATACTCAATTCAAACAGTGGTACCCCAGAAACTACTTGGTTAACTTTTTTGGCAAGTTAACAGAAAAGTCCCCCAGACCCGTGTCATATTTATTCATCAAAAATGATTTTTAAATGAAATTCTGTGGGTCGAAAATGGTTTTAAAGGGGGGGGGGGGGGGTCAAACTAACTAATTGAGATATCTTTGACTCCATAACAATGAAACTCTGGGAATCAAAAGAGTAAAGAGTAAATTATGAGAAGAACATTGTAGGCTTTAGTGACAATTGACCTTTTCTTGAAACAGGGTTGGCAAGTATTGACCGGGGCGGTTTTAACCGGGTGGTTTTAACCGGTTAAAACCGCCCCGGTCAATACTCCTGGAAGTGGTCAATACTGGTCAATACTGGTCATTAGCAAAAAACCAGGTGGTTAATACTGGTTAATTGAATAATTTAGTTGGCTGAGTGAGATTGAGTCGTCAATTTAGTGTTAATTATTATATGAAATAGTATATATCATGCACATACTATTTATATATAGATATACTGGTTTATCAATGAGCTGGCCATGATCAGTGTAAAGGCTAATGTCACTTTTAATGAAAACCCTGAACTGGCAAAGGTAACTTAATTGACAAGACTTTCACACTTATCAAATTGAAGCACACTGTCACACAATTCAAATTGCAATCAGATGTCAAGCACAATTACTATCATCTCAATGACCAGTAATTGTGTATTGATAAAACTAAGAGTCTAAAAGACACCAATGTAATCATTAGGTTAGTCCAGACTCAGTTACTATAACATGTGTTGGTCCCTGGTAGATTCCAATATAGTCATTCAGGTTTTACAGAAAAATATTTTGGCCCTTGAAAGACTGTAGCAAATTTTATCTTTTACTTTTCATCATTTCTTTTACAGTATGGTCATTTAGTTATTCATGAAAAGAATAAAGTACAGCAATGAAATTTGTAGTATGAAACGAAATACATTATAATTTAGTTCAAAAGACCAATTGACCGCCAATCGACCACTGTGTGGACCAGATTGCTTTTAGCCTTTCAAAATTGAATAACTTGTTTCCTTTATTACTATTACTAGATCACTAATTAATATTGCTTTAGTCTTTTTTATCACAGTAAAAGAATATGACACTAAATAGCAAGATAATAGGGGATGGTTATATGAATTGACCAATTGACCACCAATCGACCAGTATTGACCGGTTAAAACCAGTATTGACCACCGGTCTGGTCAATACTCCAATTGACCGGTCGATTGCCAACCCTGTCTTGAAAAGATATGAAGTTATTAAATGGATTTAAAAGCCTAGTTTTAATTCTTAAGAATTTCTCCCTAGGGGTCATTGATGAACCCCTTGGAAGAAGTTCCTAATAATCAAAATTACAGATTTTCTCATTTTGGGGGATCAAACCCTGGTTTTTGGGACAAACATGAATCCTGAAAAAATTTTATTCACCAAGCACTTCTGTTGTTTATTCCATAAACCTCCCTGTGATCTCTGTGTTGTCATGTACTATATGTAACAAGCCGAAGGATTTGCATGCAGGGTGTTTGTACTAAGTGAGTGCCTTACTGTACAAGCTAGCTTTTACAGTGACATGGTGGCAGAGCACTCTTTTTAAGACAGAGTGGTACCTGGTTCAAATCTTCATAGAATTACCTACGGGTAACATTTGGGTGCTTGCTTAATACAGGTGTCCTTCTAGACAGGCTTTTTTGCAAGTAAAATTTTCTTTTCCACAATATTTTGCTAGAAAGGGTTGTCAGATTGCAGGATTTACATCAAAATCAGGGGGCTGAAAGTATTGGATGTACCAAGTCTTGGCCAATTTTCATTGGAGTAACTAAATCTATTGACAATGCTAGTTTGAAAGTGACAAACAGGTTGTGAAGACTAACATCAAACTGCACACATGTGCAGGCTTATCTTTGTCAATACACCCTGCCAAGGCAGGAATATTTCAGGTTCAGCATGACAAGGATAAAACATTGTTGGTACAACTTTAACCCAACTGGTTAAAATGACAACAACAAGAGCTAGCCCAGGGGTGTCGGAGAATGCCTTCTCTCCACTTGTTCATGGACAAGTAAAAGTTGATTTCAAACTTGTCTAGGATCAAAATGAAATTGCCAGAAAAAAGATAGATATTGAGAAAACATTGTTTTTAATGAAGACAATGCTGTAACCAAGCATTTTCTTCATTAAAGACAATGTTTTTTCTCCTTTTATACAAACAATAATATGACTTTTCTTCGATATATTTTAAGTACTGTTGCAAGAATTGCTCTGGTATTTACTTGTTGGCAGATAAGTGACCTAGAAAAATGTACTTACTCACAAGTGAAAAAGGCCTGTGTTTGACAATTAGGGCATGGGAATTCCACAACCCTGGCTAGCCTATGGGTGCTTGGTTTAAACCCATTTATTTTACATCGATTGGGAAACAAGTTCTAACAAATTAGATTTATCCCTCTCAATTCTGCTTCCTGGAAAATTAACCAGTACTCGCTACGAATGTGTGGGCCAATGAAAGAACCAAGATCAATAGCCACTTCCAGGAATCAAACTCAGGACCTTTGGGTCAAGAGGAAGACGCTCTACCTCTAGACCACGGACACCTATAGGTGCAACACTCGACTGCAGGCGCTGAATAATACAAGAAGTCTAAATTGAAAAAAAAGGAATAACCCTACAAAAATGCTTCCAGAGTTATCCCCCTAGATAGTCTGGATAGCTCTTTTCAAATTGACACCTTATTGTAATTTTGATTCATTTATATAGATACCTAAAATTTACAAGAAGAGAATACCATTTATTTCAACAATATTTGACAACGGGTATATCAAATGAACCAAAAAACGATCCCTGAGGGCCCACATACAGTATTTCATTTTTTTTTGTTTTTTTAATTTTTAATTTTTTTTGTTGTTGTTGTTTGGTGGGGTGGGAGTTGGCATTAGGGGGTGGGGTTCAAACAAGAGCCCTGACGGATATTAGATTGCAGGGTTTACAGTAATTGGTTAAAAGTTCACTTACCTCATTGTTGCTCAAATCCAACCTCCACAAATGCCTGTTCTGGTCCAAGTTTGACACCTCACATAATTTGTTTCCTCTTAAATTTAAAGCTTGAAGTTTTGGACAGCAAGAAAGTTTCTCTATAGTCACTGCAAAAGAAAGCATCACATCATTGCCCTTAATTATTCGTTATAAAATAGAGACAATGCACACATGTGGAAACAAGAGGGCAAAGAGGGCCAGTATTGATCCACTTGCACTTTCCACCTGTAAAGTTTATCGGGGTACCATAAGCACCCTCCCTAACAGTAGCACACCTACACTTTTTACTAAGAAAACCGACTTCAAACGCCTAAAGTTTAGGAACTTTTTGAGACTTCTTCTCAAATGTTAGATGTATTTCCTCTAAACAATCATTTATATGATTGTTTAGAGGAAATTCACCTCAAATGAAAGGGAAAAGGACGTAAAAGACGTCAATTTTAAATAAGAAAATGCATAGTCAACAAGAGCCATGTCGGACATGGCCGTCCCCCGCCGAGAAAAAAAGCCTGATAGTAAACTGAAGCCTAATAGATTAAGGGTTCTACTTTAAGAAATTAAGCCCCTACAAAATCTTAGTCTTTAAAATAACAAAAGGCAATAACTCCAAGATAACACGAGCCAGAGTTATAGTTCTTGTGCACTGCACTCCTCTTCCATGAGATCTATCCACCCATAAAGTTTCAAGTTGATAGCTAAAATACTTTAGGAGATATGCTCCGGACAAAATCTAAGTCTTAAAAATAACAAGGGGCAATAACTCCAAAATTATACAAGCCAGAGTTATAGTTCTTGTGCACTGCTCTTCTCTTCTATGAGATCTATCCTCCCATAAAGTTTCAAGTTGATAGCTTTAATACTTTAGGAGATATGCTCCGGACAAAATATAATAACTGGAGCCGACGAAGGCAGAGCTAGGAATAATGTACTTTCTGAGAATAGGTATTTGGTAGGACAATACAGGGAGGTCTTAGATTGACGGACATTTTATCTTTGAATAAATAGTCTGGTAATAAGCCGCTTGGGGGAGAGACAAGAATTACATCTTGATGTCATGTTGTATCGATATTGTAATCGGTATTAGTAAAGTTCGAACTTATAGAATATTTAGAGTTATGAATCTATGAAAATCCACTATACAATCCGGTCATCTATATGACTAATTTACGTTATAATAGAAAAATATAAGTCTTAAAGATAACAAAGGGCAATAACTCCAAGATTATGCAAGCAAGAGTTGTAGTTCTTGTGCACTGCACTTCTCCTCCATGAGATCTATCCACCCACTAAGTTTCAAGTTAATAGCCATTATAATTTAGGAGATATGCTCCGGACAAAACCTAAGTCTTAAAAAAACAAAGGGCAATAACTCCAAAATTATGCAAGCAAGAGTTGTAGTTCTTATGCACTGCACTTCTCCTCCATGAGATCTATCCTCCCACTAAGTTTCAAGTTGATAGCTATTATACTTTAGGAGAAATGCTCCGAAACAAAATCTAAGTCTTAAAGATAACAAAGGGCAATAACTCCAAAATTATGCAAGCAAGAGTTGTAGTTCTTGTGCACTGCACTTATCCTCCATGAGATCTATCCACCCATACAGTTTCAAGTTGATAGCTATTATACTTTAGGAGATATGCTCCGGACAAAATCTAAGTCCTAAAAATAACAAAGGGCAATTATTTCAAAATTATGCAAGCAAGAGTTGTACTTCTTGTGCACTGCACTTCTCCTCCATGAGATCTATCCACCCATAAAGTTTCAAGTTGATAGCTATTATACTTTAGGAGATATGCTCCGGACAAAATCTAAGTCTTAAAAATAACAAAGGGCAATTTCTCAAAAGTTATGCAAGCAAGAGTTGTAGTTCTTGTGCACTGCACTTCTCCTCCGTGAGATCTATCCACCCATAAAGTTTCAAGTTGATAGCTATTATACTACAGGAGATATGCTCCGGACAAGTTTAGTGACGGAACCTCGGAATGACGGAGTGATGGAATGACGGATGGAGAGCATTACTATATCCCCTCGCCGAAAAATGCGGGGGATAAAAAGGCTCCCTGGCCATGTTATGTATAGCTTCTGGGAGCATTTATTAAGAGAAATAGAAATCTTATTTGTAAGCAGATCATCAAACATCAAGGATTAAACAAAGCTACAGATAGATGGATTTTTTTCTAATTTAGGTAAAAACAAACTTTAATAATGATATCATAAACTCTATGTTGTTAGTACTCATTAGCAATGTCTTGTCAAGATTATTCAAATGAGTACTCACAACATAGGGTTTCATTGAGATATAAAGATTTTTAGACTGGCTTTACCCCCTATTATCTGTACCTTTGGATAAAGCATGGTATCACTAAACTGCTATGATATGATATGAGCATGTGCCTGACATTTCCAACAATTTCATGTGTGTGTAATCTCGAGACATTGTGCAACATAAACAGCCACACAATGCAATAAGAATATCATTCTGACCGCCTGAAGAGGGGTTAAGAGCTAAACTATCTCCATAGCACAAAGCAAATTCTCTGGTCAGCCTGTGTCGATGCACAGGCTAGCCAGATTCTTTGCTATGCCCACTTGTGAAATAGTTGGAAATGTCACACACTGGCTCATATAGAAGGGGTAGCATAATGACAATCATACTGTACAAGTTTACAGTAAATCTGGCTTAGCAGATGAGTCGAGTTGAAAATAATTTGTACATTATGAAGGCTCCTTTCTTTATAACACATCTTCATTTAAAAAAAATGCTATAACAAACAATGGTCAAATAATGAGGAATACCATGTTGAAGTTTAAGGAAAAGGTGGGATTGTGTTAACAAGTAAATTTCAGATGGTCCCTTTTGCTATGACATCACATGACTAATAGTAGCACCCCTACATTTTTTACTTAGTAGACCCACTTCAAATGCCTAAATCTTATGAACTTTTTGAGACTTCTCTAATTTGAGATGAATTTCCTGTAAACACTCAAATTAAAGGGAAAAGGGCCTAAAGACATCAATTTTAAGGATTGTTTTCAATAAAAAAATGGACACTAAATAAAAGCCCCCTTACCATGTTATGGGAGTGTTCATTAGGAGATAAAAGGTAATCTGAGAAAGTTTCAAAAAAAAATCTTCAATAAATGTAGAATGTTTCATTCAAATAAAGATTTTTACAGAAATGTTCCTTTTTCCAAGACACAGAATTAATTTGCAAAACAACAACAACTTGTGCTAGGTAACATGATGCGCAACGTCTTATGAAAGTTTCATGAAGAGCTGTACAAATGGTTATAAACATTGCACATAAAGGCCCCTTTTCCCATGAAATGGCATCAAATTGCCTTAAAGCAATGATTCCTGAGAGCAGGGAAAAAGACTAGCAGGGGCCCAGTCACTCATGGCCCCAAGATTTTGGGCTGGGCCCCTAGATTGTTCGGGAAAGTTCCTATGTCTCCAATATTGAATATAGAAATTTTGAAGCCTGGGTCCTTAAGTTAATTTTTTTGTAATTTTCCCTGCCAAGAGTCATAGAAACTATTCATTTAAAAGAATAAAATATAATGGAACAGGCTCAGATAATATTTTATCATTATTTTGTAGGATTATCCATAGATTTATTTGTTTGAACAGGGTTTTACACCACTTTCAACAATCTTTCAGCTATATTGTGGTGGCTGGAGCACCTAAAATGGATTCCTGGTATTTCTCACACCATTACTACCATTACATCTTTTCCTAGCCTCCAGCTGCTATCTCAATGATTTATCAACCAATTGGTGAGAGACAAATAGTTGGAAAGAATGAGTGCTGCCTTCAGGATACAACCCAGGACCCTAGAATGACAGTCCAACATGCTACCCAATACACTATGATGGCCGCCTTTTCCATAGATCTCTACTACTTATGCCCTTATCAAATTAAATATGAGCCTATGTGTGACATTTCCAACAATTTTACACCTGTGTGAGGTACAAATGTTCAGCAGCATTGACAGTCACAGTGCAATACCAATAAATTATGCTGACAGCCAGAATATGTATTAGACCTATAAAAAGTGTATTGTGAAGACTCTGGCCAGACTTTGCTACTGCATAGGCTGGCCAGGGTCTTTGCTTTAGGCACATTAGAAATTGTTGGATTATGTCACACACAGGCTCATAGTAATGAATATTTGTCTAAAGGCTGTTATCATGGTCAAAGAAAAAAATCCAAGCATTAACAACTTAATAAAAAAAATTAAGTTATCTAAGTCTATACCACCTGAATTTCTTTTTTACACCAGTAGTGCTGACAATTATAATTTTTAAAATTAATAAGAAAACCAATATTACAGCATCCAGTGCTTTCTGCACTTTGATTTAATCACAATTTCCTTCAGTATGACAAAGGTGAAGATTTTCTTCCCTACTTTTTTGTAAAATCAATAAACCCTCAATGTAGGATGGAACTATGAAGTAGCTGCCAAAACAGAAATACTCTTAGTTAACATATTCTATCACTTTTTGAAAAATTCACGAAAAGGCTCTGAAAAATATTGAGCAAAAAAGGAAATGGTATCAATTTCTTCATTGCTCACTATGTTGGCTTTCAAAAGACTAAGGTTAACTAAAGATTTCATTAACAAACTAGAACTGTCGCAGAGCAGACTTATATCCCCCACAAGCACTATGTCAAAATGCAAGTGCTACAAAAATTGAGATCATATGCAGCATTTGCATAAAGTATCAAAATTCTAGGTCACTTGGTTTTTGAGTTAGAGTCCGGAAACAAAAATTGAACAAAAATTGATTGCGACCTTGACCTTTGACCTATGAGGCCCAAAAACAATATGATATTTCCTTGTGTCATAAGCAACATTTGTATAAAGTTTCATGATTGTAGGTCACATGGTTCTTGAGTTAGAGTCCGAAAAAGAAAAGGTCTATGGACGGACGGACGGATGGATGGACAAACAGACAGACAGACATGGTAAAACCAATATACCTCTTCTTCGTAGGTGGGGTGAATAAAAAGATGTGTTTCAGAAGCACGAATGCCCCACCCCCACCTTCCCCAACTGCCATAATTTGGAAACGCTGAACTTGAAGAATGATTTTGACCTTGACCAATGACCTTGACTATCACTTACAAATCTAAAGTTATGGTAAATGTTAAAGTTTTTATGTTGAAATTAAGTGACCTTGAGAATATGACCTTGACAGATAGCCTAGACTTTGGTTTCAAATGAAAGCTGTAGACATAAGCAATTAAAGCAATACACATGTGAAATATCAAAGCCGTATCACTTAGCAAAGTAATGACCAATGTGAAAGTTTTAATTATACACTTATTTGACCTTGAAAATGAATTTAACCTTGACATATGGCCTTGAAGTTTGTACCTACAAAAAGATCTTGTTACTAGCAACACAGATGACCTTGACCTTGTCATATGACCTTGACTTTGATACCAGCAGGTGCTGATCATTGTTGAGATCTATTATCATGCCAAATATGAGCCTTGTATCTTGAATAGGCATGAAGATATTGGCAATGTTAAGTTTTTTGGTTAACTTTTTGAGTTATTTGACCTTGACTGATGACCTTGACCTTGTCACATGACCTTGACTTTGGTACCAGCTGATGGGGATCATTGAGATCTATCATCATGCCAAATATTAGCCTTGTATCTTGAATAGGCTTGAAGATATTGGCAATGTTAAGTTTTTTGGTTAACTTTTGCAGACAGACAGACAGACGGACAGACGGACAAAGGTAAAACAATATGCCCCCAATCTATCGATGCGGGGGCTTAAAAATTTGTGTTGTCTAGTAACAGATTAAACATAGGAAGTAAGTTAAATCTTACCAATCCCCAAGTTAGATAAGTCCAGATACTCTACAGACTGCAGGGGGGCAGATGCCTTTGATCGCAGGAGCTGAAATATGCAAGAAAATTCTCATTAAACTTCGACAAATGCTCGTGTTTGACCCTTAAACCAGCGTTTTGACCCTAAAAAATCTGAAAATATCTTTATTTGACCCCTAGAAATTTCTCCCAAGGGGGTCATTTTGACCCCCTTGAGAGGTATTACTTAGGGGTCAAAACATGGTTTTAGACCTAAGATTTTCATGAATTACTATATAAAGTCTACAAATTAATTACTTGTTCCATATATTTACAATAAACAGTAAAAGTGACTCACAATTCTATTTATGATTTGCTTTTTCTGTCGTTTTGACTACTTCGAATTCAAATTTGACTCCCAGAATTTCTTAGGTGAGGAGTCAATGACTCCCCAATATCAAACACTAACATGAGCCCTGGTGCAAATATACTGGTACCAGAGATCGAAACTAACACCAGACCTGTGGATTTTTAGGGAGGACTGGGAGAAGTTACCATGCTGCAGGTCCTTCAGGCCTGTTATTAAAAATTTATTAATTCCAATTCCAATTTGTCCACTTTTTTTTAAAAAAAATGTTGCCTTACCTTAAAGTATGAAATATAGTGTATATAATGTATGTACTATATACAGATATACTGGTTTATCAATATGCTGGCCATGGTCATTGTAAAGGCTATTGTGTCACTTTTGGCATAGGTAACTTAACTGACCAGACTTTCACACTTATTAGATTGGAAGCACACTTTAACACATTTCAAATTGCAATCAGATGTCAAGCACAATTACTATCATTTCCATAGCCAATAATAGTGAATTGATACAACTAAGAGTCTAAAACACAACCAATGCAATCATAAGGCCAGTCCAGACTCAATTAGTATAACATGTGTTGGTCCCTTGGAGATCCCAAAACAGTCATTCAGGTTTACAGAAAAATATTTTGGCCCTTGAATGACTGCCAAGTCTATCTATTACTCTTCATCATTTCTTTTACAGTATAGTTATTTAGTTATTCATGAATAGAATAAAGTACAGAAACTATATTTGTATTATCTAAGGAAATACCTTATTATGACTTCAAAAGACCAATTGACCACCAATCAACCACTGTATTGACCAGATTACTTTTAGCCTTTCAAAATTGAATAACTTGTTAACTATTATTACCATTACTACAAATTCACTAATTAATGTTGCTTCAGTCTATTTTATCATAATACATGAATATGGCACATAATGGCAAGATAGTAGGGGGATGGTTGTATGAATTAACCTATCAACCACCAATCGACCAGTATTGACCAGTATTGACCAGTATTGACCGGTATTGACCAGTATTGACCACCGGTCTGGTCAATACTCCAATCGACCGGTCGATTGCCAACCCTGCTTTCCATTACTTAGATTTCCAACATTTGTGAAAAAAGAAGAAATTGCTTATCACAAGCAATTTCTTCTTTTCTCACAATTTTATCCTAATAATTCACTCCTAAATTGCTGAAAAAAAAATTATAGTTTTCCTGAAGGACCTGTTCAAATCAGGAAGGACCAGTTATATTTAGAGATAACAGGTCCTTCAGGCTGGTAGTCAAAAATGGTAAGCGTCGAACCCTGCTGGTACTCATACAAAAAGTCTAGGGGCCCCAGCCCAAAATCTAGGGGCCATGGGCAACTGCTAATCTTTTCCCATGCATTACACATGACTACTGTTATGGCCAAATTTACAAGCACGCGAGGCTAAAATATGGATTTTTTGCATGAATAGACTTACTTTTCTTGAAAAAAACTCTTTATTAGGTTAATTTGTAAAACGGCTGGAATCATACATGATCATGATTTTGGGGTTTAAAATATTGATAACTAATGACTTTCATAGACGACCTTGACTTTATCTCACGAGCTTTACTTTTTGATCAGCATATTCTGATATTAAGATCTAACATCCTAAAAAAATGATAATTGTATCTTGAATTTACTTATTGTTGTTGTTGTTTATTTTGACATATTTGACCTTGATACATGACCTAACATCTTCACATGCACATGAATTTTGCATCAGCAAAAGCTTATCACTGAGGTCTACTGCTTTGCCCTATATGAACAATGTGTAACGAACCGAGCAGATAGAAAGACATGATCCATTCAGAGAAAAGGACCCTCAACCCTAAATGGGTCGACTCTGTCTATAAAGGCTTCAATTAGCTATTTAACTAAGGGCAGGTCTCTCTCATTTGCATATCCAATGCAACTTACCTCCCTTTAAACCGTTACATTACGCTCCCCTCCGGGAAGACTCATCCCGAGTCTTGGCCGGGGAGACCCATGGATAAGGCAACTCCTGTCTGGCAGTTGTCATTATCCCACCTCTGCCACCAATTATAACGAACCAAGCAGAAAGACAGATGTGATCCATTCAGACAAAAAGGATCCTCTACCCTAAATGGGTCGACTCTGTCTATAAAGGCTTCAATTAGCCATTTAACTAAGGGCAAGTCTCTCTCATTTGCATATCCAATGCAACTTACCTTCCTTTAAACCGTTACATATGCTTAAATTTGTTGGTTATGTTATCTTTTTTTCAATTATGAAGAATTATGACCTTAATACATGACCTTGACCTTAACAGATTTCTAAATATGGATCTATGATTTCTATCATCATACAAAAAATGAACATTGTATAAGCGAATGGCCAAAGGCCGTGAGCGCAAAGCGAGCATTTCTGGTAACTTTTGTTTTTCTTTTCTATTCTACTGTCAAACAATACAACCTTTTCATTTTCCATCCGAAGTGAATTCACTTGCAGGACCGAAAAAAGTGTAAAAATTGCATTGAAAAAATACCTTAACCAATCCTTTGTAAATGAAAGATTAAAACATTGAAAACTAATTTAAGCTATCCCGAAAAAACGATGTTTCTATGAAATTTTTATTTTCTATTGGAAGCAACATAAACAAAGCTAAAATCGAGGCCGAGGCCAACCGAAGCAATTCGCGCAGAAATTCCCACAAAATGTTTATTAGTTTTTGCTATATAGAATGACAAGGCTTATTTCAACATCCCTACCTTTAGTCCTTACACATACAGCCTGGAACACTTTTTAAACCTCAGATTTACATCATGCATGCATGTTTACAGTTTAGATTAAAATGACAACAAATATTTTGACGACATCAACGATGGCTAATGACGTCACAAATACTATAGTCTAGAACTTAAAATATTTCAACAATAGACTAGTGAACTTGTAAAACAGAGTACAGAAACACTTTTCTTGCAATTTTCAACGAGTTTAATATAGAAAATGGTGACCCTAGTTATCTTGTAACATCCAAAAAAAGAAATGTAACAATAAGTTGATTTTTAAGGTCATGAGAAAACATTGTGGGAAAGAAGGAAATGCTTGTTTGTAAAGTGTATGTTATTGTTTATGGATTTTGTTGTTGGGCATGCCTACAAGGACCCGTTGCCAAAAGCCTTTATTTCTTAAGATGATTTGATTCAAGTTATGTTAAAAAGGTTTATGCATTCTTATTGGCTGAAAAATTTGTTTCAGCGAAAAGTAGCCCCATAAAGAATTTCTATTTTTATTGTTAAATCTTCATGATTTTGCGAATAAATCTGAGGTTATCTAGAAGTTATGTCTTGATTTCATAGTGGCATGAAACTCAAAACCTAATCAAAATTGTGTGTGAATCTACATCACATATTCATTCAGTCTGATTAGTTTTTCAGTTTCATACATCAGTGAATTTAAGAAATAATCTCCTCGTCTCTTAAATGATGAAAGGATCACAAATTATCGGAGGAATAAAATGTGCATCAGAAAAACAAATCTACTCAATACATTTGCACTAAACCATAAATAACATATGCCCCCCTCTTTGTCTCTCTTTCTTTCTTTCTCTCTCTTTCTTTCTTTCTCTCTCTTGTAACAAACAATTTTTAGATAAGCTGCAATCGCTTTTAAGGCTTTGCCTTATTTCATTTTAGATAAGCATGAATAGGCATAGGCATGACAATGTCCAGTTTTTGTTATCCTTGTGGTATGAGTTTTCGTCCCAATAACGATTTTTCACTAGCATTTTTACTAAAACTTTTATCAATAGAAAATTCTTGCATAAATGTTCTAAATATGATCATTTTTGATAATTCCCATGCTTCTTATTTTAAACAAATACGTTCAACAGGTTTTATCCAGTTTGATTCTTGTCAAGATTTTTGTTAATGAAAATTAAGAGTCATATGTTTTCGTCCTATTTATAAAATAGGCTACTGATAAAGAAGGATATAAAAATGAACTGTGTAAATGAGCTATTTTTGAAATACGATTCCTGATGTAATTGTCTATCTTCATTTCTTCCAGTTTATACATAAAAACAAATTTAAACTAACAATTTGAAAATTGATATTAAAGTTTGATATTTCTGGACTGGAAATTCTGCTAATCAAACGGTACATTTGCAAATCACTTAAATCAGAGGGTAATATTTTGTGTATCCTCATACTTTCAAATTATAAATCTTATTATAATAATATATATCTATTTATCACGAGCTTGAGTAGTCAAATATTTCAAAAGTGAAGATATCCTTGCTATAAATATTTGCTTTCCTTAGTCTACTTAGAAAAAAATAGTGGAAAAATATTAGAAAAATGCCATTTTCAATCCAAAATTTCAACCCTATATGCTAGCAGCAACTACATGACAGTCACGTGACATTAAAACTGAGATGTAAAATCGCAAGATGAAATGGTTTGATTTTATGTGACCATTCTATTTTCATTCATATTGAAAGTTTACAAAACTTATAAAAGAGACATCAGAAAATTACATGAAAAAGGAGGTGCTCATTTTCAAAAAGAATTTTTTGATTGGATTGAATTGTCGAAAACAAATCAATGTTAAATTATAAGCAGTGTCACGATACTCGGATGTTAGCTAAAATCCGGGCAACCACCTGGCCCTTAACACGAGTCTGGGGATGATTTTAAATGATTTAGCTAATTTTTCAGCTCAAACTAATTTAAATTTCACCTGTTGTGTTATCCTCATTTTGTGCTGTTCATCATCGCAAAACTTTAATGGGTAAGTATTTGGTTAAAAGGGATTCCAACTTCTGCTCCATATCACGACCGAACAACATACAGACTGTAAACAATGTTCATCCGCATTAAAGAAAGTAATTTAAAGAAAATGGTATCAGTTGACTTGAAGCATTTCATTTTTGTGTACAAAAATACTTTGTTAGTTTTAGTATATATTTCTGAACATATATTTATAAATGTACATCAGTGGAATTCATATAATCACAAAAAGAATTGTAACTAATTGCGCATTAATAAAACCTTTCAGTAGACTGGAAGGTTATTGGACTAGGCTGGTAACTTTTCCAACAAGCCGACACTGGTTAAATCGGCCCCATGTTTTTCTGACCATAAGTTTATTGCTGAATACGTCATTGTGATACTCAAACAAAACCAAATGGAAACATTTTTTCGATTCAAAATTTGATAAAATTTGGTAAAAATTTGATATGGTCGTAAACCTGGATAAAATCGGTAAGTGGCATACCATAAGTCTGAAAAACTGAATTTTCCGTTGTCCGTATTAAACGTAAGCAGTAGAAAATCTTATTTGTCAAGTGGAACTTTCTTTTGTGTTTTCCCATATGGATGTGACTTTCTTAGAAATCTTCATTCATTCCTTTACATACACCTACAGACCATAGACTTCAGATTTTGCAAATGTAGGTGATGCTCTATTTGCCGGACATACTGTGAAATATCTATTTAACGCTCTTCTGACTATCAAGTTATTTCCCGGTTTAAACCCATGTCTCGGGAGCTTTTTGCTTTTAAAAGACCTGAATAAATCTGAAATCAACCTAGCTGACTCCCATTAATTTTGTTTCATCATTGAAAATTGAAAATCTATTCTTAAAGGTATCGTTAAATATTATGGCATGAAAACACCAACATGACATTGTTGGGGTCTCCAGTTGTTCCTCTGAATATTTCAAAGATGTCGTTGTTTCCGTTACGATAAATTTGGCAAATAAAAATTTCGCAAACATTTTTGAAGAGGGTCACCCAAGGAACATTCTAGTAAAGTTTCATTGAAATCGGCCCAGTGGTTCAAGAAGAGATGTCGTTCAAAGATTTCGGGCTCCAAATAAACCCCGCCCTGTCACGCCCATATTCGTGGACTAATCAAAATTTCGCGAACAATTTTTTAAGAGGGTCATCCAAGGAACATTCAGGCTGGTAAAGTTTCATTGAAATCGGCCCAGTGGTTCAGGAGGAGATGTCGTTCAGAGATTTCGGGCTCCAAATAAACCCCGCCCTGTCACGCCCATATTCGTGGACTAATCAAAATTTCGCGAACAATTTTTTTAGAGGGTCATCCAATGATCATTCTGGTACAGTTTTATTGAAATCGGACCAGTGGTTCAGGAGGAGATGTCGTTCAAAGATTTCGGGCCCAAGATAAGCCCCGCCCTGACATGCCCATATTTATGGGCCAATCAAAATTTCGCGAACAATTTTTGAAAAGGGTCACCCAAGGTACATTCTGGTAAAGTTTCATTCAGGAAATCGGCCCTGTGGTTCAGGAGGAGAAGATGATTTTTAGATTGTTGACGACGCACGGTGGACGACGCACGACGGACTCAGGGTGATCCTTAAAGCTCCCCTTGAGCAAGTTGTGCTCAGGTGAGCTAAAATTCAGAAAGTCCTGAAAGATTAAGATCAAAAGGTGCCCATGAGTTCGGTAGACGTTCTACTTAAACGTCCATATTCAGTAAACACGGTGGGGTGTACTTTGGACTTCAAATTTCCGTCTTTTTAATTTCATAGTTTATACAAAAAGTTTACCATGACAAGGTAAAAATAGATTGGTCATACTGGTATATAACAAGAGGCACCGGAGGGCCTGTATCACTCCACTGGCACTTTCTGTTAAAAAAAAATTATGACCAGTTAGATTAAATTGCTTGGAAGAGATATAAGTTAAGGTTCAATTAATTCATAAGGAGATTATCATTTCAGGTCTTAGTGAAGTTAAGACTTATAGTAAAACCAAGATAATTTGAAAAGGGTAACAAAGTGAGGGTCACTGATTCTGTGAATGTTTAATGTGAATCTGTTTACCAGGAGCTGTGATAATATAGAATTTTACATCATAAAGGCCCAATTTTCTGTAAAGTAGCATCATACTTCCATGCACCTTAATACAAGCGTGGTCAGATAATGAGGAACATTCTTAAAAGCTTCAGGAAAACACACTGATAAATGTAGGAGGCAGTTTGTCCACAAAAATTTCTACATGAAAATACAGAAATTTGCTTTTGTTGGAAGAATTTGTAATCTACCAAGTGGTTTAAAACGTGTTATAAAATCAGGTAATCTAGCTACGTTTCCTCCGTTAGTGATAAACAAATAGTACTGATTCCAGATGTTGTAACTATTGTACCAAGGTACCATGTGGCTGGCATTCTAATTGGCTAAACCAATAGTTCTATCTTCCCTGAAAACGACTACTGGAAAAGACTTTGCAAAAACTTGCAAAATACCCCACCCACACACCCCACCCCCTTGAAAAATCCATAATTTGGCGGCGCTCGAACGATATTTTTTTTTTTTTTTTTTTTTTTACAAGCATGGCAACTTTACTGGATATTAGATAGTATTCGTTTATTTTCAGGCTGAACCCTTTAAAAATATATGAAAACTACACATAAACAATCGATGAAAAATATATCAGAAAGTTCTCAAAGGTAAAGGTCAAAGGTTTGCTATGAGTTCGTTTGACGTCATTGTTGTTAAACAGATATACTTTTCGACTATGGATCTTTCCTTTTTCGGCCAAACACAATGTCATAATGTAAACCGAGAACTCTGTAGTAACATGTGCGGCAAACGGATGGGCTTTATCCGTGGTCGGAAGGATAAGTCATGACGTTGATGAAAAATTGGGACTATAATGTTACAACGCTTAATTGATCACACCTGAGATCTCCGAGGTGATTTCTAACTATGTTTCGACTTACTGATTGTCCATAAGTCCTTATTTATTGTTTTTACCCAAAGGTCTTCTTACATCAAACGGGTTACGTCATTGACGTTGTTCGATAAATTTGCTTTATTGAACAGACGTTACAAGCTATTGATTCTGAACAAAGCTACGAGATAATCTACTGCTAACGTTTAACAAGACTTCAACAATTCTCAGACCAGTCTCATTTAAATACTAAAACGATTTTTTGAGATCGATCCTTTTCAAGAGCCCCAAAGCACGATGACAACTTTCATTGTTATTTTGCCCTTTTAATTAGACAGGGTTTTATCAAACTCGTAGCGTGATCATTTGCGGATCGGATGACAAATCACATGTATAATTTCGTTTCGAAGGAACAATGTGTAGGAGGCGCACATGTTTTCCGAAAGCTTTCTTCACTCATGTTTAGACATAAAAATTCAAAGAAAGCAAAAAAAAAAAAAAAAAAATCATTTTAGACGCTTGGAATGGAAGTTTTTTTTAAGCTAACCTATATTTATCGAATATATGGTGTGTTGGCAAAATATGAAATTGAAGATATATTTGTGAAACACAAATGCCCCCGTAACAGGATTTTATTTCAAAATGTTGGTCTTGACAGATGACCTGAATCCTTGTAACATGACCTTGATACATACGGATGCACATCACCCAGATCTTTCAACATACAAATAATGAGAAAGGTATCTAAAATAGGCTTGAATAATTTGAACAAGTCAAGTTTAAACGTATCTTATAAGAAGGAACGTATCTTTTAAGAAGGTATTTGACCTTGACAGATAACCTTGACCTTGTCACTTGACCTTGATATCAACAGATGCATATTGTTGAGATTGATTATCATGCCAAATATGAGGCTTGTACCTTGAATAGGCTTGATGCTATTAGCGATATGATGTCTTTTGGTTATTTTTTTGTTAATTGAGCTTGACAGATGACCTTGACCTTGTCGGATGATCTTGACTTTGTTATCAGCAGATGCGTATCATTGAGGCCTATCAACATGCCAAAGAAGAGGCTTTTATCTTAAATGAAAACAATATGCCCCCAATCTTTCGATGCGTGGGCATGAAAATATATTGTATCCGACAATTTATTCCTTATTTTTAGCTCACCTGAGCACGAAGTGCTCAAGGTGAGCTATTGTGATCGTAGAATGTCCGTCGTCCGTCGTGCGTCGTCCGTCGTGCGTCGCGCGTCGTCCACAATTTCTTTAAACATCGTCTCCTCCTAAACCAGTGGGCCAAACTTGATGAAACTTTGCAGGGATGTTCCTTGGGTCAAGCTCTACCAAAGTTGTTCAAATAAATGAAATCCACCCTTAACTTTCCCTTTACCCTTAACAAAAAGGGTGAATATATGGAAATCTTTAAAAATCTTCTTCTCTGAAACCAGAAGGCAGACAGCTTTCATATTTGGTGTGTAGCATCATCTAGTGGACCTCTACCAAGTTTATTCATATCAAGACCCTGGGGTCATATTTGGGCTTTGCCCGGGCCCAACCCTTTTTACAGAGAATCAAAGGGCGAAAATCTTTAAAAATCTTCTTCTCTGAAACCAGATGGCACATAGCTTTCATATTTGGTATGTAGCATCACCTAGTGTGCCTCTACCAAGTTTGTTCATATCAAGACCCTTGGGTCATATTTGACCTTTGCACGGGTGCATCCTTTTATCTTTTATGAGCACGGAGGGTAAAAAGTGAAAATCTTCAAAAATCTTCTTCTATGAAACCAGAAGGCAGACAGCTTTCATATTTGGTATGTAGCATCATCTAATAGACCTCTACCAAGTTTGTTCATATCAAGATCCTGGGATCATATTTGGGCTCCACCCGGGCGCAACCCTTTTTACATAGAATCAAAGAGCGAAAATCTTTTAAAATCTTCTTTAATCGAAACCAGAAGGCACACTGCTTTCATTTTTGGTATGTAGCATCATCTAGTAGGCCCCTACCAAGTTTGTTCATATCAAGACCCTTGGGTCATATTTGGGCTCCGACCCGGGCGCATCCCTTTCAGCTCATCTGAGCACGAAGGGTGAAAATAGGAAAACCTTCAAAAATCTTCTTCTCTGAAACCAGTGGGCAGACAGCTTTCATATTTAGTATGTAGCATCATCTTATGGACTTCTTCTAAGTTTGGTCATGTCAAGACCCTTGGGTCACATTTGGGGTCCAGCCGGGTGCATCCCTTTTTACATAGAATCAAAGAGCAAAAAGGCATATCTGTCTTGCTCTTCGCTGAAAATGTTCCATGGTGTTGATCATAGGCAATTATCTTCTTTTTGACATCTGCCTATCTAATTAATGTGATGTCACAGGGGTCAAAGAGACTGAGGTGAGCGATCTAGGACCATCTTGGTCCTCTTGTTTATTCAATATGACCCCAATCTTTCGTTGCGGGGGCATGAAAATATATTGTATCCGGCAATTTATTCCTTAATTGTTTTTTAGCTCCACTGGCCGAAGGCCAGCGAGCTATTGTCATGGCGGAATGTCCGTCGTGCGTCCGTCCGTCCGTCCGTCCGTGTGTCCGTGCGTAAACTTTTTCTTTAAACATCTTCTCCTCCCAAACCAATGGGCGGATTTTAACTAAACTTGGTAGAAATGATCCTTGGGTGGCCCTCTTCTTAAATTGTTCAAAGAATTTTGATTGGCCCCCAAATATGGGCGTGGCAGGGGGTGGCATTTTTTCACTTTGAAATCTTTAAAAATCTTCTCCTCCAAAACCATTGGGCCAATTTCAATGAAACTTGGCATGCATGTTCCTTGGGTGACCCTTTACTATAATTGTTCAAGAAATTTTGATTGGCCCATAAATATGGGCGTGGCAGGGCGGGGCTTATTTTGAGCTCAAAATCTTTGTACGACATCTCCTCCTAAACCACTGGGCCGATTTCAATGAAACTTTTACAGAATGTTCATTTGGTGACCCTTTACTTTAATTGTTAAAGAAAGTTTGATTGGTCCATAAATATTGGAGTGGCAGGGCGGGCCCTTTTTTGAGCCCGAAATTTTTGAATGACATTTTGTCCTGAACCACCTGGCTGATTTCAATGAAACTTTACCAGAATGATCCTTGAGTGTCTCTTATTAAAAAAATAATTGCTAAATTTTGATTGGCCCATAAATATGGGCGTTGCAGGGGGGGCTTATTTTGAGGCCAAAATCTTTGAACATTATCTCCTCTGGAACCACTCAGCCAATGAAACTTTACCAGAATATTTCTTGGGTGACTATTTACTTAAATTGTTCAAGAAATTTTGATTGGTCGATATATATGGGCGTGGCAGGCGGGGCCTTTTTTGAGCCTGAAATCTTTGAACATCTCCTTTTGAACCTTATGTTTTAATAAGATGGGTAAAGGGTTGCAGGTTCATTGTGATTGAGTATTTTGATGCAATATGGACCAGAACCAGTTAATTATTATTAAATAGGTCGTAGGAAATTTCAGAGTGTTAATGTATTCATTTTAAAGAAAGCTTTATTTAATGAAAGTCTAAAGATTTTAAAGCCAGTGGAGCGATACAGGCCATCTTGGGCCTCTTGTTTAATAATCTTTTTATCCTTATCTTTGGGATAATTGCAATGTAAATATAAAAAAGTTTTGAAAAAATGGACACAATTTATTCTTAAACAAATTGGCTAATATTTCATTGCCTGATGATAAACTATACATTTCTTCATCCTTTGTTTATTTTTTTAATATGACCGGCAATTGCTTTATTTATCAAAGAAGGTGAGAAAGGTTGAATTTAATTCGACA
Organism: Fragum whitleyi; assembly: GCA_948146395.1. Classification (NCBI taxonomy): domain Eukaryota; kingdom Metazoa; phylum Mollusca; class Bivalvia; order Cardiida; family Cardiidae; genus Fragum; species Fragum whitleyi. The sequence continues at coordinate 69,178,538 of OX411548.1, forward strand.
AGTGATTATTAATTAAAATTAAAGTTTTATCCAAATCTAGTAAGTAATTGTTCGCTGAATGTCAATTATGGTTAAATTGGCAAAGAACAAGTAATCAAATATTGGTATATAAAGGAGGAATTAAATTTTGACCATAAATCAAATAACTATCAATCATGGAGGTATTTGAAAAGAAGAGAGGCGATAGAAAGCTGTGCCAATATGGCTTTATGCACACATTGCTGCATGCTGCCATACAGAATAGCCTGTTGAGTTGGCGCTGCGCCGAAAAACACACTTGGCAATTCTCCAAAACACCAAGGCCAATACAGAACATTCACTAGCTACTGAATACAGCCACATCTCGGGAAGAGTTGCATCAGTGGTAAAGAAATCTCATGATTTGCAGACTACAGCACAACACAGCACAAACAACAAACCAAACCAAACCACATTCTGACATTCACCACAGCTACATTATCTGACGAGGTGAAGGTCAGGTTACCAGAATATGACACCATTAAACGGATTCTGAGGCGTTTTAGAACAAAACATCGACGAAAAGACCCATTAACCCTACAGCAACTAACTATCCAAGATCAATGTACACAAACCATCGGGGAGAATCCAACCAACTTTCATCCTATTTAACAACGGTCTAGAAGCTGGCGAGCGAGTGATAATATTCGTCACTGAAGACCCTGTACAAAGACTATCTCACAAATTGTGTATGGATAGTACGTACGGCGTGGCTTCAAGCCTCTTCAGTCAAGTGTTTGACGTCCAAGGGTATGTCAACGGCCTATTCTTACCCATGGTGTACGCTCTACTACAAAAAATCGAAACAGCATAAGAAACACTCTTCCGTATCATGGAACAGGCTGCTTGTGATTCAACAACCATCATTGAGGACTTTGAACATAGTGTTGAAATGGCTACTCCATTTGTGTGTGGTGATTATGTGACTGTTCAATTCTATTACCATACACAGCTCATTTTGCTTGAAATTCATCTATCAGACACACATATGAGACAGAAAACAGACTTCTCTGATGGCAGCTTCATGTCATTGCTTTCCTTCCACTGGATCAGGTGGGAGAAGGCATGGGGTATCTAAAAGAATATGCACCTGAAGAAACTGAACCATCTATACAGTACTTCGACTCTTCTATCTGTAAGGCCAACTACGACCAAGAAGAAACAACAATAGACTTACCATCGACCTCCGTATGGTTACTCCAGTTTTTTCCACCACACAGGCGGAACTGTCATGAGAACACTCTCAACAGCATACAAGGACTAACATCGCTTAGGAAGGGTGTTCGGAATGTCTTGTTTAGTTTACCAAGACAACACGATAATCTGCAACCTATAGGGGTGATTTTAAAACGTGAATGTTCTCATGTGTGTGCTGTTCTGATTCAAAACGAATGTGGTATCAGGCATAAGAAGTATACAGTGAACCCTAAAAAGAGACTAAACCACCTTTGTCAGAACAAAGTAACCATCAGAAAGATCATTGCCGAATTTCTGACTGGTGTTTCACGTAATCTTCGAGTCGATTAACCTTACATCTGAACAAGAGCATTTTAATGGCATTTAATATGTGTTATGTTCTCATAGTGATTAAGTGTACTGGTATTTGACAAAAAATGTGATCTACATTATCATTAAAAAAAAACCAAAGCAAGAAATTGTGCGGATGTGTAGAAATTCCACTTTCAATTACTTAATGGCCTTTCAAATAACATGAATTTTTTCTTTGTTGTTTTTAACATTATAATGTCATGACCTGGAAGTATTATGTTTCGGACAATATTCTCTTTGAACAAAAGCAATAATTGCTTTTCAATGTAAACAAAGTTGTAAATATTTAAAATCAGATTGCAAATATGCGTATACCGATCTTTGTACATGTATATACATGTGTACCTCCTTTCTAATTCAGGACTATCATGGACTCACCATGACAAGGGTTAATTGTTTGAATGATGGTAAATTTTACAGTTTATTTTTTCATTAATAAAAGAGTACAGTTTATACAGAAAATGAATAAAACATTCATTTGTTAATTGTTTTACAGTTGAAAAATATTCGTATTCAACACAAAATCTTTTTTTTCCTTCTACCACACGAATGGAAAAAAATACAAAAAAAAAAGAACATAGAAAAAGAATGTATTGCTTGTTTTCCATGTTTTTCACTTTTCACTTTTGTACTTCGAAGATCGAGGGTATAAAAAGTCTTGAGGAGATACCATAAATATACTTCACAGGTTTGAAACTTCACAAAATACAAATTGAAACTATTTTAAAATCTAAGACGATATTTAACTCTTTTTAACCACACGACCTTGATATGTAAGACGAAAAAGTGGTGCTACCGGCTACAAAGAATCATTATTATGAAGAATCTCCCTACTTTACAACAACGAAAATTTGATTAGAGCACAAACTGAATAAGAGTAGAAATTACGAAAGAAAAATGACTCGAGGTCTTTATGGAAAGCACTTGGCATGCCATCAAAGAAAAGTAACAAGTATGCGAGTAACATCGAAAGTGACTTAGTTTTTTGACAGCGCGGAAGTTGCCAATCATCTTAACCCTTTCCTGTTTTACAAAATTTTAGACCTGTCCAAATTCAATGGTTTTGCAGACGAAAATTTAAAATGGATTTAATTTGAAAAATAACCATTCAGTAGGGTAGAAAATAGTGTGGAAAAAGAAGAAATTGCTTGTCAGAAGCAATTTCTTCTTTTATCACAATATTTTCTCAAGCATAAAATCACAGGCACGTAAAAAGCAGGGATTAAACAGCAAAGGGTTAACACTTTTTCACAACTGTCGCTTCAGTTCTTGTTACTAAATTACCCACCGCCTTAGGTTATTATGGTAGAGATTTTGTATCAAGATTTTACAGAAACAAAGGTGTTAGTCTTAACAATTATTCTTTTTACCTGATAATCGATTTTGTTGTCTTCAAACATTTATACAACTTAAGTGGCAGCAAAGCCAATGGGTTAGATAACATTCCATGTCGTTTTGTAAAGGATGGCACTCCTGTCATTGCATGTTTTCTCACTCACATTTTTAATTTGTCATTGATACAGAGTATTGTTCCCGAAGACCTTAAAGCTGTCCGTGTTGTTCCTGTCTACAAGAAGAATGATAAAAACACAAGTTTCCAATTACAGACCTGTTTCGATATCAAGTATAAAGACTAAAGTACTGGAAAGAATAGTTTAGAAAATGTTAAAATCTTGACATTATTCGTAATGGAGTTAGGCTTAAATCAGTTGAGTCTATAAAATATTTGAGTGTTTTGTTAATCCAGGCTTTGGATTGTGAATCTATGGTTTCTGCCATTATAGGTAAAATTAATGCAATACTTAAATTTTTGTATAGGAAAAATGAAATCTTGTCTTTACACACTAAATCAAAGCGCTAAAAAGCGCTGAATGCCTGGTTTATAAAGAGGCAAGGTGAAATTTGAAGGTATGCAAATTGGTTACCGGTTGAAAAGAGAGTTAGCCAAATAATTCATGTCACATGTATAAAATTTTCTATTAGTCATTCCCCTCCTATTTACAAGAGTATTTTATCTTAGCGGATACATTCCATGATGATTACACCAGATTTGGTTCTGAATCATGCTTCAGAATTCCCAAGGTCAAAGGATTTGGTAAAAAATCATTTGCATAAAAGGATGCTCATTGTGGAATCAACTGCCAGTTAATATAAAATCTTCCACTAACTTAGTAATATTTAAGGACATGGTCAAGAAGTTTTATCTAAATTTGTGCTTTTATATTTTGTTTGTTGCTGTCATAATGTCTGTGATATTTCTGAATAAACTGTTATCCAAATCTTATCAATTTTTCGCAACCAGAATGGAAGTAAACTTATTGTGTGTCCTGGTAGGACATGTGTTCGTTTAACTAAAGACCTCAAAGGAAACAATAAAAAAAATCCCATTTCTTTTTTGTGTTATCCTTGATAAATGAAAGCATGCCCTAGTACAAGATTAAATTATTTGATCTACTGAAAGTGCAAATTTCTAATGTCACTTTATTTTCATTCTTAATAACAAAAATATTATGCAGATGTTTTACCATTGATTCTTGTACTATGCATATGTTTTCATTTGCTGAATAAATCAAGTGAGCTCTTCTGTCATGCCGACTCAATAATCGGTATTGCCTGACGAGTTGAAGATATTGGCAATTTTCAAGCAGGCTTACAAACCGATCTTTTTCGTGAAAAAATGGCCTATAAAACGTCTCAAACGTTCTACAATGGTTATCATATGTTACTAGTAATTGATAGAGTGCTAATAATGAACAGGTCGAAATAAAACTAACCTTGTTGCCTTATTTTGTTTATATATATTTTTTTCATTATTTTCTTTTCTTTTTATGGGGTCGGGTCGAACGAACGGCGAATGACATCTCCTCATAGACAAAACGGGCCAGTCTAAATTGAATTTTGCCAGCATATTCCTTGGAAGATCCCTTTAAACAATTTTCTAATGTCTCATAAACATTGTTGGGGCAAATTGTTGCATTTTTTGCTCGGCTGATTTCGGAGAAAACCCGAGGTGTTGCCTTGGTGTCGTCGTCGTGCGAAAAGTTTGGCCGCGATATCTCTGATTCTACCGTAGAAATTCACTTGAAACTTGGCACACATGTTCACCATCAAAAGACCAACCTATACGTTCAAGGGGGTTCATTATTAATGGTTTTTGTGCAAATTTTGTCCCTTTTTCGACTTAGATTTTTATCCACCATCCAGCAATCAGTGGCCAAGCGTAGGCATCCATAGGCGCTGCCATTGTTTTCACTTTGAAATCTTTGGTCGATGTCTCCTCATAATCCACTGGATCAATTTCATTGAAACTTTGCCAGAATGCTCCTCGGGAGATCATCCCCAAACACGTTCGCGAAAATTTGATTGGCCCATGTGGGCGTGACAGGCCGTGATTTTTTTTTTCACTTTGATTTCTTTGAATTCCTTCTCAAAAGTAAATGGGCCAATTGCAATTTAACTGTGACAGAATATTCTTCAATTGTCCTTTCAAAAAAATGTTCATAGATTCTGATAGTCCCATTAATTTTGGCATGGTAGTGCAGCGCAGGGCATTTATTTCACTTTGAAATCTTCGAATCGCATTTCCTCCTCAACAACTGGGTCGATTTCAATGAAACTTCGTCAGAATAGTCTTTTAGTTATACCTTCCAAAATGTGCTAAAATTATATTGACTCATTATTTTTTGCCAGACATTTTTCACTCTAAAATCTTTGAACAACATCTTCTTAATCGCTAGACCCATTTCAGGGAACTTTGCTTGAACGATTCTTGACTGATCCTGTCCAAGAATTGTTTGCAAAAAAATTTTTAACAAAAAAATATGAGTGTTTCATTTCTTTCGTTTTGAATTCTTTGAATAACATCTCCTCCTAAACCAATAGGAAAATATCAATAAAATTTTGCCGGGCATTTGTGGAAATTATATGTGGAAATTATAGGCTGCACACTGAAAAAGTATTGACAGGGAATAAAAGTTTGCTGTAGATTACCGTATTGTACTGTATGGCAGAGGCGGGCAATAATTTATGTTCCACACACACCGATCGAACTCTCTTTTAACTCTTTGAATTCAATCTACTAAATCAATTGGATTATCACAATGAAACGTAAGCAGAATGTTTCCATGGTGTCAATCTAGAGGTCCCGGGTTCGATCCTCGACGGCGGCACTCATTCTTTCCGACTATTTGTCATTCACCAATGGGTTGATAATCGTAGACCTATGTGAGATATCAGCTGGAGGCTAGGAAAGGATGTGGTGGTTGTACTGGTGAGAGAAATACCAGGAAATCATTGTTAGGCGCTCCAGTCACCGCGATATGAATGAAAAAATGTTGAAAGCGGCGTAAATGTCCATTCAATCAATCCTAGGGTGACTCTTTCAAAAAATTAGTTACCCAATTTTTGGTATACCCATGAATATCGACCCGGCAGGGCGTGACATTTTCACTTTGAATTCTTTGCATAGCATCTCCTCCTAAGCTGCTGGGTCGTATCCCATGAACTTTTGATAACTGAAATGTTCCCAGGGTGGTCCTTTCCACAAAATCTTTCGCGAAATTTTTATTGACCCATTTAAATTTGTTGTTGAATGCTTTTCACTTTGAATTCTTTGAATTATGTCTCTTACACCATGGGTACGAGTTGACCTGCTTCCCTCTGCATTCGCCGGGTTCGTAAATGTGCTTGAGTTTATCATTGCTTTATAAAAATAAGTGCGTCGCAGGACAGGCATTTTTCCGTTTAAACTCTTTGAAATGCATCTCCTCCATTAGTATTCAGCATTTCCTCAGAGATTTTTTACCAGAATGTTCCTGTGTGATATCACATAGACCAGTAACACCCTATTTCGTCTACTCCCATATTGTCTACAAATTTGCGCATTAGTCCCATTTCGTCTACTCCTGTTTTGCGCAAGTGTCCCATTTCGTCAACACTTTATATTTTGTTCTCTTTTAAAACATCTGCATATTTGCCTTTTCACATCTGTACCTATTTGATTGAAATCTATTTTTCAGGGTCAGGTTTCGTAGAAAAATCAAAGTGTCAAATAGGTCGAGGTTGTCTTTTTATTCATTAAAGATATCATTAAAACAATACTGTAAATTTCTTTTTTTAAAATACAACCTTTAATCGTCTGAAGAACATTGTAATGTTGATTCGCACAAAAGTGCACATGCGAGAGCTCTGCATGCAAATTAACTAAATCTGTCATTTAAAGTAACTTTTAATCTTTGAATTAAAAAAGAATAAATAAATCATTTATAATTATTCTTTATTAAAGTGAGGACATATTGAGATTGTAGACGAATTGGGATAATAGACGAAATGGGACTAGTTGCCAAAAGAAATTTCAGAACTCGAAATTGCAGTAGACCAAATGTGACTTAACCGATTAGACCATCAAAATTTTACATGTATATATTCCTCTAACTCTTACCTTACCTCATTGTCATTGTGACCTTAATATCATTATAACTAGGAGTCAAATTAATTTTTACAATCCAATTAATTATGTAGTCCTCTTTCCTTAAGTAATCCTTTAAGAAATATCTTACATTATATATATAATATATTCAGGAAATTATTATAGTGTTTAAGTAAGTAAGTAAGTAAGTAAGTAAGTAAGTAAGTAAACTTTATTTAAAGTCGGCAAGACAGAAACGACAACAAATTGCTAATAACCCTAAACAATCTTTGATTAATCATATTGTGTGAACACTGCAATCGTGCGTAAATACAAGTATTGTTGGAATATTTGCTCCTCAACTGGAACCAGTCCAGGCCAGGTGTGCCTACAAAGGCAGAACATCACAACAAGATACAACAAGATACAAGATACAATACCTGTGGACGATTTAGGGCAACGCTGGCTTTTTTTTTTTTCTTTTTTTTTAAATTTAAAAAAAATCTAAATAAAATTTGATTGGTCCATAAATAATTTATTCTTCTAATGGTAAGGATAAAGTGAAGTACAAGAATCATTGGACTGAAGTATGAAACACTTTGTGTGAAAATTATGAGGGCCGAGTTTTCAATAGGCCGAGTTGACCTAGACTAACTCCGCCTTCTCATGAATATTCACGTTAAAGAATTTCACATGTGGAACTAAGCTGTAGATTGCAGTTTCCTGTTTGATGTTTTCGTTCGAAAATAAGATAGCTTTGAAAGATATTAGGTACTTGTTTAAACTGACAACTCTTCACATGCAAATGAAAGCGGTTAATGAATTCTTTATATTAGCTTCAATAATCCTGGCATCTTGCTGAAGTCTATCCTGTACTAGGAAGTTTTTTTTTATCAACCCCACCCCACACAGAACTCTGGGACTCATTGCGATTTAATTGCATTAAATTTAGGAGGTTGGAGGAGAATTTTCTGTATTAATGAGTATCACAGGGGTGGGTATAAAACGCAGACAATATAGAATATATAGTAACGCATACAATATAGAATAAAGAGGGATTGCAGACAGGGGTATAAAACGCAGACAACATAGGTAAAGAGGCAGTATGCTGTTACGCAGACGATATAAAACAAAGAGCTTAAATTTCGAAGCCTTTTTTAACACTTTATTCGTTTGTGTTTTTATTTTAAAAGCTTATTTATATTCATGAGAATTACGATTTTAGCTTCCGCGGCTTTAAGAAACGGTAAGTTAAAGATTAAGTTTTACACCACATGCTTTCATTGCTTTGGTTATAAAAAAGAATGCTCGTATTCATTATCAATTTGTTTAAAACAATATAATTTGATGGATGAAATTTAAGATTTTTTAAACAATGGACGATTATATGATATGCAATTTTAAATAGGGCTAGAGAGCGTGTCTGAATATATAATCAAAACAAAATAATGAATTACAGTGAAAATAAAAAAAAAATAAATAACTAATTTCTCCAAGATAATACTCAAATTATATATCGCTTTTCAACTTTTTGACATTTTGTCACCAAATTTTCACATGATTTTATAAATGAGGAGATCGTTTGTACATGTATGCACATGAATAATGCTTTCATTTTTTTTTAAATTTATTTATACCGTCGGTGTTATTCTGAAAGCTCGTAACTATAACTTGAAATGTTACGCTATCAAATATATAAAGTTGTAAATCTGTTTAATCCGATTTTATTTTACATCGGTTAGGGAGTAAGTCACAGTGTTCAGGATAATATCATTTTTGCACTTTATATGCGATTGCAGACAAATATTGATTCAGAGACGGATACGTGTAAGAAAGTGACCATAAATCAAATTTATTAACTCAGGTGATCACTCACTGAAACTTGTTCATCAATAGAAAACGAATATACTCCGTTTATTATCATTTTTTCATGTCGCTGCAGTGTTTTGGGAAGCTATCATCTAAAAGCGTTTTGGAGTTATTTCCATTAAAATGTTAAATGACCGGCTGGACACGCGTCAAACTGATAATCGGAATTTAGGGAGCATGGTTAACACATTACAGTATTGATATAATACGTTTTGTCACCTGTCTAGATTACCTTGTTAATTGTCAGTAGCATTTAACTATGAGCGATCAACGATTAGCAAACTATCCGATTTTATTGACTTCAGGATTTTAGATTCGGATGACCGAACATGTTCTCTGCATAAAACTATGTAAAAAAAATTTATTCAACAGAAATATAATATTACTACAATTTCAATAAATGTACGTTATTACACTCAGCGGTCAATTAACAAAGTGAATTGTAGAATTCTTATACATGTATAAGATACAGATTAGTTAAATCAACTTTGCTAACATATGTTAAGTTTTAAAATGTCGATCTTGGTAAGAAGAAAAACCTTTCACACAGCACCTTTTAAATAGGATTACAGAAATGTTAAAACACAAAATGACTAAATATTGGTTTGTACATGTACTCACGGGCAAAATTTTAAGTTTCACATCCTTACCCACTTACTTTGCATAATGATCGACAAATGCTATTTTCGCAACATAGTATAATGGTTAAAGAGTAGAAACATGTAAATAAATAATTGGAATGAGCATATTCTCTGATTCTCGTGTTGACATTGATCGTATTTTTTTCCTTTTTTTTCTTTTTTTTTTTGAAAAAAAAAGAGTATTCTCTTTAACTTTCGCTCTGAAACCTCGCTTTAAAAATCTGTTATAGCCATTTTCTCAAAGATACCATTTCTATGTCGAAATATCGCTCGTCTAAGAAAAGTTATTACAATATGTACACACAAACCACGGACCACTACATTTATAAATTCATGTGAAAGTTTACGAACAAAATGTAAATGATTTCAATAAACATAATAATATTAGTGTTTTATCTCGGATGAGGAAGATTTACGTTCACCTTTTTTTTTTTTGTTTTGATTATTTATTCAGAAACGTTCAATAGCCCTATTTCGAATCTCATATCACTTACTAGTAATCTTCATTGCATAAAAAAAACCATGCATGTATCACATTATAATAATGCGTGGTCATGATAAATACTTATATTTTTTTATAACCAAAGAATTCTTAGTAAAACCGTCGAAACTTGATTTCTTTTAAACTTACCATTTCTTAAAGTTTAGCAAAAATCTCAATTCTCATGAATTAAAAAAAGCTTTTTGAGCTAAATACACAACTGATAATTATATAATAGATTATAATTGTTTAATCAAATTGATAATGAAAATAGGCATTTCTTTACAACAAAATTATTTTTAGTTACGTTGTAAAAGTTATTTCTGAAATTACTATTTCTTAAAGGGAAGAAAAAAATCGTAATTCTCATGAATATAAATAAGCTTTTAAAATAAAAACACAAACGAATAAAGCGTTAAAAAAGGCTTCGAAATTTAAGCTCTTTGTTTTATATCGTCTGCGTAACAGCATACTGCCTCTTTACCTATGTTGTCTGCGTTTTATACCCCTGTCTGCAGTCCCTCTTTATTCTATATTGTATGCGTTTCTATATATTCTATATTGTCTGCGTTTTATACCCACCCGTATCACAGAATCCAAGTCTGAAGGCTTAGCAACAAGTTTTCAATAAGAAACATGATTGCATGAACTGATGAAGTTTTCTTATTTCAAGCATTCTCTCCTATTCCATCTAGATCTTTTTCTTTCAAACTTTAGTCATACCAGAGGTGTGTTGTTTAGAGCAAGGTGAAAAATCCATCTAAATGAGATTTTCAGACGTCGTAATGGACCATTTTCTATATTTTGAGTGAAAATATTCAACATCGTCATGACTACTCATTTTAAGCCTATGCAAAACCATCTTCGTTTCCTCATTGCGCATCCAAAACCGAAACTAAAGTTGGACACAACTCTGTTCTTTCCAACTTGACAATTACATGATTTCTCCCTTTTCCTCCAATAATCATAATTTCTCTTCTACGTACAGTCAAATAAAGAAGGTCTTTAATTCAAAGACTAATTCTAGGATAGTTCGGTGTTTAATTGAAAATATTTCATACAGGTGATCAAGAATATAGCTTTTCTAACCTTCAGAAAGTAATTAAGAAAAAAAATGTTTTTCATTTATGCATAACAATGTTGGTAAAGTCAATTCTGCGTATAGGATCGGTCTCAATTCAATGATTGGCACGAAAATTAAGGGGGAAATCAAATATCCACTGCATGATCAAACAAAACACATATCCGAAACAAAGGTCGAACAGCCTTTGCGACACCGTAAAACATTTTTGAATAGAGAACGTGGATTTTACATAATTGCTTAAAATTACCCAATTGCTTCAATATTTTTGGTGTCCCCCCTGATATTTTATGAAGATAGTAGATATCACTTCCGGTTTACTCTCCTGTACGGTTATACACTGTGAGAAAGAGACAACATTTAAAGTGACCTGTGTCACTCGGGTAGTCAGGTTTACTAAAAAGAAACAGATGATATCAGTAACATCCATTTCAGTGTTTGTATTATATTATGTTGACTGGAGACATCTATGAGTGGTCGTAAGAACTTATTTTTGACATGCATTTGTAAAGTTTTTCAACCTGTTAAGTGTTTTCTAGTTTATATTCTTTCAAATAACAATTTTGTGAATATTAAATTTTAATAATGGAAAAACTCTTTAAGAAACGAAATTGACAACCACACAAAAAATTAATTCTGTTGTTGCTTATAAACAACAGACTAGTCCAAGTTCTAAGTATTAGAACTCCGAATAAGGAAATAAAAAATATGCTTTCTTTCGACTTATCCCTGAACAAAAAAAAGATGTATTTCTACTTTTCCAATTAAAAAAAAAGCTCAAGAGAATGGATAACTTTTGGGAAAACATTTTTTTTCCTATTAATTAATAGATGCTGGTATTTCATTTGAAATATTTTTTTCTACCCTTTGATACAAACATTTGGCTAATTAATCCCCAATATCTATTCAGTGCCATTTCAATAGCTCTGGTTAACTTGTCCAAGAACTTCATGTTGCACCCCCTCCCCCTCCAACAAAATGGACTTGTCCAGAAGTGGAAAAGACTGTGTCAGGCAAGTTGGATATGAGAATACCACACCCTTGCTCGAGAATATCTTAAATGATATGGCCTTCATGTTCTTATCTCCCTCCCTCCCTTGATAGGTCAATTTTTGAGTTAAGGTAGTGGACCCGCAATAGTTTTGCAAAGTTTCAGAAGTAAGGAACTTTAACAGTGTTAACCAAGGTTTCCTAATGATTTACATTAGGAAACCTTGGTTAACATTGTGAAATATCATGTGTTCTGAAATACTGTGGAACTATTATGGGTTGACTACCTTAAATCAAAAAAGACGTTTTGGGTCATTAATGTTCCGGCAACACATCTTGTCTCTCTTCCAGTTTGGTCAGTACTAGTCAGCTGTAAATGGTCCGTTCCGTCGAGTCCAAAATGGGCGAGGTCCATGTATATGAAGCTATTTACCGCTACAACCCACAGGACCATGAAGGCGACGATGATGACTCGTATATTCTCATAGAACCGGGAGACGTCCTCGAAGTGGTAGGGAAAAGTCTTGAATGTCCACCCGATAATCCACAAGTTTGGTTGAACGGTTATAATGCAACTCGTAATTTGAAGGGATATTTTCCGGGGCCATATGTAAAGTACCTGGGCATAAAAGGGGCAGATGGGGAGGTGATGGACACGCCCCCTAGTTTACCGCCAATACCACCAAGACCAAGATCAACCTCGACTCAACCAAGCAAGTCTGAAATGCCAAAAGTAGATGATTCAGGTAAGGATTAACTTTAAAGTCGGATAAATAGTTGTCATGCTGGAAAAAAAAAAGATAAAAAAAACTTAGACAAAAAGCATAAAAATCAAAGTGTTGAAAGCACCGAAATCTGTTATTGTGATTCAAGAGTTCTTTGAAAGTTAAACTTTTGACATAGTTTTGGGGAGAAAGGGAAAATAGGTGGTGTAGACTTAGATCAGACTGCACAGATGTGCAGAAATATTGTGGAATCACCATGACATGGCTTCAAAGCATGAAATTTAAAGTCTATCTTGTATTTACTCATGTGATTGCGCAGCCGGTAGCATGTCAGACTGTCAATCTAGAGGTCCTGGGTTCAATCCCCGACGACAGCACTAATTCTTTCTGACTATTTGTCTCTCACCAATGGCTTGATTATTGTACACCTATATGAAATAGTAGCTGGAGGCTAGGAAAGGATGTGGTTGTTGTACTGGTGAGAGAAATACCAGGAAACCATTGTTAGGTACTCCAGCCACCGTAATATTACTGAAAAATGTTGAAAGCGGCATAATCATTCAATCAATCAATCAATTACTCATGTGAATTGTCTGGATGATTCCAATGAGTACCTGCAACATAAGAATAAGCTTGAACCAATGTTGTAACAGACAATTTCAATGAAAAACTACTACTACAAACTACATAGGGTGCAAATATATCATGAATATTAATTGAATATTATGAGCAAAAATCACTGTTCAAAATTTTTCACTCGTTACTAATTTTATAGTCTTTACTTGTCCACTCATTACCAATTTTATTGTAAACAAATGGTATGAGCAATATAAAAGGGTTTTAGAAAGGAATATTGAAATATTTAAATTTGAAAACCATACTACACTCCTCTATCTGTAGCTTTGCGGCACCATTATTAACCCACAAACGAGGTGGTGGTTATGTGACTGAGTATGTAGCTGTTGAAGATTTATGGACAAATCTTAATTGTCAAAGAGATGAGTGTAGATTGGTTGTGTTTTAGGGGTATTTGTACTGCCTGGCCATACATGTATAGCTTATCCCATTCACCAATAAAATCATTAGTCAAACAATTATCTTCTTAATACATATTTTTCTAAGTTTGATTAACTGGTAGGGGAATTATTTTAAATGGTCAAATATTTTGCAGGGGACAGTAAATTGCTTTTCAAATGTGACAATCTTGTTCTCCTTTTCCCATACTGTTTTATTCATTATGTGATTTTTGAGAAAGATTGTACCAGGCAAGATTGAAAACTTATGTTATGATGTTTCAGAATAAATCAGAATAACTTCGAAGGGAGGTAATTTGCTGTCAGAAGTATTGTAGTATGAGATTGGTTCATCTCCCTTTCCACATAATAGTTCAATATTTGGCCAAAGTTAATTTGTTGTATATTCCAAACCTATACATGCTGTTCATTCCATCTTCTACAAATCTTTGGCAGATAATATAGACTAAGATCAGCCTGTAAAGACATGTAGTCTGATCTTGGCCTACTTAGAAAATGATGCCTTTTTTCAACCTAATTTATTGGTGAAAAACATTAAAACTGGCTAAAATGTCCCTCAAATTAGCAATTTGTCCTTTTACAAGTTGTCAACTAAATTCAACTCATGCAACTTGAAAATTTAAATTATATCAAAATGTGCTGTTATTATCTTTATTTGCCAATCTAAAGACGAGACATATCATGTGATCACCACTGCCATCAGGGCGTCGGTCTGTGCAGGCGGCGTCCACTTCTTTGCCCAGAGCATAACTTTTTCACCTTATTTCAAATTGACTTGAAACTTGGTAGTTATATTCCTCTCAAGATAATGGGATGCAGTGTCCAGAACTGTAAGCCTACAAAGCTACTTGCTGGAGACCGCAAGTAAGGGAAGCATTGAGATAAAAGGAGAAATTGCTTTTTGAAAGCAATTTCTCCTTTTCTCTTATGATTTCTACTTGATACTTCTATATTGTATCGAAAAACACTCTGACCAGTAACTGGAAAATTCGTTCATTATGGATAAGTCTTCACTTTGTTCTAGAATAAAGATGTTCTTGTCCTTGGGCTAATTTCAACGTTTTTTTCAGGGATTTGGGAACGGGTCCGAAACCAGGCATTTTTGGAAAAATGTGTTATTTTCTCAAAAATTGGGAAGAATATCATTATGATGGTTTTTGACAAAAATTTGGGTCATTTGCAACAATTCATTACCAGGATAGAGATTTCTTTGCCTCTCAAGACATTTATAAGAATGAAGAACTAAGAAAGAACAAGTATTACTATTAATTTTAACTATCAATTTTTGGCAAGTTCTTCTACTAGGGTAAATTGGGAATTCTTTTCATGATATGGGGAAAAAATGTCACTTTTTGGCTTTGGGAATGGGTCCTTTTTAGGGTACCACTCAAAGTAGGAAAAAAATCACTGCAAAACCTGCATTCTCACTTGCTAAAAAGCCCAAAGACAGCTTTCGGGAAACCACACTTATGTTTAAAGGCAGTTTTATCGTGACATGTGAAAAAGGTCACACTTACTTGTAGAGAGTAAATATGTGAAATAGGATTTAATCCAGCACAAGGCAATTTTGCAAGATGTTTTGAAGAAATCATCTTACAATAAGGTACAATGACCATACAACATTTTGAAAGCATCCAAATGGGAAAAGCACTTTCTACTGTGTTCTAAGTCAAGTTAGTATTTGACAAAAGTTTCATGAAGGAACATTTTTTGGACATCTCAACATAATTATGTTTTCAAACAAACAACTGTGATAACTAGGTGTCCTAATGATTTCATTAGGAAACCTCAGTCAACAAAGTTAAAGATCATGAGTTCCAAAACATTGCAAACCTGTAACTATTACAGGTCCACAACCTTAAAGGTTATTTGATGTAAGTGCTTATATGGTAATTAGCTTATAATTGAAATACTTTTGCACAGATTAGGTGGATAAGAAATGACCTGTTGATATATGAAGAATAAAATTGATTTTGGGCAACTCAAGTAACTTTGATTCAAGTTGTAGCTAAAGGGTTTTTAGAAGTAAAAGAATATTGTTAGTAAGTCTTTGATTGCCCGACTCGGAAGTCTTTAAATAGGGGTTTAAAGATGTTAATAAATCTTGATGATTTATATTTAATGAACAAAACTCAAAACTCATAACTAATTGCTGCACTTCAATTTGATGTGTTTTTGGTACATAAAAGCTAACGAAGGGAGATAGATAAAAGAGTAGAAATGTTAATTTTAGTATACATTAAATGCAAAATGTGAGCATTGATGCATTGTACCTGATAAATGATTTTTGGGACCACCCAAGTTTTAGGTTAAAGTGGTCCAGATTGTTTGAGCTATATTTGTCTATGGAAAGTGAAATCGTGTAATTGCAGCTCAATAAATATGTAGTTGCGAGGTTTAAGGTTGATCAATGATCGATCTCATGCTGCTCACACATTCTTAGGTGGCCCCCAGCCCAACGTTATGATCTGCACATGGATGTTGTTTAGTTAAAGGTAGTGGACCTGTAATAGTTCTGCAAAATTTCCGAAGTAATGAACTTTCACAGTGTTAACCAAAGTTTCCCAATGGTTTTCATTAGGAAACCTCTGTCAACATTGTAAAAGTTCATATGTTCCAACATGTTGAGGAACTATTATGGTTCCACTACCTTAATGAAAAAAAATCAAGATTTTTTTTTTTTTTAAAATTGCAGACATGGCATTTTTTTTCTTAAGGTGTGAGAAGTTGTGAGATTTAAAGCTGGTTGTTTCCATTCCTGTTAATAGAGTTGCGTTAACTTTTGATATATGGAAAAAAAGCATTCTGTTTTTGACATTATTTCTTTTAATATGTACAAATTTGATTTGAATGGCCTATTCATAGATAAGGATTGCCTGACCATTGAGTAATACAATCGATGCCATATCATTATTTTAAGTAACCATGCTTTGAACCATTTATGCCATTTCCAGAAATGAAAAGCACCAATTTGTGATCAAACAGGAACATAACTTCATTTTGCAACCAAAACCTCGTACAAACTACAAACATTTTATTGCATAATCAGGCCACCGACCCATACAAAAGATACATTACAAATATATATAGACGAAAAACTTGCCCCAACAATAGTGATACCTGTAACAGCATTGCTGTTGTCAAAGTTCTAATATGAATAGGAAACATTATTATTATAATATCACTCTTTTCTCAAGCATTCTATAGTTGTCTGGGGAAGGGTGCATAGAGATAAATAGAAAGGCATTCAGATTCCTTTAAAAACATGTATGTTATACCTGATCATTCATAAATTCTTTTCTTTTTTCAAATGCATAGTAGATAAACATAGCTATGTTCCGTAAAGCTTTTGGATTTTTGCAAGACATTAAGTTTATAAACAACTACAAAGGATTTACAACATTAGAATGCTTTAATTTTATATATTGTGAGCGCAAATCCAGATAAAGTAGACTTCGTCTTCATCAATTCCGTCACAATAAATACATAATTAAGCTGTTGTTACGAGATTTAGGTGACCAATTACAATAAGTATTATATACACAGCATTAACAGACTAGGTCTTGCAGAAAAGTTTTAGTAATGACATACAAAACAATTTGAAATAGCTTAGGAGGGGCCTGATGACCAATTGTGGAAGTGAGCAATATTTGAAATCCAGCCCTGCGTTCAGGATGAAAACGTTAGCATAGCGCTTTCGAAATGATACCTGGCTTTGCAGGTATGTGAACGTGCAGAGCGGGGTACAATCTCAAAGCGCTCGTGAAAAGCTTTTACATCCTGAACACAGGGATGCTTATAACCGTTAGCTTCAGGTTTTTGAGCATCCACAATCAAAATCAAAAATTAAATTGAAGAAGATCAAATTGGGCATATTCAGTAATGTTTTGGCTAAAATAAATATTTCTCTAATGCTTTTCTATGGATTATTGAGAGAAAATGATAGATCATCATTTTATAAACTCACCGCCTAACCAGTGAATTTATCAAAATCTTAAACCCAGCTTTCATTCATTTCACCCTATCTAATGTTTTCTGAGCGGAGCCTAATAAGTAATTTTATCATGAATGTTGCATTGCAATTACATGCAAAAAGATTCCCTTTAAGAAAATTAGTCCAAATATGATCACATTATGTCTCACTTTTGCATTAAAGTAATAGAAAAATCATTTTGCTTCTGGAGTAAGATCAATTGATATTTTATTTCCTGAACAACAAAAATGGTGCCACTCATGAAAAGATGGCTTATATTGTTCACTCAATGAAATATATATTGATCTTACACTTAAACATTTATTCTCTATGAAATAAGAATTTGAAATTTGAGAAAATACTCAAGTGAGTATCAGCGATCGACACTTACCTCTGTGAGTCAGAGGTCAATTGAACTCCCAACTTGTGTAATTAAGGAGTACAAGCTCAAAATAAGGAGTCCAAATTTACATATTGGGAGAACATTGTGGAAAAGAAGAAATTGCTTCTTACAAGCAATTTCTTCTTTGCCACATATTTCTCCCCCCAAAGAAGATGACCAGGGTCTTTCAAAATACTACAAGTTCCAGGCAAATGTTATCTTCAACATGTTTTGAAGTGAAAAGATCTTTTGTTTCTCAAAATATTTTCGTATGATCCTGTGAGACAATAGGACTCCTATCTTAAAAAATGAAGGTGTCCCAACAGGTAAACATAGAGTCTCAGACTTGCAGACTTGCCTTAGTGTCAAACCTTGAGCGTCAAAAAAATGTTATTATCTAGGGGCCTAGATTCTGTTTGTATGTAAGTCAGTATGTTAATTTGATAAGGTAAAAGGCATTCAAATATTGTCACAGTGTCAAGATTGAAAATCTGGATGATAAGAGGTCTTTGACTTAACCTTACCAGAAAAATGTGACGGACATAGTGAAATATTAGTTTGCTGACCCTGACCTATTAAACTGCTTTTCCTGCCGAGGTCTTGTAATGGCCAACAGCATATTGTCGGCTCCGTTCTATAAGGACCAATACGGGAAAAGCCTATTTTCCAGGAGAAGGAAAAAACTTATCTATTTACCTATAAACACTGGTACAACTATTTTGGTCGAAAAACATTTTAAATCGAATCACTAAATATATCATCTGCCGTGATAAATATTAAATTTTGTCTCTATAGTGATAATAAATCCATGAAAAAACTAATTAAATTTGATGTTATATAAGATATAGGACAAATCGCCTGTAAAAAAATTCTTTTCTGGTGCATATGAGACCCCGAAAGCATTTGAGTGAGACATTTCTTGAAAAAAATGAAAAACGCATATAACAATTTTTATGTATGTAACTGAGACACACGAATAATCTGGCCTGGGTAAAGGTTGTGTTCTTTTTCAAACTGGTCTTTTTAAATAAACTTTAATCATAAGGAAACATGAACAATTATCAAATTTGTCAATATGTCATTTTCGAACTTCACTTTTCGACCACTTCTGGTGTGAAAATGACGTATCTTACAAGTTCATGAAGCTTTTTTGGGGGGATACGATTAGCTTTCAGGTTCAGCATCTTCGCAAAAGACGCAGGAATATCATATGTGTGCAAAACGCAATAAAAAAAAAAATGGAAATTGGCATATACGTCCTTATAGAACAGAGCCGACGATATAGAATGCCTCTGTTCATGCCTGATGTGGCAAAAATGGGTGTGTGTGTGTGTGTGTGTGTGTATGTCCCATTCTTGGATGGGCAGCGGTCAGCATAGCGCATCAGTCTCGTTAACATGAGGTCATTGATTCATTTCCTGATTGGGTCACGCAACCTTTCTGACAATTTTTGGGTGGATATTGGAGGCTGAGAAAAGTTGTAATGGTATTACTTGTGAGAGAAGTAACAGGAATCCATTGTAGGTACTGACCAGCTGCCATAATTTGGCTGAAAATTGTTGAAAATGGTGTTAAACCCCTTTCAGAGCAAACAAAACCTCTGTCTGTGTGTGGATATGTCCCTCTCTTGGAGGCTTTCATGTTTTGACATGGTTTTCCCCTTGATAAGAACTTAAGTAATATGAAAAAGTTAGTTTGAATATGTCAAAAGTAGTCAAAGGATCAAGGTCATAGTTGAAGGTTAAATGACAAATTTGAAGTTGTCTGTAGCATATCTTCTTCATAAACTGATGAACTTAAAACTAACTTGACATGGTTGTTTTTTGTTGGACAAATGGAAGTTTATTTGAAACAAAATTGAAATCCGTCAAGTTATACTATATTCTAAAAGTTAAAGTACGGATGTTCAAATGAGATTTTTTTGTCAGGTGAGCAGATAAGGTATTTTAGGACCTCTTGTTTGAAGGTGATGTAATTAAATGTGAGAGGTGATGACTTTGGTAGCCCTCCTATCCCATTTACTTGCTACATTACTCAAAAGTTCAAATATAATCATCAAAAGGCCAATGACCTGCCACCTTTTTATCAACTCTTATTCATTTGTTACTAGACACACAAAATTTAATCCTTGTCCTGCCAATTTGAATTTTTTCTAACAATTTGTGTTTGATTGTATTGGGTTTGACTCAATATTCTTTCAGTTATATCATGGAAGCTGGAACACCTAACAATGGCTTCCTGGTATATCTCACACCAGTAGTTAGCCTCCAGCTGCTATCTCAGATAGGTCTATGATTATCAACCCATTGGTGAGAGACAAGTAGTCAGAAAGGATGAGTGCTGCCGTTGGGGAACAAAACTTGGACTGATAGTTTGCCAGTCTGTTGAGCTATCAACTGAGCTATGATGGCAGCCAACCAAATTGTCAATTTTTGGATCATATCAACCAGTGTGGTTCAATTTTTCTCCCGAATGATTAAGGAGATGGCAGACATTTTAGGCTGCACATTTGTGTAGGCTGATCTTCATCCACAGCATCTGTTTTGTATGGTTGGGGAATGGGCGTGGTGGAGGGAGCAGAGAAAGGATTTCAGGAAACAAAATAACAGAATTAAAATTCTGCTGCATTTTTTTCTCCTTTACTTTTCTTCACTCTTTTAAAATGAGGATGTCTGTAATGGTATTTGTTTCACATTTGTGACCCGTCAAATAAAGGGACCACCTGGGAACACTGTAAAATGAATATCTGTAAAAGAGATTGTGTCCAGTATAGGTCATCCAGACATCGCATTTCAAAAATTATTTCACTGGAAGGTAGATTGATCATTCTAGATTCAGAAAATAAGCACATTGTGAAAAGTTTCGACCTAGACAGTCTGTGTAGCCTGACTGGTGTTGGCACTTCACACGCTACCCAGATGGTCCTTTTTTGTTTAAATTGTTTATATTTTCAACTAAAATTTACATTGAACATTTGTCTCAAACAAATATATGGATAATCATGAATCTATTTGGGATGCGCATCTGGGTATTGGATAGGTAATGAGAGCACATGTACTCAGATAGGAGAAATACAGGAATGCATGGTTAGATTCTCCAACTGCTGTTGTTCAGCTTTCAAACTATTTCAAAGGAAATTGATTTAAAACTTAGTTTTCTCTTTGTGAAGGTGGTTTAAGAATTGATGGAATTCTCAGCTGTCAGCTTATTTTCAATAAGCAGAATTGTGAAGGGGGATTACAGAGGTATACAGATAAGAGGGGAAAGCCAGTATAAAATCATTATTTCTCAATGAAAATCTATGTTAAGGGTAGTCATATGAATCGTCTTGACGAGACGATTCCAATGAGTACCCACAGCATAGGATTTGAGCAATAATTTCTTAGGATGTTTAGTTCTGAAATCCTAAATACCTTCTCCATCTGTACCTCTGGATTACCGTAAAAGCTCTAGTACAACGGGAGGGGGGGGGGGGTATAAGAATCATTGTGTTTCTATTAGAATGGGGTTGGGGTTGTTAAGGCATATATATGGAAAAGAGCCAAAAATCTTACTGCACTTTTAGCCATTCCTTCTGGTCACAACTGTAAATCTCTGTTATTGAATAACTGAGATTTACTTGGACTTCCTAAACCAAATATGATAAATGCATATATATGGTGTATGGTTTATCATAGTAAATGAGTGAGGTTTACAGGCATTTTGAATAATCTTTTTGGAAAATCAAAAAAAAATCATTGCATTTACTTGATATCAATTGAAATCATTGTGACATAGAATTGGTGGAGAAAGGGGCTTATTATAGGCTTTAACAAGCCTTTAAATTTTCCGAAAACCAATTTGAAAAAATGGTCAACCTTCATTTCTGAAGAAGAGAATGGGGTTTTATAAGAGAATGGGGCTCTGTTTAAGAACTTTTACGGTAATCAAAATTAACAAATTTGTTTCCCAATCTAAGTGTTATCAGTCCTAAAAGTACATTTTTATAATTCATCTTTAAGATCAAGATTTATTATTAAGTTAAGTGGTTTTGTATACATCTGGGGATAGAAAGGTCCTTTTATGGGAAACTGATTGATTTGAAATATAAAGAAGTGGGACAAAAACGTTTTGTTAATGAATTAGATAAGGGTGCCAGAATAAAGGCCGCCCATTAAAGGATATGGGTCAAATATGAGTTCATTGACCCAGTTCACCCTGTCAGTTTATTGATTGTATGGGCCACAGCCTGCTGATTTATAAACCTGTGGGATGTTAAATGCTTTACTGGTTATTATATCTTCAAATGAAGAAAAAAATGTACTGATCCAAATTCAATGAAGTTTTTACTCATGTCAAGCCAGTAAAGTTAATCGCTTGTTCATTACATAATCATTTTGAATTAGACTGCTGTAGTTAAGAAATTTTGGAAAATGTGCACTTTATTAAAAAGCATTTATGCTTAAATCATGGTCTGCTTTGTCCCAACATATTTGTATTAACCATACTAAAAGAAGACTTAAGCAGTCTTCAATTCTTTTCTGAAGTTGATCAAAGAGAGACTATGGGACACAGAGGGTCCTGGCTACTTATTTTTGCTTCTCAGATACACAAAACCTGCGTTCTTTGAATCCCTGACTTAGGGTGTATGATTGTGTGTGTGTGGATGGGGGGGGGGGGGGGTTCCATAATGTGCTGAGCATATCTACAACATTTATGGTTTCAAAATAGCTTGAGACAAAATGCAAAATGTTTCCCCATATGTGTACTACTTTCATGTGAATATTTGATTGGATTACCCAAAGGTCAAGGTCACAATTGAAGGTCAGATGACATTGGAGCTGATAGTTTTGGTCTCATTATGTGGGAGCAGATCTTCTACAACGATAATTAATAGATTTTTATCTTATAACTATACAAATATGGGTGTGATAACAAGATTTTCTTTTTATGATAGTACATGGATATTTTTAGAACAATGACATAATGAGGTCATTTTTAGACTTCCGCTTCTGTTAGAAACATCAATGAAAACAAGGCAAATAGAGGTTATAAGATAAATATGATATATACTTTTAGTGTATTGCTCTGTTGTAAGAATTGATAATTGTTTCGGCAAACCCTCGATAATTGTCAATTTTCCCAACTTCATTAGATATTTCTTTTCATACAAAACACTAATTACGTATTATGTATTTAAAGTAACTTGGTACAATGGTTTCACTTGATGAGTCCTAGTGTTAGATGCAAAATTTGATAGAATACTACAAAGGTCAATGTCACAGATGAAGGTTAAGTAACAAACAAAGCAACTTGTCTGGAATTTTTCTTCAACATTTATAAAGGGATTGCAAAATAACTTGGCATTAAAATTCCTCATGATGAGTACTAGTGTCAGACAAAACATTTGTTTTGGTACCACCAAGGTCAAGGTCACAGGTACAGATCAAATGATGAAAATCAGTCGGTGTTTGCATATCTTTAACTATCAATGGATTTCAAATTAATTTAGCACAATTTTATGCCCCCGTAAGTATCGAGAGATCGGAGGCATATTGTTTTACTCATGTCCGTCTGTCTGTCTGTCCGTCCGTCCGTCTGTCCGAAAACTTAACCCGCAAACTTAACCTTTACCTTTTCTCCAAAAGTATTTGACATACAAAGCTGTACACCAAAGTCAAGGTCATGTGACAAGGGCAAGGTCATCTGTCAAGGTCAAACTTTAAAAAATAATGCTGTTCCGGGGGCATTCGTGTTTCACAAACACATCTTGTTATCCTGTATGATTACTAGTGTCATTAGTCCCCTACCGGTGTTCACACCGGAGGGGACTATAGGTTTGCCCTCCGTCTGTCCGTCCGTCTGTCCGTCCGTCCGTCCGTCTGTCCGTCTGTCCGCTCAAATCTTGATCCCGCGATAACTTGATAACTAAGCAAGCGTTTTTGATGAAAGTTGGTATATGACTAGATGGCAATGTGTAGATTATGCACATCATTTTATTTTTGTTTTTCGACTTAAATTGAGGTTGCTATGGTTACAGAAAAAGTGAAAATATGGCCAAAAATGGGATCCTGCGATAAGATAATAACTAAGCAAGCTAGTTTGATGAGACTTGGTATATGACTATATGGCAATGTGTAGATTATGCACATCATTTTATTTTTGTTTTTAGACTAAAATTGTTGTTGCTATGGTTACGGAAATAGTGAAAATATGGCAAAAAATATTGGATCCTGCGATAAGTTAATAAGTAAGCAAGCTAATTTGATGAGACTTGGTATATGACTAGATGGCAATGTGTAGATTATGCACATCATTTTATCTTTGTTCTTTGACAAAAAGTGTGGTTGCTATGGTAACAGAAATTGTGAAAATATGGCAAAAAATGGATCCTGCAATAATTTAATAACTAAGCAAGCTAACTTGATGTAACCTGTTTTAAAATGTAAAAAAATTTATAAGCCATGTTAGTCAGGGTGGTGATGCAGCAGTATTAATCACCTCCAGTGAAAGTTCTCATTTCTTACCAACAAGACTGAAGAAAAACATCTTGGATCAGACAAGGTAACTGTTATTGATACTATTTCTTGCATCTGTCTATTGCTTCCATGAATTGTATAGTGGGCACAGCAGAGACAACAACTCATGTAAGTCTTGTTTAACCCTTTAACAAGACCTGGTTTTGACGTCCCTGATAGAATTGGCGTGGGAAAACATTGAGACAAACAAAGCCGGTAGGGGACTTATGCCCATGTCCAACATGGCTCTTGTTGATAATAATATGGTACCCCCAAGGTCAAGGTTACGATGAAGGACAAGTTACTTGCATAACCTTGTCTATTCTATATTTCTTGAGGGATTTCAATATGATTTTTTGCAATTGTTCTCCTTGATGAATGCTTGTGTAATGCAAAACGTATAATTGAATACATTCAAGGTCAAGGTTGATGCTTTAGGTCAAAATACCTTATCCTGAGCATATATTAGCATACTCATGGATTTCAAATAAACTTGACAGACTTTTGTTCCCCTTGATGATAGCTTATTGTGTGATAAGTTTTATTCAACACTCTCAAGATCAAGGTCACAGATGAAGGTCAAATGACAAAATTAAAACTATTTTGATAATGTGGAACCATTTAAAGTTAATTAATCTTGATGAAAAACTAATAATTTTATGAGTATTCTGTTTTAATGCCTCCCTTAAAATTCTGGTCTTGTTTCAGGGGAAGTTTTGCATTGGGATATTTTTCTAAGTTGTAAGAATTACCTCTTGTTATGCTCCCCGAAGGGAGAGCATATAGCCGCCGCTTCGTCTGTCCGTCCGTCTGTCTGTCTGTAATTAATTCCGTCCGTCCGTCTGTCTGCCGCCGCTTCGTCTGTCCGTCCGTCAGTCGGTAATTCCGTCCGTCCGTCCGTCCATTTCCACCTATTTCTCCATAACCCTTGGGCCAAATCAAATGAAACTTACCATGTGAACTCCCTATGATATAGTGATGATGCATCTGTGATGGTTATGGGATTTGAGGCCTCGTCACGGAAAAAGGGGACTTAGGGTAAAAAACAGTTTTTCCCAAATTTCTCCTAGTCTAACAGTCAGAATTTAGTGAAATTTCATATTTGAGTAGCAAATCAGATGCCCTTTACTAAAAACAATTTGAAATTAACGTAAGAAAAAATATCATTGCAAAAGGGGGCTAAATGTTTGTTACCTTTACGCTAGCGCGTAAAATACAGTTAGTCTTTCATTTCTCCTAGTCTCATGCTCAGAATTTGATGAAATTTCACATTTCAGTAGCAAATCAGATGCCCTTTATTATAAGGTATTTGATATTTGTGTCTAGAAATATGTCATGCAAAAAGGGAGTTTAATGTTTGTTACCTTTATGTTTGCTGTATAAGATAACATCTTATTTGAGTCCTTGCAATCTGACCACAGAGCATATCTCCTAAAGTATAATAGCTATCAACTTGAAACCTTATGGGTGGATAGATCTTATGGAGGAGAAGTGCAGTGCACAACAACTACAACTCTTGCTTGCATAATTTTGGAGTTATTGCCCTTTGTTATTTTTTATACTTAGATTATGTCTGGAGCATATCTCCTAAAGTATAATAGCTATCAACTTGAAACTTAATGGGTGAATAGATCTCATAGAAGAGAAGTGCAGTGTACAAGAACTGCAACTCTTGCTTGCATAATTTTGGAGTTATTGCCCTTTGTTATTTTTGATACTTAGATTTTTTCTGGAGCATATCTCCTAAAGTATAATAGCTATCAACTTGAATCTTTATGGGTGGATAGATCTCTTAGAGGAGAAGTGCAATTCACCTGAACTACAACTCTTGCTTGCATAATTTTGGAGTTATGGCCCTTTGTTATTTTTAGCTCCACTGGCCGAAAGGCCAGCGGGCTATTGTCATGGCGGTGTGTCCGTCGTCTGTGCGTCCGTGCGTGCGTGTGTCCGTCCGTCCGTCCGTAAACTTTTACTTTAAAAATCTTCTCCTCATAAAGTACTGGATGGATTCCAATCAAATTTCACAGGAATGTTCCTTAGGTGACCCTCTATCAGATTCCTTCAAAGATTTTTAATCGGTTGAAAATCATGGCTGTAGTGGGCGTGGCTAATTTCCATATATGGTAATAGGTGACTTTTCTCAGAAACTAATTGATAGATATAATCCAAACTTCACATGAATTATCCTTGAGGGGCCCTCTATCAGCCTACAAAAAATCATTGTGATCAGATGAAAAATATGTATTTTATGGGCAGAGGTCATTTCTCTATATGTTATATAGTGAAAACTTTGAAAATCATTTTCTCAGAATCTAATTGATAGATATCTACCAAATTTTACATGAATGATACTTGGGTGACCCTTTATCAGTATAGCAAAAATTATTGTGATCAGATGAAAAATGTGTATTTTATGGGCGGAGGTCAATTCTCTATATGTTATATAGTGAAAACTTTGAAAATCATTTTCTCAGAACCTAATGGACAGATATCAACCAATTTTTACATGAATGATACTAGGGTGACCCTTTATTAGTATAGCAAAAATTATTGTGATCAGATGAAAAATGTGTACTTTATGGGCGGAGGTCAATTCTCTATATGTTATATAGTGTAAACTTTGAAAATCATTTTCTCACAACCAAATTGACAGATATCAACCAAATTTTACATGAATGATACTTGAGTGACCCTTTATCAGTATAGCAAAAATTATTGTGATCGGATAAAAAATATATATTTTATGTGCGGAGGTCATTTCCCTGTATGTTATATAGTTTAAACTTTGAAAATCATTTTCTCAGAACCTAATTGATAGATATCAACCAAATTTTACTAGAATGATTCTTTAGTGATCCTTTATCAGTCTATTAAAAAATGTTTTGATCAGATCAAAAATATGTCTTTTATGGGCAGAGGTCATTTCTTCAGATAGGTTTGGCGGGTTATATGGTGGAATATCCAATATGGGTAAAACAAACTATCCTGAAAGGTTAAACAGATAGATTAGATATCATGGAAATTTTATTTCTGTGAAGTTGAATCAGTCTGCAAAAAAATATTTGATTATAGTTCCGCAAGAAAGAGTGAGGTTTGAGAAACCGTTATCTCCTATTATTTTCAATGTGAAATTGATCTTTGATCACTCACTTGAAATTGCAGGTCTATAGATGAACAGCATTTTTTTTTATTGGTAGAGGGTATTATAACATATAAAGTGAATATTTGATCACCCTTTTGGTATCATCTCAAAGATCAATTTTTCTAGACTTGTTAAATTTAATAGGTGTAATGATTACAGATTAGAAGGAACAAAACCTTTGTTGAAATTCAAATGTATAGAAACATAAGTTGAAATAAGTAGCCTGAGAATATCCACTCAGAATTGGTGAGTTTAGTTGAACGAAGGGTGAATCTGCACAGAGTGTAAAATGATGTTCTGACCTCCTGACATTCAGAGTGGGGTAGAAAGAGATGAGTTGACTGCACTCTTAAGGCATTGGGCAGAATAAGATAAACATATTGGATTGAATATTTTACTATCATTACCGGTGTCCCAGGGTAACCTGTCCCCTGGGTAACGTGTCCCCGGGGACAGGTTACCCCGGGGTAACCTGTCCCCGGGGACACGTTATCCTAGAAATCAGCCAGGGTAACCTGTCCCCCCCTACAGATATTATAAAGGAATATTTAGTCACATTTCTTTTACTAAGTGGAAAGATCTACAATCAAAATTTTGCAGACCAACACCAGAATATTGTGAGGTAACATTCTGTTAGTGTTGAAATTCTTATATTTGGATTTTAACAAAATTTCACTAGAATGATCCTTGGGTGACCCATTATCAGACTGCACAAAATAATTGTGATTAAATAAAAAATATTTGTGTAACAGGTAGAGGTCAATTTTCAATGTTATTCACTGATCATGAGTTTTTTATGCAGAAATATTTCAGCATATGACCCTTATTTACTTGAAATAACATTCATTCACTTCATTTCTCATTTAAACAGCTTTATCATCCTCTAATAGTCATTATCAGGATATTCAGGCCTGTGGAGCGAATCAGGCGCTCAAGCGCCTCTAGTTATTACTTAGATTTTATAGGAGGCAAATCTTTGACAGTACATAGAATCTTTTATCTATTAGGCTTCAGTTTACTATCAAGCTTTCTTGGCGGGGGATGTCCATGTCCAACATGGCTCTTGTTTTTGTGACAATGCCTTATTCGGGGAGCATAATCCGTCTCTGACGGCTCTTGTTTTATCTAAGAGTGTAATCATAAAATCATTAAGGTTAATTCAGGCATCAAGACTTTCTGATATGAGTTTACTTGAACCTGTTCATGTATTGTATTTATAAGTATTTATACTTGTCAAAGTAAAGAAAAAGCATTCAATGAGTCAGTAAAATACTCAGGGCCATTGAAGACCTCTTGTTCAATTTACAATATTGAATAAGATTAGTTATTTTCCCCCCTATATTTTGGCCTTTGGGTTGGGTTGATTACAAGTGACAGAGTGCCTAATTTACATTTAATCACTAAGAGATTTCTCTTGGAAATCACAAGAAATCTGGGTCACCTACATTTTGTAAGAGTACAAAAGTACTCTGTACCCATTTACCCATTACCAAAAATTTTGTTATCATCCCTATTGAAATTTAAGCTCAAATTTAACCTTATCCTGCTTATAACCTTAATTTCCCACATTTCCACCAGCTTTGCTTAAGTTTTTCTCACAATAAATAAGTAGAAAGCAAAGCAATGTAGGCTGAGGTCTGGTAACCTCTCTTAAATAGAGGTAACTTGTGAAAAAAATATGAAACAAAGTCTGATTTAAGATCATGTAACCAGCACCCCTGGGTTGATAATCATAGACCAATATGAGATAGTAGCTGGAGGCTAGGAAAGGATGTGATGGATGTACTGGTGAGAGAAATACCAGGAATCCTGATTGTTAGGTGCTCTAGCTGCCACAATATAACTGAAAAAATGTTGAAAGCAGCATTAAACTCCATTCAATCAATCAATCAATCAATCAATCAATCAATCAATCAATCAATCAATCAATCATTCATTCATGTAACAAGATTAATACTGTGGTTCAATTTGGAAATGTACCAGGTTTACGAAAACTATGTAACTCTTGGCCTGAATGCTAGGCTAGCTGAGATCAGACTGCACATCTTTGCAGGCTGAAGTTAGTTTATACTGCCTGTTATTTAAGCTTAATGTACATCTGGAATATGTAATGATCAGCATGAGAAGGGTTAAATGTTGCAGATCTCATTTCTGTTTGAGAAAAATGTTGCAAATTGGATTTATTACAAGTAGAAAACATTATAACGATGGCTCAGCACGAAACAGTTGTAACTGCCTATATGTTTATAGGCATTTACATCTGTTTTGCACAGAGCCATTGATATGCCATAGTTTGAAAGAGCACTGTATATCCTTGTGTAATAATCAATCTGAATTTAATTTTTTGAGGCAGAAAACGATTCTATTAAAGATTTCGATTTACAATTTGTGATGAATAAGACAGTCTTTGACTCATTTGGGATCACTGACTCATCAACGTCCTGGTAGGACTGCTGAGTCAGATCGCTGGAGAATTGTTCTGCATTTCTAGAATTCGATAATTTTGAAATTGATGAATTTCTATTTCTGATTCAGTGTCTCAGAATTTTTCAGTCATCATAACAGTCTAATATTCAAGGGGTTAGAATCAATTGTAATTGCCTTATGCATAGGCACATTTCAACCCTATCTTACTAGAATATGTCATCATTTTTTACTGGCATAAAAACTAGTTTATCTCTATTATTAGCTCACCTGAGCATTTAGTGCCTAAGGTGAGCTATTGTGGTTACTCACTGTGCGTCGTCCATCCATCAATCTTCTGTCCATTCGTCCTTCCATCCACATTTTTAGCTCACCTGAGCACGAAGTGCTCATGGTGAGCTATTGTGGTTAGGTGGATGTCCGTCGTCCGTCGTGCGATGTCCGTCGACAACATTTGCCTAGTATGCACTCTAGAGGCCACATTTTTTGCCGGATCAACCTGAATTTTGGTCAGAATGATTGTCTTGATGAAATCTCGGACGAGTTCGAAATTGGGTCAACTGGGGTCAAAAACTAGGTCACGGGGTCAAATCTAAGAAAAACCTTGTATGCACTCTAGAGGCCACATTTTTTGTTGGATCAACCTGAATTTTGGTCAGAATGATTGTCTTGATGAAATCTCGGACGAGTTCGAAATTGGGTCAACTGGGGTCAAAAACTAGGTCACAGGGTCAAATTTTAGAAAAACCTTGTATGCACTCTAGAGGCCACATTTTTTGCCGGATCAACCTGAATTTTGGTCAGAATGATTGTCTTGATTAAATCTCGGACGAGTTCGAAATTGGGTCAACTGGGGTCAAAAACTAGGTCACAGGGTCAAATCTAAGAAAAACCTTGTATGCACTCTAGAGGCCACATTTTTTGCCGGATCAACCTGAATTTTGGTCAGAATGATTGTCTTGATTAAATCTCGGACGAGTTCGAAATTGGGTCAACTGGGGTCAAAAACTAGGACACAGGGTCAAATCTAAGAAAAACCTTGTATGCACTCTAGAGGCCACATCTTTTGCCAGATCAACCTGAAATTTGGTCAGAATGATTGTCTTGATGAAATCTTGGGCAAGTTCGAAATTGGGTCAACTGGGGTCAAAAACTAGGTCACAGTGTCAAATCTAAGAAAAACCTTGTATGCACTCTAGAGGCCACATTTTTTGCCCAATCAAGCTGAATTTTGGTCAGAATGATTGTCTTGATGAAATCTCGGACAAGTTCGAAATTGGGTCAACCGGGGTCAAAAACTAGGTCACGGGGTCAAATCTAAGAAAAAACTTGTATGCACTCTAGAGGCCACATTTTTTGCCGGATCAACCTGAATTTTGGTCAGAATGATTGTCTTGATGAAATCTCGGACGAGTTTAAAATTGGGTCAACTGGGGTCAAAAACTAGGTCACAGGGTCAAATCTAAGAAAAACCTTGAAGGCACTCTAGTGGCCACGTTTATTGCCAGATCAACCTGAATTTTGGTCAGAATGATTGTCTTGATGAAATCTTGGACAAGTTTGAAATTGGGTCAACTGGGGTCAAAAACTGGGTCACTGGGTCAAATCTAAGAAATACCTTGTATGCACTCTAGAGGCCACAATTTTTGGCCAATCAACCTGAAATTTGGTCAGAATGATTGTCTTGATGAAATCTCGGATGAGATCAAAATTAGGTCATCTGGGGTTAAAAAATAGGTCACGAAATCAATTATAAAAATCCTTGTAAGTCAACCTTAAAATTGTAAAAAAGGGATTCTCAAGTTGTATAGAAGCAACAGCTTTGTTTAGGTCAGTCATTCATCATTCTATTTCTCATTCTTCTTTTGAAAATTTTAGACAGTTCATTCAGGTGAGCGATTAAGGGCCACTATGGCCCTCTTGTCTTTAAACATCTTCTCCTCCTAAACCACAAGGCCAATCAAGCTGAAACTTTGCAGGGGTGTTCCTTGTATCAACCTTCACCAAAGTTGTTAAATGAGTTAATCAAAGTGGTGTCAGCACTGTAAATTGGACATCATTGAGAGGCTGGGATAGTGCAATAGTTCGCCAATCAAAAGGGCTCAAATTTGGACAATAAAAGTTGGTAAAATATTTGCCCAATTTGTGAGTTTTTTAGCTCACCTGAGCACGAAGTGCTCAAGGTGAGCTATTGTGGTTAGGTGGATGTCCGTCGTGCGACGTGCGTCATGCGTCGTGCGACGTCCGTCGTCAACATTTGCCTTGTATGCACTGTAGAGGCCACATTTTTTGCCCGATCAACCTGAATTTTTGTCAGAATGATTGTCTTGATGAAATCTCGGACGAGTTCGAAATTGGGTCAACTGGGGTCAAAAACTAGGTCACAGGGTCAAATTTTAGAAAAACCTTGTATGCACTCTAGAGGCCACATTTTTTGCCCGATCAACCTGAATTTTTGTCAGAATGATTGTCTTGATAAAATCTCGGACGAGCTCGAAATTGGGTCAACTGGGGTCAAAAACTAGGTCACAGGGTCAAATTTAAGAAAAACCTTGTATGCACTCTAGAGGCCACATTTTTTGCCCCTTCAACCTGAATTTTGGTCAGAATGATTGTCTTGATGAAATCTCGGACGAGTTTGAAATTGGGTCAACTGGGGTCAAAAACTAGGTCACAGGGTCAAATCAAAGAAACACCTTGTATGCACTCTAGAGGCCACATTTTTTCCCCGATCAACCTGAATTTTTGTCAGAATGATTGTCTTGATAAATCTCGGACGAGCTCTAAATTGGGTCAACTTGGGTCAAAAACTAGGTCACAGGGTCAAATTTTAGAAAAACCTTGTATGCACTCTAGAGGCCACATTTTTTGCCCCTTCAACCTGAATTTTGATCAGAATGATTGTCTTGGTAAAATCTCGGACGAGTTTGAAATTGGGTCAACTTGGGTCAAAAACTAGGTCATGGGGTCAAATCAAAGAAACACCTTGTATGCAGTCTAGAGGCCACATTTTTTGCCCGATCAACCTGAAATTTGGTCAGAATGATTGTCTTGATAAAATCTGGGACAACTTCAAAATTGGGTGAACTGGGGTCAAAAACTAGGTCACAGGTTCAAATCTAAGAAAAACCTTGTATGCACTCTAGTGGCCACGTTTATTACCCAATCAACCTGAAAATTTGTCAGAATGATTATCTTGATGAAATTCTGGACATGTTTAAATTTGGGTCAACTGGGGTCAAAATCTAGGTCACAGGGTCAAATCTAAGAAAAACCTTGTAGGCACTCTAGAGGCCACATTTTTTGCCCAATCAACCTGAACTTTGGTCAGAATGATTGTCTTGATGAAATCTCAGACGAGTTCGAAATTGGGTCAACTGGGGTCAAAAACTAGGTCACGGGGTCAAATCTAAGAAAAACCTAGTATGCACTCTAGAGGCCACATTTTTTGCCGATCAACCTGAATTTTGGTCGGAATGATTATCTTGATAAAATCTCGGATGAGTTTGAAATTGGGTCAACTCGGGTCAAAAACTAGGTCACAGGGTCAAATCTTAGTAAAACCTTATAGGCACTCTAGTGGCTACGTTTATTGCCCAATCAACCTGAAATTTGGTCAGAATAATTGTGTTGATGAAATCTCAAATGAGTTCAAATTTGGGTCAACTGGGGTCAAAAACTAGGTCACAGGGTCAAATGTTAGAAAAACTTTGTTATCATTCTAGAGGCCACATTTTTTGCCCGATCAACCTGAATTTTGGTCAGAATGATTGTCTCGATAAAATCTCAGACGAGTTCACACTTGGGTCAACCGGGGGTCAAAAACTAGGTCACAATATCAAATCTTAGAAAAACCTTGTATGCACTCTAGAGGCCACATTTTTTGCCCGATCAACCTGAAATTTTGCCAGAATGATTGTCTTGATGAAATCTCGGACAAGTTTGAAATTAGGTCATATGGGGTCAAAAACTAGGTCATAGGGTCAAATCTAAAAAAAACCTTGTTTGCACTCTAGAGGCCACATTTTTGGCCAATCAACCTGAAATGTGGTCTAATTGATTGTCTAGATGAAATCTCGGACGAGTTCGAAATTTGGTCATCTGAGGTCAAAAACTAGGTCACGAAATCAATTATAAAAATCCTTGTAAATCAACCTTAAAATTGTAAAAAAAGGATTCTCAATTTGTATTGAAGCAACAGCTTTGTTTAGCTCAGTCATTCATCTTTCTATTTATCATACTTCATTTGAAAATTTTAGACAGTTCATTCAGGTGAGCGATTAAGGGCCACTATGGCCCTCTTGTTGTCTTAACACTAGTGTTGTAAAATCGGACTCGGATCAGAATCGATAATCGAATTGAATCGGAAACTGTTTTCGATTCAATTATCGATTTTAGAATCGAAACTTCATTTTTGTTAGATAAGTACTTCTTTGTTGACTGATGCAGTTGCTTATTACCTCCAAAGGCTCAAGTTTGTCATCTGTTGTATAGTTTCAACAGTAAGTGTTATTCAAGCTAAAAATGGAATTCAAATCAACTGTACAAGTAAATAATAAAATTTTCAGGGTTCCCACTGACTTTAAAATTTTGGGGTGAAAACAGTCATTTTACAGCATACTTGTACCCCCTTTACATGAAACAAAGAAGGCTACTTGCAAAAATTAGGGGTACAAGATTCAAATTGGGGGTAAAAAAAACCCATTTGAGGGTTTTTAGGAACCCTATAATAAAGATCAAAAATATTGGGGAGAAATATATATGAGACAGAAAATCATTAGAGCCTTCAAATTTAAGTTCTATAATGTAATCTCATTTAGCAATCATACTAAGATAGGATAACAAAGTATCAAGTTACTTCCAAGTTGGTGTTTTTTGTTTCAGAAAATGATGATTAATTCACTTTGATAGTTAAATAAACGAAGGATAATTACCATTTTTTAAACCTTAATTTCTCATGAACTTCTTGTTAGTCTAAAATAAGAACAACAACAAAAAATATAGTTGCTGTCATCAATAATTATTCCAAAATTACATTCAGGTCTAGGTTGGTGGTAAAATTTCTCTTAATCTGTCAGTGTTTTTAGTGCTTTGATTTAAAAGCCGAAATTAGATCTACAAGAGTTGAAAAAAAGAAATGTCTTTTCAGAAGAATACGGGCACTTGAGATTTTCATAAAAATAACAGAAATAATTTGATAGGTCAAACAATCTTGGGTACGAATAAGCAGAAAATTATCATTGTGTTTGTGCTTTTGAAACTGGAAAAATACAAAAAAAAAATCAGGTTAAAAGACTAGCTACCAATAATTCTTTAAAAATTGGATCCTGAAATCAGTTCCAAGGCCTCCTTATTGATGCGATTTGTAAAATAGAATTTGCTTTTTCTAGCGGCGCCGAAAGTCGTAGAAAATCTATTAACCGATTGTCAATCTTAAGATTGATGTTTGGTTTTCTTGAGAAAGTTGAACTTTTTAGTGTTTTCGTAAACATCAGAATAGATTTTCAGTTTAAAAAGCATTTTGCCCAGAAAATAGTGACGGACATTCAGACTGACAATCTGGTAAACTTTACCCGACCCAGGGTTTTCGTCTCGGCCATGTCTGACGGTCACTCGCCATGACTGGATATATTGAAAAATATCCGACAAAGAAGCACTATTTCCATCGTCTGCCATTTTCAATTTGAGTTTAAGAGTGATGTCCCTTTATTTTTAATAAACACAACAGATGAAAACTACCGGAAAGGAAAACAAGTAACGACATCGATTTTTCGAAGCAAGAATCGATTGTCGCCGATCTCGGACTTCAGCGACGATTAATCGATTATTTCCGATAATCGTTACAACACTACTTAACACTTCATCTTTTCGAGGACATCGCCAGCTCATCCAACCTCGTCGGTCCGATTTTGAAAGTTTGCTGATTCGATAGCCCTTTTGCTAGTCTAAATTATTTCTTAGCAGATTTTTTAACGTTGTTATAATGAGCACACGCCAAGCTAAAAGCTTTTCTGTTAATATTATTCCTCTCTCTAGAGTTTAAAAGCCTGTTTAGCAACAAAACATTTTTCATTAAACTATTTACAATTTTGATTACCAACAAGTTTGTTTTTCAAGCATTGGGTTTTCCCAAATACTATAAATGCATTTTCCCTCAAGAAACATGTGAAATCGGCAACTATGCTATTTATATCTTTGGTTTCTGACCAATCGATTAAATCTAGCAGCACTCTATGATTATTCATGAGTTATTTTAAAAATAGATAGCTCTTACTGCTATCCTATATTAGTTTATCGTATGTTTTTGTCGGTTTATTTGTTGTTGAATAATTTTTCTTCATACTCAAATTTGAATTTATTGTAAATAGGATTGGAGCGTGATCAGAGTGCTCATTGAAATCAAATATTTCAAAATTGCAAAATTATTTCTATTTGTTAACACATAGTCAACAGTACTCATTCCACCAGTAGACTTCCCACGCTCCCTCTCAGAGTGCAGACGACCATTGACCAATGACAAACAACTTCATTGACACATTTCGAGCAGACGATGTCCATTGCATCTACCACGCGGTGTGAATTTACGCATGGGTTTTGACCGAGTGATAATCATAACAGAATTTGATTGGTTGTCAGCCCTACAACTGGTAAATGACCGTTCGAGAAAAAAATCAGAGTAGTAATATTGCAAGTGCTACAAATTTATTTTACAGTTAACCTATTGTACGTTTCAACTCCTTTACTCAACCGAAAATCTTGTTATAAACACTGAAAATACTAACTGGTAATTACTAAAAGCGAAAATTACATCAAATTTTGTATAAGCATCTTCTCTATTTGTCGAAAAGTAAATAAGATAAAAACAAAGTTTGTAGATTGTGACTGAAAAGGCCGTTTCTTCGGTGTTTGAAAACACATTATTTGGTTTGAACACATTGCTCAGAAGATAAAGGTAAAAATGTAGTGGGTCAAACAGACTGGATTTCTGGAAACCGGTATAAATCTCCGATTTAAAAATCATCAAAAACTCTTGTTGCCTTGGGAACAGAAAGGGTCAAAAACTGTGGAATATCTCAGAAAAAATTAGAAAAAAATATTTTGCAAAACCACTGCCCAATCAAGCTGAAAATTGGTGGGGATGTTCCTTGTATGAAGCTCTACCCAAGTTGTAAAAAGAGTTAAATACCATCAAAAACTCTGGTTGCCACGGGAGAAAGACTGAAAATTGCCGAAAATCTTGTTAGAGACAAAATTAAACTTCAGCAGGATAAGGATTAAATGCTCATATTGTATATATTTTCAGAGGATTATGCTGTGTTTGATGGACCGAGGAAATATCCAACTAAGAAGAAAGAAAAGCCAAAACTAGGTAAGAGAATGACTGATGACAGAGATTTAGGGAAGAAGGGGTTTCTTGACCAAGAGATCCCTAGTTAGATTTCCTGGTAGTGCCTGTAAATCGGAGTTTAAACCTCATTATTTCAATTTGCAAACAAATTCATACAACTCAAGTCCCATTTGCAAAGATTTTTAGCCTGGCTGTTTTTCGGAGAAAACTCGAGGTATTGCTATAGCCTTGGTTACAGTCATGGTTGTTGTCATTCTTAAACTTTGACATTTTGTGATATCACTGGTTCTCCTTAAGGCATTCACTTAAAACTTGGCACATATATTCACCATCAAAAGAGAAACCTAAACTATCAAGGGGGATAACTCTTTATGCATTTTGTGCAAATTATGCACCTTTTTTTACTTAGATTTTTTTCAATCATCCAGCACTCAACAGCCAAGCGTAGGCATCTGTAGGTGGTGCTCTTGTTTTATTCTACACGAAGGGATGATTTTCAGAAAACCTCAGATCTACCTGCATTTCTAGAATTTGTTGTCCAAAAGTGGATATATCATCAGTAGGCCTATGACACATCCTTTGAAATATATCTTCTTCACTTAGTATTTACGATGTTTTGGTAGTCAACTGACCACTTTGATCTACATTAATGTCCAAACCCCCAGTCTAGTGTCTCTGTGACCACAAGGAAGTGATCTATCTGGTAGTTAGTGTTAATAAAACAAGGCTACAGATAGACCGGGTTGTATTATAGATTTCAATTTTAAATAATTCATTAGCCCTTACTTAAACTCTTTCTTGTGGCAACTCATTTGAAGCGTCTCGTCGAGACGATTCAAATGAGTACCCATTACATAGGGTTTCATTGAAAAATGTAGGTTTTAGACTGGTTTTGCGCCCTCTTATCTGGCCCCCTGATATAAGTAGGCTAGTAAATCAACTGGTCTCGGTTTGTCATTGGTCAACATGTAGGAGGAAATACCATGTCATTCATAAATAGTGTTAAAAAGGTCATCATGTATAACAATCAACAGTGGGCGGCTAAATATTAGTTCCATGTTAACCCTTTTCAGGTTGTTCACCAAGGAGAATTTGATTTGAATTGGAGTTTATTGACACATTTCACTTTTATTCATGGGCTTCCAGGTTTTCAGCAGCAGTAGACTGGGGCCCTGAAAGGTCATGCCAAAGGGTCATTCAGAAAATCCCTCAGCCATTTTCATAAACTGCAACAGACCTCAGTTGTATACAAGGCGGAGGGGTCTGTAACAAAAAAGTGCATTTTTCTAACTGGACAAAGTGTTAACATATGCTTCATCCGGAGGCGTGATCTGTAGAAAGAGTATAATTTTGACTTTAAAGGCGAGGCAATCTCAAAAATTCAGATTTTCAGCCATTATTTAATAATCTAAGGATATTTCGAATAGGAAATCTGTGGCTGAAACAAGTAGCGTTTGCAACATCCGATGTTTTCACTCAAAATTTGAGGTCTGATGCCATTTTCACTGACATCATCAAGTTTCGCCCATGTTATCCCGTAAATTTCTAAATAGTCTGATTTTGTACATTTGAGGTTGATCATTGGACTGGCCAAGTGGTGTTCCGAATGGCCAAAGGGTATACCCATGTGATCAGGGGCACTGCCAAGAGATAAAAATTTCTTCCAGCATCTTCTCTTTGGATCACACTTCTACCTCCCAACTACGAAACCATGCAGGACCCACCCCTTATTAAGGTAGTGAACCTGCAATAATTTCCGCAACATTTAGGAAGTCATGAACTTTAACAGTGTTAACTGAGATTTCTTATGATTTCATTAGAAAAACCTCAGTAAATATTGGCAATGATCACGAGTTCCAAAATATTTAGGAACTATTACAGGTACACAACATAACCAAGAAAAGCAGTTTACAAGTACACAAACACTCCTCTCCCCCCCCCCCCCCCCCCCCCCCCCTCTCAACTATTTTATCAGGACAATACCTTTCACTATTGTCCATCTGTTTGTCTGTCAGTCTGTCGACGAAACTTAACCAAAAAACTTAAATTGCTTCAAGCCTTTTCAAGATATAATGTTCATAATTATTTGGCATGATGATAGATCTCAAATGATACGTGTCTGCTGGTGTCAAGGTCACATTTTTGAAATTAAAAAAAATGCTGTTTAATG
Organism: Fragum whitleyi; assembly: GCA_948146395.1. Lineage (NCBI taxonomy): Eukaryota > Metazoa > Mollusca > Bivalvia > Cardiida > Cardiidae > Fragum > Fragum whitleyi. The sequence goes on from OX411548.1 coordinate 69,218,268, forward strand.
GTGAAATTTGTGTTTGGTGCATTCAATTCACTATCCACTGTAATTTTTCAAACTAATGTTTCATCAAAGCATATCTCAACAAGTATTTTGGCATACATTAGATGAAAACATTTCACCAAAATTCATACATATTAAATGTGACATCCCTTGTAAAAAGTACAGGACAATTACAAATATTTATTGCCTTTTGTGGTTTTTCAAAATGTTTTAGTTGTTTTACATTCCTGTTTGATCCTGATATTTGGCCTATTTTTTAGTTCAAAATAAATAGGTCAAAGTATCGTCAATTATAATTAACTGCATTCTTATAACGTTAATAAGGGGTTTGTGTTTCAAAATATTTGATATTTTATACCGGCTGACTAAGTATTTTCAAAAATGAATATCATTCTGATTTATTGAAATTCGAAATGGATTCTTTATCTGAAATAATGTAGTGACCAAAAAATCTAGATATTATGTCTTTCAATCTATAATCATCTTTCCAGGAAAAACACAACCCTTATTGCAAAAAGGGAGCCATAATCTAGCACCCACGTCACCTTTATCATTCTAAAGGTCCGGGGTACGATTCCCGATAGTGGCACTGATTCTTTCAGATTATTTGTCTTCCACCAATGGGTTAATAATCATGGAAATGTGGGATAGCAGCTGGAGGCTAGCAAAGGATGTAATGGTATTACTGGTGTCAAATACCAGGTATCCATTGCTAGGTACTCCAGTTGCTGTTATATACTGAAATAATGCTAAAGCAGCATATAACCCAATTCTAACAAATAAACAAATCAAACTATCTTAGCCTGCTGGTAGCACATAAGGAGCACAACCTTAAGGACCAAGGGTTTGATCTCCAAGGGCCTCGTACATCCTTTCCAACTTGTGTCCTCTGGACCAATGAGTGGATTACTGTAAGCCAATGAGGGGCTTGAGGCTTGGAAGGGATGTCGTGGTAGAACTGGTGAGAAAAATACTAGGAATCCATGGTTAGGTTCTCCAATCCCTCGGATTTAACTGGTCAGTGACCAATATAAGGTTTATGTTAACCACTGACAACTGTTTAAATATTAACTTAATCTCATTAAGTCTTGCTGCCAAAAGCTATTTTAAAGGGAATTAAATCTAACAGTCATTTCTAAGAATTGGAATTCAGTCCCTTTTCTCTGATAAAGAAAGAGTTTTTGTTAAGAACTATTGAGGATCAGGGACTTGATGTAAAGAGACATCCAAATGGAAATTAAATCTTAAGAATTGAAAATCTTAGCAAAAAAAAATCTGCCATCAGTCTATGATCTTTGGTGTGCTTGTTTCTGTTTCAAATACTTCTTTTGGTCCAAGATTTGATCCCCAGCAATAGTACATATCCTTTCCGACACTAATCTCAGACCACCGATGGATGACTTTGTTGGGCTTATAAGCACCTGGGGCTAGTTTTACTCGAGTTCTTACGAAAAAATTATTCCTAAGTCAAAATCACAAATTGTACATGTTGTTTTCATTCGTTGTTAAATTCTGCCTTGCAATATCTCAATTGAATCTTTAGAAGTCGATTCCAATGAGATGATGCATGGCAGAATTCTAAATTTAATTACTACCCTAAGAGCAACTTTAATTTTTGACTTACGCAAGAAATGATTGTAAGATGTTTTGTAAACTAAAACAGGCCCCTGGAGGCTTGGAAAGGCTTTAATGCTAGTAGTGGAGCGAGAAATATCAAGAATCCTTTGTTAGGTGCTCCAGCAATTCTGATAAAGATAGAAATCAAAGTACTGATAAGTTGGAATGCGTTCGAGAGGCGGTGACCTCAAGCTTCTAGCGAAGCTGACGCCTCCCGCCCACCACAGGTGATCACATAATACGTCTCATCTTTTGACGGGCGTATATAAGTCAATGTATTTCAACAACGAGAGACGCTTAAACCACTGAATCGCTATACAGGCCTGAATCTGATGGAAGAAAATTATACCAAGAGGGACAGAATGGCTCTAAACCGCTCACCTGAGTTCGATTGGTCCAGTGGATCTTATCCAAGAACTTTTCTGACAAAGATTCATTCAAACTTGCCTAATTGTTGAAGAGGAGACATTATTCGAATTATAAGCAGTCATAATAGACCCTGCCAACCCATTCATTACAGAGGAGACTCAAAATTAGCTCTACCTGTCACGCCCATATTTATGGGCTAATGAAAATTTTGCCAACAATATTTGGAGAAGGTCGTCAAAGGAACATTCTTGCAAAGTTTCATTGAAATCTGCCCAGTGGTTCAGGAGGAGATGTTCAAAGTTTTTGGTCTCAAAATAAAACCCTGCCCTGCCATACCCATATTTATTGGCCAATTAAAATATAGCGACAATTTTGAAAAGGGTCTTACAGGGAACATTCTGGTAAAATTTAATTGAAATTTGCCCAGCGGTTTAGGAGAAGAAGAAGTTTTAAGAAGGGTGACGACTCACGACGGACAACTGAGTCAGGGTGATCCTAAAGCTCCCCTTGAGCACGTTGTGGTAAGGTGAGCTAAAAAGGAAAAAATGGACCATACAGCCGTCTAATGGACACACAGGCGACCTTATACACTCAAAACAGTTTTTATATACTGAGCGCAAAAAGTTTAGTTGTTCCGATTACGATGGGATATATTTCAAGATGTGATTAATCTTTTACAAAGAAATTGATATTAATTGAGATCCTATTCAATTTCCTTCCTGAATGCAATGATTTTGAATTGTTAGATGAAACTGGTCAGTCGTAACGATATGATTGTCTACAGACCAGTAGAATGGAAAAGCCACACAGTTTAAACAACGGACGGCCTTCCGTTTTTTAACACATTCGAAATAGTTTTTGTCATCAATATCAATTTAGGGTATCTCGGCGCGATAAAAAAGAAGTTGGTTAGAGTATGGGATATTTCTGATGGCTCACTCACGTTCTGTTGACGGCCACGGGGACCTTAATTTAACATGTTCACTGGTAGTTTTTTTTTCAGTTGGTTTCCATTAATGAAACGCAAGACATGAATGGTGCACAGAGTTGTTTTACCGATTGCACTCAATATGGATAGCAAAAATATTCCATTGCGTAGCGTAACGTCATGACGTTTGTGTGTAATTTTATTGTCGTTAAACGAGATTTGTTAAAGGAAAGTGGTCCATGCCATGTCAATGTTTATTTGCAACAAATCTCACGTCAATAAAAACACTTGTTACAGAAGCTAAAGTCAATTTCAACATCTCCCAGATATGTACATCGTATGAGATAGGTCAATGTACTGCCCGACTAATTTAACGTCGTCTCAAAAGTTTGCTCTTCTGTGAAGGATGCGTATCATTTAAATGTTTAATGTTAACCGTGAATAAATGGAATCAAATGAGACAAAAAATAAATTTGAGCCATATTGCTACACCAATATATCGACCAAGTACGTTTAATTCACGTAAAAGTCACTAAAGACGTATGTATGGAAGAAAAAAATTACAACCTACTATCAAAAGAAAGCAAGTTGGATGACATGTATATAGCTTAATTGTTTGACTTCTTTGCGACGTTAATTTAAGTGCGACTAAACTTTTTGCGTTCAGTATATCATTTTTCAATAAACTTCTGCTCCATTTGACTTATCAATTACATTTTTAATTAGAAGTGTCGCAAATGATTTTTCCATGATGAAAAGCTATTTTCGCAGGGAAGTCTTTTACTTCATGAGTTGGAATCTCAAGACAATTTTTTGACGAAGTTCAATTGTGATTTCGACCTATGTAAATCCAATATTGGGCACTTTCTCGGGTCATTGACAAGTTCTATGATTTGGGTCAATTGGTTGTTCAGTTAGAGTGGAAACTGTTAACTGTTAAAATTTACTGATGCCCGTGACATCTATGACCCCGAAACAATAGCGCTTTTTTGGGGGGTCATGAGCAATATTTGTGTAAAGTTTCGTTATTGTAGGTCAATTGCTTGTCCGTTTATCTAGCAGAAAGCAAAGGGTCAATGGACTAAGAGACAGACATGATGAAATCAATATAATTATGCTCCTCTTCTTCTGAGTTGGGGGTACAGTTAATAACATCGTGAAATTGAAAGGTAAACGATTTTGAAATGATTTAAGCATGATGTTGAATGAGTAAGCGGAGCGAGTTTTGAGTGAAATTTACGGGAGGGAATCCAATGTCGCTTATTTTATTCAGGATGAACAAAATTAGCGATATATAAACCTATATAAAATATGCATAAAAGTTCAATCAATAGCTTTCTATTTCACCAAGAACCAATCAGACGCTTTAAATTTCATTTATGTCAGTGAAATCGCGATTTGGTTCTTGATTATTTCATTTTGAATGTACATGTTGATCTTATTTTTCTAATAACTTTGAGTGTTTTTTGAATGGTTTGAGTGAGTGTTTGGAATGAATGAATGGAGCGCTAAGTGAGCGATTAAGAATATTTTCTATTGAGATGAACATCAATTTCATGATATAACTAACTGTATGATGGTGCTCTTAAAAATGTTGATGTGTAAGAAAGTGAAGAAAGCAAGTTGAACTAGATGGTTTGTTTCAAATAGCAAATTATCTTGGTGTTGGAATTTCATTGGACAAAGATATTCATAATTCAATTAAAGATGTGGTGGCAAGGGTTTTATTGGATGAGTATTGGGTTTTTACAATAAAACATTCATGTAGATAATTGCAATATGACGGAAAACAAACGACAATATGTTGCAAAAATATATATTAACTTTAAAAGTGTATCATCACTTTAAAAAAAGGTATTTATTTCGTAGCTTAGTCTTATAAGGTCGTTCAGAAAGAGAAACTATACCTTTAAAATAAGCTATAGCATAATTCTACGAAAAACAGGTCGCGACCTTACTAAATAAGCAGATCACGTGATTAGTCTGTGCTATTGCCACAATACTGAGAAAACAGATCGCGACATTACCTAATAAGCAGATCACGTGGTTGGCTAGTGCTAATTGTCTATTGCTGACCTAATTGGACTTGACTTATCACATGATTTCCAAATATAGTAATGCAAGCATGTGATACTAATATATTCGTACACAACTTTCAATAAATGTCGTTTAAAACATAAATTAGCGTGATAATAATAAACACGAAGTGATAGTTGTGTAATTGTACAGCAAAATTACTTTTTGATGAAATAAACTGTATGTCTTTGTCAAGTTGAGATATACAAAATAGGCCGAAGTGTATTCACATCCTGTTCACGTGATATGTGTTCTCAATTAACCCGAAATGAAATTATCTTGTGTTCATTTTGCGGTTTTGTTAAATCTAAGTTGGAATTGCTCCGCATTCCAACTTAAAAACCGTTGAGAGTGGTTTTAGCCCAATTCAAACAAACAAATGGATGGCTTAGTGTGAAAAAATTGTAAGTGCCTATAATATTAATAGGCAGTTACAACAGTTGTAATAAAATACTAGTTACATGCAGAATATTGTTCAATTTCACGTGCCAGGTAACAAATATTTCTTGTATTTCACAGGTGCCCCTGGAGTTCCACATAGACTTATTGATACATTCTTCCTAAAACCTGTGATTTGTTTAACATGTAAGTAGAATTAAATTATTCTTTTACATTAATATTCACTGCAAAAATATTGTAAGTGTCTATAATTATAAAGGCAATTCCAAAAGTTGTATGTAGAACCCTCAATATAAGTTAACCTTTTCCTACTTTTCGAAATTTAAGACTGGTCCAAATTCGAAGGAGGATGCAGGCAAAAAGGAAATGTGGATGTTATTTTGAATAAACATTCATATGCGATATAAAATATTTTGGAAAAAGGAGAACTTGCTTGTAATATTTTCAAGTATTAAATCACAAGAATGTAAAGTTCCAGGAGTCATTTTACCATACAGGAAAATATTAAAACAAGTAAAAAAATGTCATCAAGAAAATCATTTAAATCCTTTCAATTCAGATATTGAAGAATTGCTGCTTGAATTAGTAAGGATTTTGTGGTGTATTTGTGGTGTTCATTTAGTATATCCCAAACTCATTACCTGTGCGGAATGTGGTTTGTGAACAAGATGAACAAAATGATATTATTGACCCAGCATTAATGCATAAACCATGCTTCGAGAGACTTCTTCAGGAAAAAATCCGATGTGAAAATGGAGATAACGCCACACTGCCCTACTAACCCACTGACTGAATATTGAATGTCAATATAATGATAACATGTCTATATTTAGATATCCAATATATCCCGTCCCATTCCTCTGCTTTTGATGTCCGTTTCAAGGATTGATTGGGGATTGCAAATTCTGAAATTACAGCTATAACCTGTTACCTTTTTGATCACCCCCACCCCCCACCCCTCCCCACCACCCCCTCCAGGGATCATTTTTGGGTGAGATTTTGAGTTATTCTCTCAATTTTCTTCCAGAAATCTTAATGAAACTGGCTTAATGAGAGAAAAATCACAAAGCAAAATGTAATAAATAGGATTTGGATAAATATCGTGAAAAAAATATCTAAACTTTTTGCTCATGATATTTCGACCTAGAAATATCCCCTCCCCCCTGCATTGATAGATTTGGGGCAATATTGTTTTTGATATATCTGTCTTTTTGTCTGTTAGTGTGTTTGTCTCCCAAAAACTTTAACATTGGCTATAACTATTGATTGGTAAGGGAAAGAGCCTTTGTATTTCACATGAGTATTGTTTGTGACAAGACCTTCCTGTTGGTACCATCTTCAAGGTAATCTGTTAAGGTCAAGGTTATTTTTGCAAGGTCAAATATGTTGAAAATTTATAAAAATGGCAATGGCAGGGGTACTGGTGATTAACGAACACAAATTTATTCCTTAAAGCAAATTTACCGCCGCTACATTGTTGTGGAAAAAGGGGGCCAATACGATACCTCGAATCCATCTGCATTATACCTTCTGCTGTGAACACTGTAAAAGGAAAGGGTCTATTTAGAACAGCATGCACAGTTTTAACATAGTTGACACAGAGATTATTTGTTTATCTGTTTGAATGACAATAATAGATAGGTCCGCTCAAAACTATTGTAAGTGCCTATAAATATATAGGCACTTAAAATAGTTTTGGGGCTGACCCAGCATTGTGCTGCCCTTGGCACAGAGATTATTTGTTTGTTTGTATGTGCTGTCCATTAAAAAGAACAATTACTCATTGCTCTTTTAAGCTCATAACAATCAAGGAATCATTTAAAGTTTTTATATTTTTAAATACTGTAACACCTCTAATACAACCAGGGGTTTGTTAGAATTGTTGATTTTCTTTTAGAAAGAGGTGAGGGGTTATTAGAGGTTAAAACATAAAATCCAATGTTTTGAAGGCCCAGCTGGTAGCACGACAGACTTTGATTGATGGGGCCTGAGGTTTAATCCCTGCCATAACCAACATTAACAAAATTCAAATGGAGTAGTTTAAACCCACTAGTGAGTGGAAATAATCAACAAAGAAGGATGAACATACAGATCTATACTCTGATAAGATGCAATTTTCTAACTGATTTTTCAGGAATCTGTGATTGGGTTCTCCAGTGGCATAGACATAACTGAAATACTGTTGAATGTCGCAATTCTTTTGAAAATGCATCAAAGTATTCTGAAACTACCATAACCGTGGGTTTGAAAAAAATATTTTTGGATAAAGACTTATATTTGTTGCCTATTTTTAAGCCTGGTTCACAGGTTCTAATGGTAATGTTGGGCTGTTAACCCTTTGCTGTTTAATCCCGGTGTCCCAGGGTAACCTGTCCCCTGGGTAACGTGTCCCCGGGGACAGGTTACCCCGGGGTAACGTGTCCCCGGGGACATGTTACCCTAGAAATCAGCCGGGGTAACCTGTCCCCCCCTGGGGTAACCTGTCCCCCCCTACAGATATTGTAAACCAATATTTAGTCACATTTCATTTACCAAGAAATTTTTATTTTATGTGTTACAAGTCTATTTCTTTGATCTGTATGTGATTTTAATTTGTTTTGCGAACTGTTTCAGTTTGGAAAGATTTTTATATTTTTCATGATAAGTATTATAATAATTAAACCTGTTTTGTTTTTTTTTTTAAGAAAAAAAAATGTTTATTGTCATCATGACTATGGACATATCTAAGAGTGATCTTGTCTTTGGAAAAATTATTCAAAATCATGATTTTTTTCTTTGTTTGTAGGGAGGGGGGGACACGTTACCCAAACTGGGGTAACCTGTCCCCAGGGACACGCTACCCAGGTCTGGGTAACCTGTCCCACCCCCAAAAATACTGTCAGCAATGATATATGCAAGATTAACCCATATGTTTTCAATTATTTAATTATATTTCAAATTGTTTGGGGGTAAGGTTTCCAAAGCTGTGGTCACTTGTCTCTGAAACATGTTACCCAGGCCTGTTAACCAAGTGAAAACACAAAAAAAGGTTGTTAACGAGGTTTTATTCAACAAAACTTGCAAATACATTATCTTTTTTTAAAAAACTGTATGATAGTCTACTTAATATCAAATCTGTCTAACAAATTAGTTATTCACTTATAAGAAAATTCATTGAGAGTGTATGTGTATGTATCACTTATCAGAAAATTCATTGAGAGTGTATGTGTATGTAGGGGGGGTAACCTGACTCCCCCTTTCCAAAATACAAGTTTTAAACAATTTGTGAATTGACATGTTGTTTTCTATCAAAACTGCGATGCTGACATGATAATTGTGTTTTTAAAAGATATTACTCAATCTGATAATGGACTGAAAAAATTGAAATGATGCAATAATAAAAAATATTCAAGAGCTAAGACTTTTCTTTAAAAAGGTACAAAAAAAAAGAAATATTGAGGAATTTTTCTAAGAATATCTTTCTTAATAAAAATGAATGACTGGAAGGTTATTTCTTTAATGAAAAAAGTATTTGGAATGGGGGGACATGTTACCCCGGCTTGGGTAACCTGTCCCCCTTTCAAAAGAAGAAGTATTGAATGAATTTGTCATGTTGCTTTCTTATGAAAACTGCAATATTAACATGAAATGTTAATACATGCTATTTATCAATCTAAATATGGACTTGGAAAAAATTTAGATATTGCAAAAGTAATTTTGCAAAAATTTAGAAAAAGTGCTAGTGCTTAGATTTTTCTTTAAAAATGCATCAATTTTAGTAAAAATAAATGAAATATTTTTCAAAGAATATCATATGATAATTTCTTAAGAAAAATGAATGACTGGAAGGTGAAATCAAATGAATAAAAGCATTTTGAATAGGGGGACAGGTTACCCTGGGGTAACATGTCCCCGGGGACAGGTTACCCCGGGGTAACCTGTCCCCCCCACTGAAGTTTTATTTATTTCTATTTTTTTCATTAAATCTTTAAATATTTGCATGAAATACCAAGATTGACTATAATAATAATTATAATAATAATAATGAAATAGAAGGAAAATTGATTTGATTAGAAAATCATAGTAGGCAAATTATATTTTGGTTTGAAGAATTGAAAACCACTCAAAAGTACAGATATACTTTTTATATGTTTTTTTTAAAATTGATTTAGAGTTAAACGAAATAGCATGAATGAAAAATTAAAATTTTGGTAAGAAATAATGTTTTCCATGGGGGGGGACATGTTACCCCAGGGGGGGACAGGTTACCCCGGGGTAACCTGTCCCCGGGGACACGTTACCCAGGGGGACACGTTACACTGTTACACCGGCTTTTTTTGCCTGTGATTTAATGATTGAGAAAACATTGTGAAAAAAAGAAGAAATTGCTTCTGACAAGCAATTTCTTCTTTTACCACACTATTTTCTACCCTACTGAATGGTTATTTTTCAAATTAAATCCACTTTAAACTTTCGTCTGCAAAACCTTTGAATTTGGACAGGTACAAAATTTTGTAAAACAGGAAAGGGTTAATCCTGAAATTGCAGAGATCCTTGAATTGGCCAACTTCAACATTTGACATTTGACAAAGAACATAATGACAAGAGTCTTTGTTTCCCATCAAATGACACAGGCCTTTGTGTCATGTTATATAGGTTATGATATATGACAACCCTTGGACTATGAATCCAATCTGGAAGTCGTGGGTTCGATTCCTGGTGGTGGCAAATACTCTTTCCGACGTTTGTCTCTCACCAATGGGTAGATAATCATAAATCTATGTGAGATAGCAGTCGGAGGCTAGGAAAGGGTGTAATGGTAGTACAGGTGAAAGAAATACCAGGAATCCATTGTTAGGTGCTCCGGCTGCCTCGATATAACTGCGAAATTGTTGAAAGTGGCGTAAAACCCATTCAAACAAACAATCAAATGTGACTATGAAACATTTGCTTGTGGTAAATGATAAGCAGTATGCAAAAAGTGGAACAAGATAAAATTTTGATGCAATGCATCAAAAGGCCACTAATTAATTGTTTTTGATCAATGAATTATGTATTTTTTAAATAATGTTTCTTGTTGTACTTTAAAACATTCTCTATCTGGATTTTAAAGATTTTAACAGCATTAATGGCCCTGCTTATACATGCATACCCAGCTAAGATAAACTAAGGAGTGCATTATTTCAATTTAAGCCAAATGAAAACACAGTTCGATGGTACAATGTAAGTGATTCCTGTTACTTTTCACTGCAGTCTGTAACCCCTTTCAAATATTTTACCAGTCAAAATTCAGAAAAATCCGGAACGGATTAAAAAGCTATATATCATATTCCACTGCATTTGTTTTGTTTTACTTTCAGTCAGACATTTTTAATATACTGAACTAGTATAACTAGTATAACTAGAACATTGGAAAAATATGATTCCTGCATAAATCTGTGTGTATCCAGGGGGAAAATCGAGGAAAACTGTGTCATTAGGTCAAGACTGGAAAAATTCTGTCTGCTTCACACATTTAGAACACCGTAATTATCAGCTGTGTGCCAGAGCCCTATCTCTCGCTGAACAGACTAAATAGTAATTAATCCTTTCACAGAACAAAATTTCATTTCTAACTGCAAATATTGTATGAAATTTTAAGATTGTTTTCAATTCAGAATTTTACATGAATAATGTAGGATCATATATTCCTGTACATTTTGTTGTTTTCAATTCAGAATTATACAAGAATAATTTAGGATCACATATACATTTTGTAGAGTTAAGTTGTACCATGAAGTAGTTGTAACTGCCTATAAACGTATAGGCAGTTACATGTGTACAAGCTGAGTCATTAAATTTTGAAACATTCTGCCTAGGTAGAGAAAATACTTTTTTAATTTTGATAGGGCCCTTTTTGAATTGTGTTCATTTCTCACATGAAAATATATTTCATGACGTATACTTTATTTCCCCTAGTAATAACCCCCACCGTAATTGTAGCACCCCTACATATTTTACTTGGAAAACCCACTTCAAATGCCTAAATTTTAAGAACTCGTTGAAACTCCTTCTCTAATTTGATGTGAATTTTCTTTAAACAATCATTAGCGAAATTTACCTCAAATTAAAGGGAAAGGGTCTAAAAGATATAAGTTTAATGATTTTATTTAAAACAGAAAATGCACACTAAATAAAATCTCCCTGACCATGCTCCCAGGAGCGTTTATTAGGAGAAATAGCGTATTCAGAATATTTAACCCTTTCCTGTTTTACAAAATTTTGGACCTGTCCAAATTCAAAGGTTTTGCAGACGAAAATTTAAAGTGGATTTAATCTGAAAAATAGCCATTCGGTAGGGTAGAAAATAGTGTGGAAAAAGAAGAAATTGCTTGACAGAAGCAATTTCTTCTTTTTACACAATGTTTTCTCAATTATAAAATCACAGGCACGTAAAAAGCAGGGAATAAACAGCAAAGGGTTAAGAGGCTGTAACAAAGATCTTGCAATTGGTCAGCTCAGTCAAAATGATCTGCAAGATGATCATGAGCCTGATTTAGAATAAATTAAGTGGGTGGAGCTTTAATGAAGTTCATTACTTATTGCAGCAACTTTGTTAATTCAGCAAAATTGATTGTTCATGGTCCTGTATTAATGAGGAAAATGTAGCCTGCATTAGGGCCAAGGCTACTGTATTTCTCTTATAAGTACCCTCCCTGATGATAGCTCATCCCCCCCCCTTATTTATAAAGAAAACTCAGCATTTAAGATGATAGAATGTACCTTTTCTTTGATTTGATATTTATTTCCTGTAAACAATCATTTAGTTGATTTTTTACACTGTCAAAGTCACAGAAAAACAGAAAATAAAAAAAATCCATTGCATCTTAGGGCATTTATAAGAAGAAATACGGTATAGAGCGGAAGTTGGTCTTAAATAAAAGTTTAGCCATGGTCATCCCATACTTCTACTGGGTAAACTCTTTTCTGTCAAGTTTGAGGGTTTACCATCCCCTAAGATTTTACCCCGGAGAAACAATTGCGGAAATAGTCACAAGCAAAGTCTTCTTTTTCTATAATATTTTCTACCACATAGATTGGCTGCATTTCAAATTTTACCGCTAGTCTTGCAAGTTCAAGACCTATAACAATTTTGTATTTATGAGCTAGATATTTATTTGTTGCAGTCCCAGTACATCTGGCTGTTAAGTTGGATAGCAGTAGGTCCATGCCACTTCGTCTCTGGAAAATATGAATTTTAAACCCTTCTGCTTTTAAAGGGAAAATCAGATGCCTGGTAAAGACTAAGATCAGACTGCACATAATGTGCAGGCTGATCTTTGTCTTTACTTCCTGCTAAATCAAGAGTATTCCTGTACAGCATCACAAGGATAAATACATCAGGATTGAATTCTTGAAGCTTGAGCTTTAGTTGTTTTTAAGCCAAACTATTATGAAATGAACATTTATGCAGGTTTATGAATTTGGGTCAAGGGATGAAGCGTGCTTTATGCACACAGCCTATTAACATGCAACCCACATAGTCAGACATAATACAGACTGTGAGAAAATGTGTTATGGATGCACATGCTTGCATATTATCTAGACACCCTTGACTCTCTCAATCTCTACTCTACACCAGGCGAAACAAAATATGGTTTGTAATTTTGAAAGATAATTCATCAACTTATGAGATTTGCTCTTGACAATATAAGCTTGCATTTCAACTCTTGACCTTAACTTTGAAGATGTTTTTCCGAAATTTGTATTTAATAGTTTATTGTAAGACTATGGATGCAAAACAGTAATATTGCGCCTAATTATATTGAAATCCAACAATAAAAGTAGGGATTACTTATTAGCAAAATATTGGATAGATAAAAGAGACAGACAGACAGACAGATATATATCATCATTGTGACATCTATATCTTGCACCAAGCGCAGGTGCAATAAGTATTTTGTTGAAAGCAGCATTAACTTGTGCTCTGATTAAGGTTCCATAAATGGTGAATATAACGGCAAATGGCAGCCATTTGCTTGGCATAATGTTCTCAGGAATGAAGAACAGGCCGTTGAATATTCCACGGAAAGGTCAGGGAAGGGCTATTTTTTTAATGGACAATAAAAAACAAATATCCTCCAATGGTCTGCTTAAATATCGTAACTACAGTTTTTTTTAAAGCTGTGGTTAAGATATTTTAGCATTCCTTTGACCATATCCTAAATGCCATTGGTTATCAAGATCACATGGTTTCAGTGAGTGGTTTATGGGTCACGACTGACTATCTAGCGTTTTTTCTCCGGCAATCAGCTGGATCTAAATCAATACAGATGTAATTTTACCCAACATTATCTCAGTATATGTAGCGAGTTACCTTTGGGCGACCTTTCACTGGGTCAAATAGGGGTCATGGGTAGGAAAGGAGGTCATGCGATGAATAAGTAAGAGCTCTAATGCCCTTCTGAGAGCTGACACACTTTGTTAAAAGAGCGAGAAATTTGAGAACGAGTAATTTGAGTCCGCATGAAAAACTTTTGTGCTGTAAAAAATACATTTTGTGGGGATCTTAAATTGTCATTTGAAAATGAACCGTTTTGGAAAAATTGTGCAAATTGAGTTTGGCAAACTTTATGGGCTGATCAATTCCTTGCACGTAATGTTTGCATATCCTTGGAATGTATTTGATCCGTCTTGATAATTTCTGTATTTAAATGTCAAAATTTTTACTATTTATGATGTGTTTAAAGATAAGGGTCATATTAGAAGTGTGAATATTATTAATATTTCTTGACTTGCAAAGACTTTGAATGCCATTTCCAACAATTTTGCTTGTGTGCCAAATAGAGAGTCAGATAGATCTGTGCATCCCTGTAGACTGATCAGAGTCTTCATAGAGCAGTTGGGTGTGGGTCAGACTTCATATAATGGTGTGCCATGGTCGATCTCCGATTATGGCACTTTATTATACTTTCTACCATTTTGGGTGAATAATCTTACAAATTTATGCGAAATAAGAAGCTGGTGAATGAATTGGATGAGGTTTTACTGGTGAGAGAAATACCAGCCCTTTGATTAGGGTAGAAAAAGGGTGCAAAATGTTTGCAAAAAATAATCCACTTTGTGTGCAAAGTGGGGTATGATTTGCAAACAGTTTGCACTGTCTTGTCATCCTGAACTCAGGGCTTGATGACATTGTTATTTGCTTTGGCCCAGTCCCTATGATATGACTGGAAAACTGTTTAAATCTATGTTAAACTTGAATATCAGACAAACAAACTGACTAGTTTGAATAATTTCCTAAGGACTCTTTTTTCCTTGACACGACTTCTATTTATTTTATAGTCAATAAAAGATTTTCATATTATGATTGATTTCAAATGGCAAGTAAATAAAGTTCAAAGAAATATGAGTATTTAATTAAACTTTTTCCCTAAGGTGAGAACTTTTATTGCTATGAACCTGGCTAACCCAGTGGGGGGATATTAAAGAGTAAGTGAGAGCGAAACTAATGTATGTGCACATATTTTCCATAAGGACATAGAGTAATATGTGAAAAATTATTGAAATAGTCAAATAATCCATGTATCCTTGTTGGGAAAAATACCTTAATTACAGTTTTACTTAGGTTGAAAAATTGAAGCATTTTAGATGCCAGCTGACAGCATTGTAAAAGTAGATTTTGGTTGTGGCCATATATAGTTGGATTGCTAATCATGGGGTCAAGGGTTCAAGCCAAGGTCATAGCAAAAAATTCTTTCCATCAATTTTCTCCTGCAACTTTATGGATGATGGTTGAATAAGCAGCTAGAGGCTATAGGGATGCATTTACATTAAGCCGCCGTCATAGCGCAGTTGGTAGCGTGTCGGACTGTCAATCTAGAGGTCCCGGGTTCGATCCCCAACGGTGGCACTCATTCTTTCCAACTATTTGTCTTTCACCAATGGGTTGATAACCGTAGACCTATGTGAAATAGCAGCTGGAGGCTAGGAAAGGATGTGGTGGTTGTACTGGTGAGAGAAATACCAGGAAACTATCTTGAGTGCTCCAGCCGCCGCAATATAACTGAAAAAATGTTGAAAGCGGTGTTAAACTCCATTCAATCAATCAATTCAATGATTGTACATTTAGTGAGTAAATCATGAAATGATATGGTTAGCTGCTGTAGATACCTTTTTTTGAGTGAAGACTGTTAACCCTTGTCATGCTGAATAAATTTTAGCCAAAGATTTTCTTAAAAATCAAAGGGCAAAAAGCACTGAAAGTACCAACTGTAGGTCAATTTTTATTTGAAAACCTAATCCTATCTACAATTCTGGTTTGAAAATGAGACAGGTGGTGTAGGCTAACACCAGACTGCACATATGTGCAGGCTGGTGTTTGTCTATAGCTCCTGCCAAAGTAGGAGTATTCTGGGTTCAGTATGACAAGGGTTAAAATTGGCATTGAACTCCATTAAACCCTGCACAAGGTGTTCATTGCATTTGCTAGCTGTACTTAATTATTAAATATTTGTAGTGAGTATAGATTAAGATCAGCCTGCACAGTCATGCAGGCAGATCTTAGCCTACATTATCTGCTTTCTACAACTTGAATGCTATGTAACTTGGGACCAGTTTATTTGAATATCCTTAAATATTACACAGTGTTTTTAACAAAATTAAAATTCCACAGAATAAGGTTTAATGAAAACCTATCTCTGCTAAAGGGTTTCTTTGGTTGACCTCTATGAATATCAAGTAATATTAATTTGTTTTTTATAAAGGTCAATGAAAGGTCAGATCACTTCCTAATTGATGAGCTTATCCAATAATAGGTATTTTATGTCAATTATGGGTTTTGAATGAACTGGCAGGGGTCATTTACTATTCTTTTGTGCTTTGCTTCGACAAGAAAAAAACAGGAGAAAATATCTGTAATTAATGTGTTAATGATTGTTACTTGCCATTACATTATACTCAGATACATGGATGAGGACTGGGTCCACAGACCCCCCACCCCAACCCCCACTCTCTTTTTAGCTCACCTGAGCAAGATGTGCTCAAGGTGAGCTATTGTGATCGTAGAATGTCAGTCGTCCGTCGTCAGTCGTGCGTAGTGCGTCGTCTGTCGTCCACAATTTCTTTAAAAATCTTCTCCTCTTAAACCAGTGGGCCAATCTTGATGAAACTTGGCAGGGACTTTCCTTGGGTTAAGCTCTACCAAAGTTGTTCAAATAAAGGAAATCCACCCTTAACTTTCCCTTTACCCTTAACAAAAAGGGTGAAAATAAGAAAATCTTTGAAAATCTTCTTCTCTGAAACCATAAGGCAGACAGCTTGGTATGTAGCATCATATAGTGGACCTCTACCAAGTATGTTCATATCAAGACCCTGGGGTCATATTTGGGCTTTGCCCAGGCCCAACCCTTTTTACATAGAATCAAAGAGCGAATATCTTTAAAAATCTTCTTCTCTGAAACCAGATGGCAGACAGCTTTAATATTTGGTATGTAGCATCACCTAGTGGGCCTCTACCAAGTTTGTTCATATCAAGACCCCTGGGTCATATTTGGGCTTTGCACGGGTGCATCACTTTATCTCTTATGAGCACGAAGGGTAAAGAAAATGAATATCTTCAAAAATCTTCTTCTATGAAAGCAGAAGGCAGACAGCTTTCAAATTTGGTATGTAGCATCATCTAGTGGACCTCTACCAAGTTTGATCATATCAAGACCCTAGGATCATATTTGGGCTCCACCCGGGCGCAACCCTTTTTACATAGAATCAAAGAGCGAAAATCTTTTTAAAATCTTCTTTAATCATAACCAGAAGGCATACTGCTTTCATTTTTAGCTCGACTATTCGAAGAATAGGGGGGCTTTTCCAGTCCCCCGGACGTAGGCGTCAGCGTCGGCGTAATGCTTTGGTTAAGTTTTTACGTGCAAGTGTTTAAAATCTCTGTTTCTATTAAAGCTTTTGCTTTGAAACTTTGCACATGCTTCTGTGACCATAATATCAGCCTCTAGACAAAGATTCATTACTCTGATATTGAATTTAGTGGAATATTAACCGTTTTCGGACTTAGAAATCTTGGATATGTTTTTATGTGCAACTGTATCTCTGTTCCTACTAAAGCTATTGCTTTGAAACTCTGCACATGCTTCTTTAACCATAATATCAGCCTCTAGACAAAGATTCTCTTCTCTTGACTTTCATTTTATTGGAAATTTCATTTTATTAGCTCCACTGGCTGAAAGCCACTGGGGCTATTGTCATGGCGTTGTGTCCGTCGTGCGTCCGTCCGTCCGTGCGTGCGTGCGTGCGTGCGTGCGTCCGGTCGTAAACTTTTCTTTTAAAATCTTCTCCTCAGAAACTATTGGATGGATTTCAACCAAACTTCACAGGAATGATCCTTGGGTGACCCTCTTTCAAAGTTGTTCAAGAAATTTTGATCCAATGAAAAACATGGATTTAATGGGCGTGGCTAATTTCCAAATATGGTAAAAAGTGAGTTTTCTCAGATTCTAATCAATGGATACCAATTAAATTTTACATGAATGATCCTTGGGTGACCCCTTATCAGTCTACAAAAAATCATTGTGATCGGATGGAAAATATGCATTTTATTAGCGGAGGTCATTTCTCTATATGTTATATAGTGGAAACTTTGAAAATCATTTTCTCAGAATGTTACTGATGGATATCAACCAAATTTTACTGGAATGATTCTTGGGTGACCCTTTATCAGTCTACAAAAAATCATTGTGATTGGATGAAAAATATGCATTTTATGGGCGGAGGTCATTTCTCTATATGTTATATAGTGGAAACTATGAAAATCATTTTCTCAGAATGTAACTGATGGATATCAACCAAATTTTACTGGAATAATCCTTGAGTGATCCTATATCAGTGTACCAAAAATTATTTTGATTGGATGAAAAATATGCATTTTATTGGCGGAGGTCGTTTCTCTATATGTTATATAGTGGAAACTTTGAAAATCATTTTCTCAGAATGTAACAGATGGATATCAACCAAATTTCACTGGAATGATCCTTGAGTGACCCTTTATCAGTGTACCAAAAATTATTTTGATTGGTTAAAAATTATACATTTTATGGGTGGAGGTCAATTCCCAATATGTTAAATAGTGGAAACTATGAAAAACATTTTCTCAGAATGAAAATGATGGATATCAAGCAAACATTTTTGGCATGATCTTTGGTTGACTCATTATAATGCAGCCAAAAATTATTTTGATTTGATGAAAAATTTGTCTTTTAATAGCAGAGGTCATTTCTCTATCTGTTATATAGTTGAAACTTTGAAAATCATTTTCAACATCAGTATAGAACCCCAAATATCTAAAAATCTAGTCAAAACATTTATTTGCATTTACAAGAATTTCAAGCCTGTGGTCAGCGACTCAAGCCATTCATGGCTTTCTAGTTGAATTTCCAATGTCGATATTGATTTGCTGTTACTATCCAGCACTAGGAATAGTCGAGCTTCGCTGTCCTCTGACAGCTCTTGTTAGCTTCACTGGCCAAAGGCCAGCGAGATATTGTCATGGCGAGGTGTCCGTCGTGCATGCGTGTGTGCGTAAACTTTTCTTTAAACATCTTCTCCTCCTAAACCAATAGGTGGACTTTGACCAAACTTGGCCAGAATGTTCCTTGGGTGACCCTCTTTTAAAGTTGTTCAGGAAATTTTGATTGACCCCCAAATATGCTTGTGGCAGGGCGGTGCTTATTTTGACCCCGAAATCTTTGAATGACATCTCCTTCTGAACCATTGGGCCAATTTCAATGAAACTTTACCAGAATGTTCCTTGGTGACCCTCTTCTAAAGTTGTTCAAGAAATTTGATTGACCCTCAAATATGCTTGTGGCAGGGCGGTGCTTATTTTGACCCCGAAAGCTTTGAACGACATCTCCTCCTGAACCATTGGGCAGATTTCAATGAAACTTTACCAGAATGTTCCTTGGGTGACCCTCTTCTAAAGTTATTCAAGAAATTTGGGTTGACCCCCAAATATGGGCGTTGCAGGGCGGGGCTTTTTTTGACCCTGAAATCTTTGAATGACATCTCCTCCTGAACCATTGGGCTGATTTCAATGAAACTTTACCAGAATGTTCCTTGGGTGACCCTCTTCTAAAGTTGTTCAAGAAATTTGGATTGACCCCCAAATATGGGCGTGGCAGGGCAGGGCTTATTTTGACCCCGAAACCTTTGATTGACATCTCCTCCTGAACCATTGGGTAGATTTCAATGAAACTTTACCAGTATGTTCCTTGGGTGACCCTCTTCTAAAGTTATTCAAGAAATTTGGGTTGACCCCCAAATATGGGCGTTGCAGGGCGGGACTTTTTTTTGACCCCGAAATTTTTTAACAACTTCTCCTGAACCATAAGGCTGATTTCAATGAAACTTTACCAGAATTTTCCTTGGGTGACCCTCTTCTAAAGTTGCTCAAGAAATCTGGATTGGATGAGATCCACTCGATCAATAAAATTCAGGTGAGCGGTTTCACAGTGGACCATCGTACAGTTTCGCAAATCGGAAGCTGCGATGACTGTACGCCGCTAATCAGTTAGCTGCGGTTTACAACTTTCATTAAAATCATGATTGTGTTAAAACGACTTGACAGAACCTCCACGAACATCTCTTAAAAGGAAGGTAAGATATTTTTCCTTTAGTAAATACTACGATCACGACATCAAACGCGTTTGTATTTGTACAATTGATATCAATCACTGGCGCTTGCCCCCGGCGACCGCCTGCACTGCACGTTCTTATCTCCTTTTTCAAAGCTAAAAGGAATCTTTTGCTTTTCTGATTGTATTTGGATAAAAAAGAATCAATTACCGTCAAGAAAATATAATTATGCGGCGGATCTGAGTTGTATTTATGATAATAAACAAGATTATAACCAGGCACCCCAGAAAGGTTCACTGTACAATTAGCTGCATGGACTCCGTTTTTCACTGTATAATTAGCTGCGATTTTCGACACGGATTTCTCCCATATTCACGTTTAAGTATTTGACAAAATAAATCACAGGCGCATCTAATTTGCTTCTATTTTGATTGCAGAGAGGTGTAATCATTTTACTATCTTTTTGCGGATCCGTTCTCTTGTTAATTCAGTAGTACTTCCTTGCAAGACTATCCATTTACTTATATCCCATTTAACCTAGCTATTATTTGTCACAAAGAGCCCCTATGGAACACGCTAACTCACAGTATCCAAAAATGTATGATTAGTGTGCGACTGTCCATAGTATCCGTGCTATTGTAAACAGTTATACAAATTTTAGTAAATTCTCAAGGCCTAAATGCATCGCATAGTCGCTATTTGAACATCGTGCGGGGTGAATGGGTCTACATATTTTCTATTGATGCGATTTCTCTTGGACCCCACGATGGGAGAATGGGCACTTAACGGAATTTCATGACAGGTTTACGAAAAAGTTGTACATCACGGTTCTGTGAACACAAGCTTTTAATATTAACAACATTCAATATCTCAATTATCTAAAAAAATCGCAGTCTGTGATATCGCATAGCTACAAGCTACTGTGGTTTCTTGACTAGTTTTGTTTCTTTCTTTTTTTTTGTAATTTCTGCATGTTGATGCCTTTCATGGTTCGAAAAATTCATTCATTTTGGTAACTGTTTTCTTTACGATTTATGGTCGGCAATGTATATGGTATCCTTGATCTTTAACTACATACGAAACTTCAGGATGGTTTTCCATTTGCCAAAGTATGGACTTTGATAAAATTCCTAATGAGTGCGATTCGATTAGTCAATTAGTATTCAGGTCATAAGATTATATAAACCTATGATATATCACAAACTAGTTCACTTTGGCATGTCTAGTTAGATATGAGGCTAGAAGAATATCTACAGGGCCGATAAAAGCAGATTCCTTCATAATACTATATAGATGTAAATCGGTATTTCGGTCCGCTTTAGGTCTTCAAGTAGGCATGCTTATCGACATGGTTTTTATCCATTCCATACACAGTATTTTTCAAAGACTAAGTTTAATGAGTCATATAGGGATTTCAAAACCCCCTTTATTGTATATATGAACATTGTATTTTTCAATTAGCTAAAAGAAATCGGCAATGTTAAGGTTTTTTCCTACAGGCGGATAGGAATTAATGTCCTGGCCGCAGCTGCTCATCCACATATACATTCTTCTTGGTATACGTTCATAGAGTGGATATAAAGAATCTTGTCAGGAAAACTTGAAATTAACAAATATCATTTGATGTTTGCCGAGACAGGTATGAACACATAATCCGAAGAATGGCAGCACGACGCCTTATCAAGTTACAAGCTACTTCTGAACTGACATAAATAAACCGAACCAACATACAAAATACATAAGCACACATTAATTCTATTTTACATATATGTGTACAGGTTGATTCATTATATCTGCTTAAATTTCCAAATTTATAATTCTTTACTTCATGGTTTGATTTCAATTTCTAACTGCTTTTAGAGTGTGAACATATTATAGTTTTATTTGACAAGTATTAGGGAAACATGCTGTCATCCTGTCATTAAATATATGTGATAAGTTGACCCCTAAATTTCAAGAAAGTACTCTGAAAGCAATAGGCTGCTTAAAATGTTCACCTCATTTTAAAAGCCATTTTCCTGTTATAACAATAAGAGAATTGCAAAAATGCTACCCAACTGATATGAAGAAATCAAATGAACCAAAAAATTACGATTCTACACGAACATATTATCACTCTACAAATGCGTGTCACTACCACCACAAGGACTAAAAGAATGACGTGAAATTATAACATCACAAAATCGACGTCATCTCGAGTACGGAATTAAATGGTCATGAGCTTTACTATGATTGTCTGCGGAGAAGTAAAAACGGAAGATGGTGGGGTTGCTGCATTAAGCCGATGTAGAACCCGAATTATATGTGTCAACGTAAAATTGTGGCAAAAATTGGTTGGCATATACTTTTGGACCAATCTGAAGACTTTGCACTATTTCTACTTTACTAAATACAAGTCTTGTAGTGGCTATTATCTCTTGAATTGCCTTGTATTGAAATCTCATTCCATGTTTTGATATAAATTAATGTGTTTTGTTATTATCTTCACACTTCATTATATCAGAAATTTTTTTTTGTCATTGCAGGTAGCTGTTTATTTGACCCCGTTTCTAGTTCACCTGGGCAGGAAGGGCACAATGTCTGACGTCCGTCGTTAGTCGTCCGTCGGGTGTGCACAATTTCTTTAAACATCGTCTCCTCTTAAATCAATGGGCCAATCTTGATTCAACATGGCAGCGATGTCCCTTTGGTCAAGGTCTACTAAAGTTTTCAAATAAATGAAATCCATCCTTAACTTTCCCTTTACCCTTAACAAAAAGGGTGAAATAGGAAAATCTTCAAAAATATTCTTCTCTGAAACCAGAAGGCAGACAACTTTTGTATTTGGTATGTAGCATCATCTAGGGGATCTCTACCAAGTTTGTTCATATCAAGACCCTGGGGGTAAAATTTGGGTTTTGCCCGCGCGCAACCCTTTTTGTATAGAATCAAAGAGTGAAAATCTTTAAAAAACTTTCATCTCTAAAACCAGATGACAGACAGCTTTCTTATTTGGTACGTAGCTCCATCTAGTGAATCTCTACCAAGTTTGTTCATATCAAGACCCTGGGGTCTATTTGGGCTATGCCCGGGCGCAACTCTTTTTTAGCTTCTGAGCGTGAAGGGTAAATAAAGGAAAATCTTCGAAAATCTTCTTCTCTAAAACGAGATGGCAGACAGCTCACAAATTTGGTATGTAGCATCATCTAGTGGACCTCTACCAAGTTTGTTCATATCAAGACCCTTGGATCTTATTTGGGCTCCAAGCGGGCGCATCCCGTTTAGCTCATCTAAGCAAGATTGGTGAAAATAGGAAAATCTTCAAAAATCTTCTTCTCTGAAACCAGATGGCTGACAATTTTCATATTTTGTATGTTGCATCATCTAGAGGACCTCTACGAAGTTTGTTTATAACAAGACCCTGGGGTCATATTTGGGCTCCTACAGGGCCCATCTCTTTTAGCTCATCTGAGCACAATCGGTAAAAATATTCAAAAATCGTCTTCTCTGAAACCAGAAGTCAGACGGCTTTCGTATTTAGTATGTAGCATCATCTAGTGGACCTCTACCAAGTTTGTTCATAACATGACCCTTGGGTCACATTTTTGCTCCACCCGGGGCACATCCCTTTTATATAGAATCAAAGGGAGAAAAGGCATATTTTCAAGCTCTTGCTAAAAACCTTCTATGGTATTGATCTTATTTAGAATTATCTACTTGTTGACATCTGCCTATTTGATAAATCTGATGTCGCAGGGGTCAAAGAGACTCAGGTGAGCGATCTGGAACCATTATTGTCCTCTTGTTTGATGCCAAGGTGTGCTGTAGCCGCCCGATCTAGCAGATAGTATGAATTCCTCTGTGCATGTATACACAGGAAAAAGTAATAGCAAGTGCACCGTCTTCGGGCGCAATGCAAGGCTACATGTTCTGTGTAGTGCAATATAAAAGGACAAGACTCTTTAAAAATGCGTTCAGAGCTACCCCTCTTTATTGTCTGGTGACTAGCTCTTGAGATGTTAAACACACTTGCCAATATTTCAGAAGATATCTGTAATGATTAGAAAGATATGACCAAGGTTTGTCACGCCGATGCAAAACGCCTACCCAAACGTTTATGCCAACAACGCCAAAGCGAACGAGGCCAAGGTTATGACAATACATCCGGTATCCTCGAAAACAGCCGAGTTATTAAAAATAATTCTGCCTCCTACTTCGCTCTCAGCCCTAGTAGGGTAACAGATTCCTTAGCAATTAAAAACAAACAACCTTTTACCCGCAAGATTCGACTAAAGATAAATAAATAAATAAATAAAGGCCAATCAATCTTTCATCAGTAACCTTTATTCAAGCTGTATTTTTTTTACAATTTACTCATCCATCGGTAATCCCCTGATCAAAGCATATGATTCATATATATGAATGTTTTTTTGTTTATTTTTTTTGTAAATTTTACGAAACTGTAATAATAATTCCAGATTTGTTTACCTCTATCAGATCCAATTTTCTGATTTTCATGGCAGAAATAGGCTATCAACTATTATTATCAATCTGTTTATTCATCTTTGTATTCTGCAGTAATTAGTCCCCTACCGGTGTTCACACCGGAGGGGACTATAGGTTTGCCCTCCGTCTGTCCGTCCGTCTGTCCGTCCGTCTGTCCGTCCGTCCGTCTGTCCGTCCGTCCGTCCGTCCGTCTGTCCGCTCAAATCTTGATCCCGCGATAACTTAATAACTAAGCAAGCGTTTTTGATGAAAGTTGGTATATGACTAGATGGCAATGTGTAGATTATGCACATCATTTTATTTTTGTTTTTCGACTTAAATTGAGGTTGCTATGGTTACAGAAATAGTGAAAATATGGCCAAAAATGGGATCCTGCGATAAGATAATAACTAAGCAAGCTAGTTTGATGAGACTTGGTATATGACTATATGGCAATGTGTAGATTATGCACATCATTTTATTTTTGTTTTTAGACTAAAATTGTTGTTGCTATGGTTACGGAAATAGTGAAAATATGGCAAAAAATATTGGATCCTGCGATAAGTTAATAAGTAAGCAAGCTAATTTGATGAGACTTGGTATATGACTAGATGGCAATGTGTAGATTATGCACATCATTTTATCTTTGTTCTTTGACAAAAAGTGCGGTTGCTATGGTAACAGAAATAGTGAAAATATGGCAAAAAATGGATCCTGCAATAATTTAATAACTAAGCAAGCTAACTTGATGAAACCTGTTTTAAAATGTAAAAAACATCTTGGATCAGACAAGGTAACTGTTATTGATACTATTTCTTGCATCTGTCTATTGCTTCCATGAATTGTATAGTGGGCACAGCAGAGACAACAACTCATGTAAGTCTTCTTTAACCCTTTAACAAGACCTGGTTTTGACGTCCCTGATAGAATTGGCATGGGAAAACATTGAGACAAACAAAGCCGGTAGGGGACTTATGCCCATGTCCAACATGGCTCTTGTTGATTTATAAAGTGTCCTTCCATCAGACTTGGTGAAAGTTGAACTGTAATTATTTAACTTCATCGTCTTTCACCAATTGTATTTTCGATTCAAGGAAAAGAAAAAGTTTAAGTAAGAAACGGTTTATAAGGTTTTGCACAGACACATTTTGAAACTGAAAACAGTTAGATTCCTTCTTATAACCTTCATTTCGCAAAAGGTAAGGTGTTCAAAAATTAAGTTACAAAGTTGGAACATGCTTAATTAGATTTATAAGAAAAATCACATCATTCATAGAAGATGATACTACTTTGTGAGGTCTTCATTAAAAAAATTTGGTAAAGAATCCATAAAAAAAAAATATTGTGAAAAAAATCACGGTAAACTTTTCTATGTCTGTCAAAAGAACTGTATGTTTTAGAACAGAATTTCACTTCAAATTTCATAAACCAGCTGTATTTTTTAGTAACAATATCCACGGATCAGCTGAGCTAATCGTACAGTGTCTTCAAGCCATTTCTCAGCTAATGATAGTAAATTTAGACAGCTAATTGTACAGTGAACCTTTTGGGGTGCCTTGATAAAATGTTGATTATTTTCAAAAATGCAACACGGATCCGTCGCATGGTTATATTGTCTTGATTGTAATTGATTCTTTTGTATTCGAATACAATCAGAGATTGATTTGATACGTTTCCAATTTGAAAAAGTAGAAAAGAAGAAGCAGTGAATGCGGTCGCCGAGGGCAAATGCCAGTGATTGATATCAATTGTACAAATACAAACGGGTTTGATGTCGTGATCGTAGCATTTACTCAAGGAGAAATATCTTACCTTTCTTTCAAGAGATGTCCCTGTTGGTTCTGTTAAGTCGTTTTAACACAATTAGGATTTTAATTTAAGTTTTTAACAACAGCTAACTGATTAGCGACGTACAGTCATCGCAGCTTCCGATTTGCGAATCTGTACGTTGGTCCACTGTGGGTTTAGGGCCATTCTGGTCCTCTTGTTTCAAAGTGATATCTAAATAGTTTTCTTCCTTGTAATTTTACAAATCAGTTAAATAAGTTCATTCCTTCATTAGTCAGTTTCAACATAGAAAAAGTCTGAATTCCTTCTGAATGATGTTCACTTTCATTACCTTCTATTTTGCAATATCTCTCTTTCAAATCTTGAGATTTTTAAGCCAGTGGAGCGATACAGGCCCTCTTGGGCCTCTTGTTGGTATGTAGCATCATCTAGTGGGCCCCTACCAAGTTTGTTCATATCAAGACCCTTGGGTTATATTTGGGCTCCACCCGGGCGCATCCCTTTCAGCTCATCTGAGCATGATGGGTGAAAAATAGGAAAACCTTCAGTGCTCTCAATAAGCGGACGTAGACGTAATATACGTCCAGAATTTCAAAAATTACGTCCGGAAAATCAAACCCGGACGTAAAAAAACGTCCGAGATTCAAGGAAAACGTCCTGTAATTTGACCCCGGACGTTTCACGAATTTACCTAGTAAAGGATCTAATGTAAGTCTACACGTTCAAAAAAACGATAATCAACGCGAGCATACACATTATAGCTGACCAAAACAAGCCATGTGTAACGTGCGGGGTATTAAACAGTCGCTTTAACAACCAGTCTCTGATTACGCAATCTTGTCAGGTTAGCGATGCGTCATTACAGTTTCTGTCATTATCTTTCTTAGTCGGTAACAGATCACGAGGGTCCTTTGATAGGATTATTGAAACAAACAAAATTCAAATCAGGGGAAAATTCGTTATATCAAACGTAGTTCATGCAGCTCAGACCGATAAAATTTCGAAAAATCGCTTCCTAAAACTCTTAGAATAGATCTAGGGGTAATTTATCCAAAGTGAAAAAGACGCTACCGGAAAACATTTACGACAGGTCATTCGACTGTCCTCGCTTAAGTATCGGCATCTTCGGAGAACGTGGGGAAATCCCAATGACGTCATTTAAGCTGTCTGCAACATGTCTGACGAGAGATTTGAAATGACAAATTTTTCTTGACTTCTGCTATTTGGATAATTCTGCGTAAGTTTAAATAGGCTTAGATTAGGTTTTATTGGCACACTACCTAGAATGTCGCCACCTTTGGAACGACAGGCCGAGGAAAATTAAAGTTGCATTAATTTCCGTAATATCGCCGGATACCAAAACATCGTAACTAAAATTTGAGTAAGCCGCATTTCCTTGGCATACCGCGCAAGATAC
Source organism: Fragum whitleyi (assembly GCA_948146395.1). NCBI lineage: Eukaryota > Metazoa > Mollusca > Bivalvia > Cardiida > Cardiidae > Fragum > Fragum whitleyi. The sequence goes on from OX411548.1 coordinate 69,245,924, forward strand.
AGCTAAGGACCGATTCCAAATAGAAACTCCACATTTTCTCATACCAGTTTCCATAATTTATTCAATGAAAGTAATAAAAGGGGATTTTGAAACCAAAGCTCGTCCCTACAGCTTAAAGTCAAAGCTACAAGTTTTAAGGCTTGGAAGTCGTTTATTCTTAGAGAACCAACCAGAATCATGGACTATGGGATCAAAAATTTAACTTACATTTCAGAAGGAAACAAGCATTTACAAAGTGTACAGAAAAAGGAAGGTGTGTGTGCGGGGGGAGGGGGGAATAGCAGGGGAAGGGGTTAAAAATTCCTTACTTCGTAAAAAAAATTCCTGAAATCCCAACATGGAATTACAAAAATTCCTGATTTTGGCCCTTATTGAGAGCACTGAACCTTCAAAAATCTTCTTCTCTGAAACCAGAAGGCAGACAGCTTTCATATTTAGTATGTAGCATCATCTTATGGACCTTTTCCAAGTTTGTTCATATCAAGACCCTGGGGTCACATTTGGGGTCCAGCCGGATGCATCCCTTTTTACATAGAATCAAAGAGTAAAAAGGCATATCTGTCTTGTTTTTCGCTGAAAACGTTCCATGGTATTGATCTTAGGCAATTTTTTTTTTTTGACATCTGCCTATCTAATTAATGTGATGTCCCAGGAGTCAAAGAGACTCAGGTGAGCGATCTAGGACCATCTTGGTCCTCTTGTTATAGAATTTTGGCAATGATGTGGTTAATAATAAGTTGGAAAGTCAAAATATTTTTGGGTTAGAGAGGATTTTTTTTATCTTAACTATAAGTTTGTCCAGGCTGTAGTAATGGCATTTTTATGTTTGCCCACTGGGGAATATTATTTGAAAGTTACATATTCATTGGGAGAAGAAATTATGGATCTTTGAATGGAAAACATTGTTGAAAAAAGAGTAAGCAAGTGCATATCATTTTGACAACTACATTTTTGTTGTAGTTACTGTTGCCACAAGTTCTTGCAGAGTTCACGCAGGGGCTGGAAGCGTAAAAGTTTTGTTCTTACCTACCTCTTATCCTTGACCTTTGAACTTTAATAAAAAAGGTATAATTGGTTTGACCTTATGATACTTGCCTGTTAAGTATCAATTGTCCTGTACACTCTTTCTTTAAGAATAATTCAGTGAGTTTTGGCTCTTTCAAAGTTTGTATTGGTCATTTTAGTAGTATTTGCTCTTACAGGTTCAAGAATATCAAATTACCCGAAAAATCTAAACCAAGTTTAGGGTATTGGTGATTAAAATAAGATGGGTCATCCAAAGGAAATAAATTGATGGCTCCGCGCAAAACAGTTGTAACTGCCTATAAATATATCGGCAGTTACAACTATTTTGCTCTGAGCCATCAAATTGTAAGTGCCTATAAATATATAGGTACTTTCAATAGTTTTGTGCTGACCGCTTGATACTGACCCTTGGATGCTCCCAAATCTGTCATTGCAAAACATATCAATAGCTCTGCGTAAAACAGTTGTAACTACCTATATGTTTATAGGCAGTTACAACTGTTTTGCATTGAGTCATCGATATTAAAGTGGCCATGGTTGACCACTGCTATATTATTTCCGGGCGTGTGCTCTAGCTGCCAAGCACACTGAAGAATATGGTTATCCACCAATGTTGAGAGAGAAATTTGATAAAGAATCCCACCAAGAATTCAACCCATGACCTTATGACTGAGATTTTGGGGTATTACCAACCACTCTGTAGTTGCAAGGCAGTTTCTACTCATAGGTTAGAGGTTAAGGGTTAACCTTCAGGTGGGGTTATGAACCTTATGATGACATGATTTACTGTCTTTATAATTTCAAGAGATTCATGGAATCTTACCTCCATTTTCAAAGGGTTCATTATCAAAGGAATGAAAGGACTGAAATCCAAACTAGAAAAAATAGAAAATAAGAAAAATATATTCTTAACATTGAAATTGGTTCTGTTCATTTGACTCTGGTTTATGAAATATTGTTGAATAAGAAACCCTAGGGTTTAGCCAAATTTTACCTTTTCTGGTAAGATTACGAAATACAGTTTAGAAATTTCTGCCCTCATTTGGAGACAACACTTTAAATTATAGGTATGTTACCATAGCAATTGTTATATCACATTACATACCATAGAATAGTTATTCTCAAATTTCTGGATGCATGTACTAAAATCTAGGTAGCAGGTTTAATAAAACTTGAACCCTTCCCTGAATGTCGTGAGTCGAATGGTTATTTTTATTTCGGCTGGAGGTGATAGACTAAGATCTGGGCCCGAGGTTTTAAAACTTTTTTTGTGCTCGATCGAGAATTTTCTCAAATTTAGAATTCAAATAAATGTATGAGCATAAAAGATAATATGAATAAGTTGTTATTTATAACAACTTATTCATATTATCTTTTGTATACATACATTTATATTGGTATTACAACAGAAATGCAGCTTTAAACTCAAGTTTAAATTTGACAAAATTTTGATTTGAGAATGAGAAAAGTTTTATAAACTCAGGCCCAAATTATACCCACAGACTAATATCAGACTGCATCCATGTGCAATGGGTCCAGTCTGATTTTGGTCATAACCAGCTGATTCAGGGATTGTTTTTAGCTCACCTGAGTACGAAGTGCTCAAGGTGAGCTTTTGTGGTCGCATGATGTCCATCGTGTGTCGTCCGTCAGCAACATTTACCTTGCTCTAGAGGCCACATTTTTTGCTGGATCAACCAGAAATTTGTCAGAATGATTGTCTTGATGAAATCTCAGACGCTAAATTGGGTCAAGTGGGGTCAAAAATGAGGTCACGGGGTCAAATATTGGAAAAACCTTGTAGACACTCTAAAAGCCATACTTTTTGCCAAATCATCCTGAAAATTGGTCAAAATTATAATCTTGATGAATTCTTCCTCAAGTGCAAATTTGGGTCAAGTGGGGTCAAAAATGAGGTCATTGGGTCAAATCTTAGATAATCCTTGTAGACTCTCATGAAGCCATATTTTTTGCTCAATCAATCTGAAAATTTGTCAGAATGATTGTCTTGATAAAATCTCAGAGGAGTTTGAAAATGGGTCATGTGGGGTCAAAAATGAGGTCACGGGTCAAATATTGGAAAAAACCTTGTTGACACTCTAGAAGCCATATTTTACACCCAAATATCCTGTAAAATGGTCAAAATGATTGTCTTGATGAAACCTAAGTCAAGGTCAAATTTGGGTCAACTTGGGTTTAAAACAAGATCACAGGCAGGGCTTGAAAATTCTTGAAATTTCTACTTGTCCTGCTATATCAGAAATAATAGTAATACATTACTTTCAAATGTGAAATTTTGCAAAATCCACCCGTCCTGCTTACATAGACAAAGAAGGAAAAAATCATGCAGGACGAGCGGACGAGTAGAATTTTCAAGCCCTGACAGGGTCAAATATATAAAATTTCAGTCTGGTTTGAATTTGGGTAAAGTGTTGTTAAAAACTAGGTTAAGAGGTCAGATCTTAAGACTGATAACTCAGGTGAGCCATTTATGGCTACTATGGCCCTCTTGTTTATATTTTTAAGCCACAGCTGCTTAAAATGTAATTTTGAAAAAGAAGTATCATTCAAAAGTGCTTTAACAGCTTTGATTTTAACGCACTTGTTAGGAAAAAATTATGCAATATCTACCTTGAATATTACATGATTATTTTAAATTTAAAGCAATTAAATCATATTTTGTTTTCATAATGGTATGAAACAATGGACTTAGATTACGGTACATCTGCTTGTCAAAGTCACCATGCTGTACGTACATTTTTCATTACATACTTTCTTTTAAAGAAACCTCTTAACTTTTATATCCTTAAAGCATGAACAGAGAAATATGTAAAATGAAGAAGTCTACAGCTACAGCTTAATTGCAGGAGGGCGACAAAAATATTGTGCCGACAGCTTTATTGAAGCTGTAGTTGGGATATTTTGGTCTTTCATTGATGATTTACCTTTGCAATGACATTAATAAAGCTGTGTACAGAAATGAGGTTAACGGTAAAAAACCCTTATAAATCAAAAGGTTGGACATTCTCATTTCGGAATTATGACTAGATAATAGACGTTTCCTTATTTAGCTTTATATACCCTAGATGCACTGTAAAATAGTGTATGTTATATTGTTGTACTTCATATTTTGACATATTTTCTGAATTTTTTGTCCACCGACTTTCAGATTTCATTGCTGAAACAGTATAATACTGGCAATTATAATGAAATAATATACTAATATACTCCCATTTAATATTTGCAAGGTTAAAATTAGAGGAGATATTTTGAATTTTATGCTACAGTTTTTTGCCTTTACTTGCAAAAACTTTAAATAGTGGGTACTGGATGTAAATATACAGTGTTTCATTGATAGTCCGGCAGATATCTAGCTTGACCCGGAAGTAGGGTTCAAAGTTTTTTTCTTGACTGATTCTTGTAGCTTAGGCCTTCCCAAACAAGAATCTGGCTGATGACATCTTGTCATCATTGAGCATTTTGAGAAAATCGAGATGGAAGCCAGGACTATCGAATGATATGCCAACAGCTGGATAGATCACTTTACGACCTTTTAAATGGTTTTTGTGTGTTTATTTGCCGATAAAGCTCGAAATTAAAAATATATGACAAAATTAATGCATATTTTGATATAAGAAATAAGTATGGTAGTCAAGATGGCAGCCAACTCGAATTATTAAATGGCATTTGAAGCATTTCTTGACCCATGTGACATAAGAATATTAGGAAAGGGTTTTTGGGCTTATTCAGTAAAGATTTATAAGTGGTTTTATGCCTAGGCTAGTGACAGCTCTCATCTGTTGTTACATTAGTTCTCGATTTGAAGATGGCAGCCAGGAAAGAGAAGATGCTGAGTTAATTGTGTTTTAACCGGAAAAATAGATTTTTTTAGCGCCTGTGTTAATTGTTTCATGCCAATTTCAAAGTTGTTTTAAAAATTGATGCCTAAAATGATAGATAGCATTCGAGATGGCAGCCAAAAAATATACCCGAAAGAAAGTTTGAGGTTGCAAAATTAAATTAGAAAATGATTTCTTTTTTACTAATGAAAAGCAAGTCATCATTTTGAAATCAGAAAAAATTACATATGCAATATACAAAGTATTATTGTGTTCTAAGATGGCAGCCAATATTGAATTTGCTAGTATACTATGGATAACATTACGTTGGGCTTGAGATTATTAATATTTTTTCATGATAACCATTACATATAAAATCTCCAGAGTTTCTAAAAATATTCTAATAGATTCATTGTAGCTGACATATTAAACCACTTCCATATGAGTATGTATAGTCATAAATGTTTATAAGTTGAAAAGAATTTGTTCCGTTAAGGCTTTTTTAGCGCTACAAACTTTGAGCGATTAACTTGTATTGCATGTTCTCAGCAATTCACCGTGTTGTGTAAGCATGATGATTGACTATTCTGTGTTATCCTTGTGTATTTGGTTATGCTAAAAAAGATCGGATTTGCGACAATTGCAAGTTTTGTTCATACTAGATGTATGCGGTAAATAATAAGCATGCAGAGTGACTAAAATGCTGATTTATACACATACCTCACACCCTCGAAATCAGCCCAGTTGATTTATTCAAATCATCGCCATCAGATTACTTATCAAACGAGCTGGCTAACACAATCGTGAGCAAATTGAAAAAGTTGGAATAATGAAAATGATAATTCATAATATATATACCTGTATAATGTGCAATTGAAAAGAATTGAATCAAGCATTTAAACAAAAAACAAGACTATGTCGGTAGACATAGAACTAACATACTTTTAGAGAGTGACTATTTTTGTCTATAATTATAACAAATTAATACTCATACACAATAAAAATGCACCACATGATTTCTTTACATATTCAGTTAATGTACCGGATTTGGTTGTTTGTTTAAATGGAGTTTACGCCGCTTTCACTAACCTTTCAGTAATATCGCGGCGGCTGGAGCACCTAACAATGGTTTCCTAGTATTTCTCACACCAGTACAACCATTACATCATTTCCTAGGCTACAGCTGCTATGCCACATAGGTCCACGATTATCAACCAATTTGTGAGAGACAAAAAGGTGGATGGATGAGTGCCGCCGTCGGGGATCGAACCCGGGAGCTCTATATTGACAGTCCAACGCACTACTAATTGCACTTTGACGGCGGCTCTTAATGTAACGGAACTTCAGACTTGAATATCAATTTGTAAGTATCTATAATAGACCATTTACTACACAATAAAACATGTATGGCTGTAGGTTTCTGAACCTTAGACTTTTTGGAAAAAATTTAGAAATCATAAGTTTTATATTTGCGACATAGGTTCGGAAAGCTTTGCCACAATTCAATTTATGGTAACATTAGCACTTACTCAGTACATACATTGGTGACCACTATGTGGAACAGTTGCCGTAGCATCTTTTATGTTTACATCTTAGCATTAACGCCTCTGATGGACCTCAACATTTGGCCTTGGGCTCAAATCACATGGAATATAAGTAACAAATGGTTAATTACATTACTTTAAATGTCATGAAAGATAAAATTGAATACGTGTCTCAATTAGTCCCCCACCGTACTTATGAGATCATTTTAGTGCTTTATGCTTGAAACGAATGCGATCTACAATATTATATAATCTTTCTCTTAGAAACCATACTTTTACTGACGCGAATTATCTTTTTAAAGCGGATTTAATGAGCAAGCTTAAGGGGCTTTTGAATATTTAGTGGTCATTTCTAAACCACATATTAGCTGTAATTATACAGACATGTTTGTCAACAAGTTCCTAGCGTTGTCAAACTAGGTCAAATATATTTTATAATAACTGGAAGTAAAAACAGCGAGACTGCCATCCTCATAATGAGATGTTTTAATACTTTACATATGAACATAGTTATCGAAAAACGGATTTTTAGCAGATATGTTTTTGCTATAGGAAAAACAGATCATCATATTCTCATGCGTATTATTAAAGTACATGTATTTTTAATTCATACAACCTCTTCACAGACTGTAATCTCGACTGCCAAACTGGATTTCGCTTTAAGATCTTTTTTTCTCTAACTTGCTCAGGCAGCAGACCAATAGCATAATATTTTCACATGGAAAGGTGTCTATAGTCATGTAAGATTTAAATCGATTAACTTATCTGAAGATTTTTTTAGTCGTATCTTCAAATGAATACAAAAAAACATTAACACTATTTATCAGGCAGTTTTCCATTTGGCAACCATATTGACAACTATACTTATTCTTATCTTCATTCAAGGTATTTATTACACCAGGAAACTTCAAATTAGCATCTTGACAAGTAAATTAAGTAAAAAACTTAGATGAATGTAAAATCATAGTAACAAGTACAAGTATGTTTATAGTGGTCTTGGCTGCCATCTCGACTTTTTTCAAACTATTCCATGATGGAAATACACTATCATACAGATTATTAATAGGCTTGGCTATAGCTACTAGAAAACTAGTTTGCAAAATACCTTGCAACCTTTAAGCATGAAAAAAAAAAATCCTGTGTTTCCTGGCTGCCATCTTCTAATTGGGGATTTTCATAACACTAGATGAGAGGTGTAACTAGTCAGATATTTTGAGGTAATAAACAAGCGTACAAAAGGTTATTTAGAAAACTCTTAAACATATTTCTAAGATCCTTATATCTCGCATTGATCGAGAATTACTTTAAAAATATTCTATAATTCGATCTGGCTGCCATCTTGGTTACCACACTCATCTCTAATGTCATTTTGTGCTTTTATTTTGTTAACATAGTTTCAAGTCAATATCTCAACAATACAATGACCACTCATATCGGTTTTATATTTTAATGAGAGTGATCTACGGAGCCGTTTGCTTGATTTTTGATGGCCCTGGCTGCCATCTCGATTTTTTCAAAATGCTCAATGATGACAAGATGTCATCAACCAGATTCTGGTTGTGGAAGGCATTGTCTATAAGAATCAGCCAAGAAAAAAACTTTGAACCCTACTTCCAGGTTCAGCTAAAATATGCCATATTTCTGCCGGACTATGAGGTTTACAAATCTTAGAATAAATTGTTTACCCTGCATATCTATTTCTGATTTTCCCTTTTTTTCTCCTTTTGAGGCAATTATAATGAGTACCGACAATATAGGGTTCCATTGCGATTAAAAAAGGATTATTCTGCACATCTCTGTAATTTCTGGTTTTCCCTTAAAAATTCACTAAAGAAACCATATAAATTTTCAAGTGATTTTTAATATGACATGAGTTAGAATTTTTAACACAGTTGATTTTTCCAACTTTTGGTAATTTTTATAAGGGCATGTGCAAAAAATGTACAAATAATGCTACTTGCATAATTTAAGAAGATCTGTAGAATATCAGAAATACAAAGGATGTAATTTGTTGGCTAGGTGCGAAACAGTTGTAACTGCCTATAAACATATAGGCAGTTTTAGCTGTTTTGCGCTGAGCCATCAACATATCTTCAATATTATCTTGGTCATACTACCGGGCATCTCTGGTCTTACAGAATCTATTTTCACAATATCTGAAAAAACACTTAATTTATTTCATATTGTCCAAGTGCACATTATTTATACTTTTTACTGTCGTCTAACCTCTTTGAAATTAGTCTTGAATTAAATTAAAAAAAAAAGTAAATAAATAAATGGAAAGTGTCTTACCACAATCTCGAAAAAACAAAATTTAATTTTGTACTGAATTGTTATGTTTATGCTTTAAGCATGTAAAAAATGCTAAATGCAATAAATGTATGATGAAAAAAACAAAATGAGCAGTACATTGTCATGTGAATGCATGTACGATTCGGCCAAGGCAGTGGGTCAATAAAAAAATAATCTAGCAATAAGCCTCACATCAGAGAGTGGTTGACTCGCAGAGGATTTAACGTTATCATTAAAGAGCAATATCGACTGACCCAGTGACCGCCAGCTGACTTTTACGCTTCTGAACTCTAACGGGTCCAATCCATTGTGTGATAAAAACTCATTGACTTGGCCATATATCATGCCGAAAATGCTGACTTCTGTTTTTGTGGTGGATTCAGACCCTTTGTTATTAGTTCTGAATTTTAGACAAATCTAAAATGAAATATTTCAGTAGAATAATTATGCTATTGTAAATCATGCTTTATAGGAACAAATGGGACCCATCAAGCAAAAAGGGACCATTTAGGTAATGTGTAAAGTGTCAACCCTAGTCAGACTGGGCTGACTGCACAGGCTGACTAAAGTTGAAACTTTTAACATTTTGCCGATTGCTGTATCTAGAACGATCATTCTACCTTCCTGTATAAGAATTTTCGAATTCAGCCCCTTGTTGACCTATGCATGACCTTATAATTTTTCCATACATTTATTTCACTTTTTGCGTGACGGGTTACATTTTTATTGAAATGACTGGTCTGAAATAATAGTTTTTATTTTAAGCTAAAAAACATTGTAATTATTCTCTCTTTGGCAGTTATCTAAGTAGGCATAATTATGATTGAATAATGGGAACTGATTGAAATTCTTTCATTAAGGTGATTCTATCATAATTTTGATGAGGGCATGTTCAAATATCTAAAAATAAAGCTATTAGCACAAGTTAAGGAAATCTGTAATAAAAAATTTAAAAAATGAAAAAAAATAATAAAATTTTTGTCATTCAACCACTGGAAAAATAACAAAGAAGTGATAAGAAGTCAATTAGATACAAAGAATGAGGAGAAATGGGGAAACTATTTGAAAAGACGTGTCTCCTTTTTAGCTAGGCTGTTTTTGGAGAAGGGCTGAGAAATTGTATATCACCTTTGCATTGGTATAGTTCTTGGTGTTTCCTTAGGAATTGGTATGGCAAACTCAAAATCACATGAACGATCTAGATTGTCAACGGGGATAACTCTGGATTGATGGATGGATGGATGGATGGATGGATGAATTGGTTAATAAATGGGTGGATTGTTGGGTCGGTGGATGGACGGATGGATGAATGGATGCTCTGCATGGAAAAAAAACATTGTTTCTTAAAAAATGGCAGAGCATTCAGGTGTTTAACAAAGACATCTTGTTTCACAATGTTTTCCAATGCTTAAGATTGCTGGTTGGTGAAATAATGCATCAATGGCTCATGCAGTGCGAGACAATTGTAACTGCCTATATACATATAGGCAGTTATATCTGTTTCGTGCTGAGCCATGGAGACAGGTTAAGGGTAGACATGGGGTGTATTAGCTGCATATTGTATTTGCATCTCTGTGCAATGTGTCTCCATGATTCATCATTCATCTTGCCCTTGACCGAATTTCCTCAGGGATGTTTCTATGGTATGTTTGGCCAAAATTTCCCTAAATCCACTGGACAGTTTTATGGTTTAATGATTATCATATAATTACTTCCAAGAGACTATTAAAAGTATCAGGTTTCATGCAGCATGTATCAGTTGAGTAATGCAGTGAATCTGCAGTGAAACTGACTAGACATTCAGGTAGGCTATCTGTTCCTTGAACACTCTTTATAAACCTCAATGCTTCGGCTAGAGACCAAAATGTTATGCTTAGTTCAAACTGTAGTTATAATATTTTTGCTTGTTCATTGACATACTGACAGTGAAAGAAACTCAAATAGCAATGTTATAAAGACATTCATGCATATTATTAGTAGGCTGTTGTACAAATTGTAACTACAGCTTATTAAACTGGTGTTAGGAAATGTTGCCCAAGGATGAAGTTTCACAGTAAAAAGGGAGAAAACATCATATTTTGAAATAGATTACCTTTAGTCCACATGTAAGAAAAAATAGCTAATTGTGAGAAATTGTGATCGTCGAAACGCAGGACGTATTGTCTTGTCCGTCGTCCACAATTTTAGCTCGGCTGTTTTCGGAGACAACCCGAGGTATTGCTAAAGCCTTGTGTCGTCGTTGTCGTCGTCGTGCGAAAACTTTGACATTTTATGGCCATTTTTAGAATAATTTTCACTATTTGTTATCTCTGGTTCTACTGAAGGCATTCATTTGAAACTTGGCACACATGTTCACCATCAAAAAAGCAATATATCGAGGGTTTAGCGCAAGACTGTACTAAGTGTATATACACTGTATATACACTTAGTACAGTCTTGCACTGAACCCTCGATATACTATCTAATGGATACATTACCAAATTTGACACGCAATTTTCTCGAGAGACCCATGCTAAATGAGCAACCCCGGTTTCTTACCTGTCCTTTCTCATTTTCTACATGTACAGGTTTCGTGTAGAAGCTTAGTTTCTGTTTTTCAGTATTTAATTTGCTTTTTAAGTCGTTACTCATGGCTAATCCAAATGACAGACGACATTTAGGCTATCTGTCGACCAATTGTGTTGTGCTGTAGGTATGATGGAGCAAGGGGCTTCCCACCGTGATGTTGGCATGGTACTGGGGTACACCATACTGTTATAACCAGATCCTGGGCACGATACCAACAATATGGTTCACCTGTAAGCAGACATGAACCTTGGGATAGGAGTAGAGCTACCTCCGTCGCAGAAGACCGTTTTTTTGGTTATTCAAGCCCGAAGGAACAGGTTTGCTACGGCAACGCAGCTACGTTCCGACCTTCAAAACACCTCTGGGGTTTGAGTTTCGACTCTAACCATAAGAACACGGCTGCACGAGCATAACCTGAGGTCAAGAAGACCATGTATTCATATTCCGCTGTCCCGAGTTCATTCTAGGTGTAGGTTAACATGGGCATTGGACCATGTTGGCTGGCGCATAAGACGTTGGGGCCCCGTGCTATTCACGGATAAGTCCAGGTATTATCTGGACTGCACTGATAGGCGGGCTAGGGTGTGGAGAAAGCCGGGGAAAGGTTTCATGCTGCAAACATTGCTGAACACAATCGTTATGGGGTGGGTTCATCATGGTTTGGGGTGGCATCAGCTGGGATGGGCGGACTAATCTTGTTATTTTAGAAAGAGGTACTCTGACAGCTCGTAGGTACATTGATGAAATCCTCAAAACCCACGTATGGTTTAATGCTTGTGCTATTGGCGACACATCCATTTTAATGGATGATAATGCTTGTCCACACACGGCCCGTATAGTCCAAGAGTATCGCCAACAAGAGGGCATTCCGCGTATGGACTGGCCGGCTAGCTCACCGGACTTAAATGTGAGAGAGCATATGTGGAGTGAGCTACAGGTCAGAGTTTCGGCTCGCCAGGTCCAGCCAAGGACACTCCAGGAGCTTGGCCATATCCTTAGGGACGAATGGACTTTTATTCCCCAAAGAGTAATCCAGGACTTAATCAGGATTAGGCAGAGGCGCCGACAGGCTGCTATTGACAATGCCGCCTATCATACTCCTTATTGAGCGAAATGCAATTGAAAGAACACCTTTTTTGGTCAAATTCATTTTTTTCAATTTTCAAGAAAACAGACCAATTTCTAGGGTCTCCCTGTTTGATCTACATTTAAAGTCTTCTTATCATTACAAAGCTTTATTTTATTCTTAAAAATTGATAAACTGAAAACAATCCAAGGTTCGACACTAAGGGGAGTCCGGGAGTCCGAGACTCCTTGTTTACCAGTTGGACTCCTTTGATTTGCAAGTAAGGAGTCCACTGGACTCCAAGGGTAGATAGTTATATTTTGGAGTAATATTTTGAAAAACAAAAGCACACAACTTGTTGAAGAAAACAATTGCTTGCATCCTGTATTATTTTGAGTAAAAAACAACAACTCTTCCTTGGTAGAACATTGTGAAAAAGAAGAAATTGCTTATAACAAGCAATTTCTTCTTTTCCACAATGTTCTCCCATTATGGAAATTTGGACTTTTTACTTTGAGCTTGGACTCCTTGAGTTCATGTGTTAGGAGTCCCATTGACTCCTTAATCTCAGGAGTTAGTGTCGACCCCTGCAATTGACCATTTTCCAACATTCTTACACTCCTCAAAACTCTTAGAAGCGGACACTTGCATTTTTGGTCATATGTTATATATGCCGGATGGTTACGAACAGTTTTCACTCGAATCATGTAGCCAAGTCATTTATGGAGTTAACAAGAAAAAAAGCAGCAAAGAAATTCTACAAGAATTGATTGAAAATTAAACGAATGTAGGAGTACCATCGATTTCAAAGTTAACATTGGTGGGTGGGGTATTTTAGGCATATCTCGTTAGAATAATGAATGTGTAGAGAATTGTGACATTTTTCTTAATTTTTAGAAGTTCAAAGGCGCTCGACAACTAAAATCAATACATGCAATTGATTAGATTTGCGTTTTTCAAGTTTCGAAAAATTGGAATTTCTCTAAAAATTGCCATTTTTGTGACTTTTAAATTTGAGGGTACAGTCATTCGATTCCGTCTTGGGGACTTCCTGATGCATAATTTTACAAAACAATTGGACAGGATGCTGGTTGAATGGCCACTCCTTCGAAAGGCAAAAGTCACATTTTAAAATACAATCGAAAACTATGAGAAAAATGGAAAAATGTAAGGTGGCTGCTTAGAACTTTTGAGTAGTGTATAATAAAATTTCATTTTTTCCTGAAATTATAGTATAAAAAAAATTGGTGCTTAGCAAACTTTGAGTATATTCGCAAAATCCATTTTAGTGGGAAAACTATTTATAACATGCCACCTGTACATTTTTCATATTTTGGCCTCTTAAAGAAAAGTTAAGAACAAATTTTCAATTACTGTCTATTGCTTGAAACCTTTTCGTCCAAGCGAAAATCTTGATATCTAGTAACGGGTAAAGTGAGTGATTAGTTTTTTGGGTTTTTTTAAGTTTGAAATTTCAAACAAAATGTTTAAATCCTTAAATGGAAACAAAATGAATCTAACATTGCTGCAACTTAAAATTATCCATTCATTATTGTTAAACACTTGGATTGAAATTCAAACATTTTGGAAATTGGCCCCTCACTCCAGCAGAGTAAACAGATGCCAGGGTCATAATGGGTTTGGGTTACGGACTACCTGGGGTTAACCACCTATTATTTTCTGGTAAATCAAGTTAATGGTCAATAGAGCAGTGGTCCAAAATGTTACAGTCTCGTGGCGTCGGATGGAGCAGTGGATTCTTCCATCCTCGGATACCCCGGGGTCTCCCTATTTGCTACGCTACATTGCTGTAGCGTAGCAAATAGGGAGACCACAATGTAGCTTAGCAAATAGGGAGACCCCGGGTTCTCCGAAGATATGATTCTTCATCGGATTACTAAAATGTAATATAAATCTAGCAATTGTTTTTCTACAACTATAGTATTAACCCTATGTTGTTGGTATTCATTGACACAATTCAAATTGAATTCAATTGAAATACAGGTATAGAAAAAAATAAGGTTTTGATCACTCAAATTGTTGCAACTTTACTTGGGAAAAGGGGTTTGACAAAAGTACATCGTGATCCCTAAAAGGGCCAGAAGAAAGGGGCAATCAGCTTCAAGGCCATTCTAGCATGGAAGTTGACCCGGGGCATCCCTCATTTAACATCTGTCAATCTTGCCCCCTTCTTTGTCCCGGGTTCTCCTTGACCTAATGAGAACTATCTAATCAAGAGTCCCGGCTAAATAGCTAAATACAGACTGACCATTTTCAAAGTGCCCTTTGTGCTGTGTGGCGATCTTTTTAAACCCTTATCATGCTGAGTGTAAATTTGGTTTTAGAGTTACACTGTACAGATAGAGGGAGTATTTTGGCTTTTAGTTCAAAGTTTTTATATCAATATAGAACCAACCCTATCTTGTAAGTATTCTTTGGAATTGGCTCTTTGACACAATTCAAATGAGTACTCACAACATAGGGTTTCATTGAGAAATACAGATTTTGGACTGGCTTTACCCCCTCTTATCTGTACCTGAACAAAAGGCCAATATTGTTTTCTGAACATGTACCTACTTTTTTTGCATTCAAGCTCTTTTTCATCCCGGACAAGTAGAAAATCATCTTTTACTTATCCAGGGACAAGTGGTAAAATCCTTTAATTCCACACCCCAGAACATTATACCAAATCCAGTTAGCTCAGTCCATAGCCGGTCAGAATGTTAGTCCTTAGGATCATGAGTCCATTCCGGGCCAACCAAGGGCGTAGCTCCCTTACCAACATTACGAAATTGCGTAATAGCAAAAATTCCTCTATAGAAAATGTTGTTAATGAATGATCATAACATCGAAACTACAGCTTATTAAAACTGTAGTTACAATGTTTTGAATACTCATCAACGCTTTAATCATAAAAAGGGGTCGCAGACGGATGACATTCATCTTTTCTCACAGTCTTAACATTGCCTTTATCCTATATGTTATTTGGTGGTCGCCTTCCTGAGTGTGCATAGATTTCAAAGTCATAGTTACGCCTATGCCAACTTACTTCCTAACACATTGACATATGGTAAGTCATCATAGCACAGTTGGTATCATCAATGGGCATATAAGTTAGGTTGTATCAGTGTAAGAAACAACACTGGAAACCATGGATAGGAACACCAGCTGTTGTGAAATAACTGCAATAATGTTGAAATTGTTGTAAATTACCATTTTACTCTTTCCTGTTTTACAAAATTTTGGACCTGTCCATATTCAAAGGTTTTGCAGACAAAATTTAAAGTGGATTTAATTTGAAAAATAACCATTCAGTAGGTGAGAAAATAGTGTGGGAAAAGAAGAAATTGCTTGTCAGAAGCAATTTCTTCTTTTTTCACAATGTTTTCTCAATCATAAAATCACAGGCACATAAAAAGCAGGGATTAAACAGCAAAGGGTTAATCAATCAATTGATTGAATGATCAATCAATCTATCAATCAATCCGTGTTGCATAGATATTAAAATTGTTACCACCCTAAGGTTCCTCCCCTCCTAATCTTTATTGACATTTTGATTGGTTATTGGAAAATATTAGCTTTTAAATCTTGCTCAACTATTAAGGGTCCACTTTCTTAAAAGCTTCCATAGCGCAGTTGGTTAGGCATAAGACTTCCAATCTGGAAGTCGTGGGTTCGATCCCCGGTGGCGGCAAATATCCTTTCCGACGTTTGTCTTTCACCAATGGGTAGATAATCGTAAACCTATGTGAAATAGCAGTCGGAGGCTAGGAAAGGATGTAATGGTAGTACTGGCGTGAGAAATACCAGGAATCCATTGTTAGGTGCTCCGGCCGCCGCGATATAACTGAAATAATGTTGAAAGCGGCGTAAAACCCCATTCAATCAATCAATCAACTTAAAAGCTATGTTTGACCTTGTACAAATGGGTGTAAAGTGTGTCCAAATGACCTTGAAACATGCATTCATGTGTGTTCCATGGGTGTCAAAAGAAAATCGGTCAGTTTGTCAGGGGTAATTTAACCTGACTGACCCTTTCAGTCAGCATCATTGAAGTGCAGCTGACCACGACCCATCTTGACCAGTGACCTATTTTGTCCATTTGTACTTTTGGGAAACTTTTATGACCCAGATTTTAACCCATTTTGATATGAATGTTTGCTCCTGCATTGTGACCATATGAAAAATTTATTCATTTTCAGACATTTAAATCTTGTGGTTTAAAATAGATGTAATGCTGAATAAAAATCTTGACAAAGTTCATTGCAAATAGATGAAAGTGCTAAAAGCACTGGATGCCAAAGCCGTAATATTCCTGCTCAACATAAAAAAGGGTTAACAAAAATCACAATGAGGTACAAACATAATTATAGCAATACCTTACAATATATGTTCTATATGTTTGTAAGTTTGTTTGAATATGGTTTTACAAAACTTTCAACAAGCTTCAAGTCATTTGGCTGAAGCTGGAGCACCTCACAATGGATCCACGGTATTTCTTACTTCAGCACTACCTTTACATCCTTCCCTAGCCGTCAACAATTGATGGAAGACAAATGTGCCTGTGGATGACATTTCCAACAATTTGAAATGTTAATTATGTGCAAATACTGAGTAGCAGTAGCTACACACAGATACTTTGAAACCTTATTCATCTACTAAGTGCATAGTGAGGACTCTGGTCAGACTGTGCGCATGCACAGGCTGGTCAGAGTCTTTACTTTTTGCATTTTAGAAATTGTTGGAAATCGCACGCACAGGCTCAAATTATTGTAAAAGATGGTTGCTGCCATTTGGGGATTGATTGAACCTGGGACCTTTAGCTTGACAGTCCAACATGCTACCAACTGTGCTAAGATGACTTCAGATCATATATTAAAAAAGATATTTCTCTAAAAGAATATCCAATGATAAAAAATTTTGTTTTAGACTTGAACAAACCCAGCTGACAAAAATAACCCCATGAGTATCTTTTCAGTCCAACCAAAATGTTAACGGGTACATTTTCAGGTCTTTGTCTATTGGATTCACCCTATTGACCTTTCAGATAAGTAATAGAATCTGCCAATCTAAAGGTGCCTTGGCATTGTCTTCTGCAGTATTAGATTACATAGATAACCTATAAAAACCCTACATCAGACAACCAAATTTTGGACTGGTCCAAATTCAGAGAAATTGCAGACAACAATTTCTAGATGAAATGCATTGAAAACCTGTGTCTTTTAGGTAGACAACATTGTGGATGATGTAAAAACATCTTGTTTAACACTTTCCTGTTATAATTCCTGTTAAAAAATCAAAGCACTGAAAGTACTGATGGTGAACGAACCTGATGGCATTCTAGAGTGATATATTGAATTCAATTAGAAAAGAGAAATTATGAATGTAAAAAAAAGTGGGAAGAATGGTCTTGACAAAATTTCCGTTATTCGGAAATTTCACTGCCGATTCAAAGAAAGGGAAAGAGAGGAAAATCCTGTTAGAAAAATATTTGTTAGAATATGAGATGTTACTCTGTGAAAATTTCTTTTACACATTTGAAATAGGTACATTTATTAATTAAACATAAATGGAGAAAACGATTTAATCCTATCTAAAACTGTCTTTAACCTACATCCAATGGTGTTTGTTTTTACAAAAGTAGTTGTTATCATGTTTAAGCTTATTTCGAGTAAATTTGTTGTATTTGTTTTAACTCTTTTAACTATCTTTGTTTCTTCTCAGAGGATGAAAAGGTCTTTGAGTACCAACCATAGAAACACCTATGAATATCAGTCAGTCCTGAACTGTACTCACTGTTTAAAGTTATGATTTGTTAACTTATTAATAGTATTTTGAACCATAACCTGAGAGATTAGTTTTTAACATATTTGAAGCCATAACCACTTCCGTGGTTGACACTTATGTCGTTATTCAATTTTATAACACTGCAGGATGAGAAATATTTAGGTATAGGTTAAAGGCGGTCTAGTGCCCTATTAGTATAATTCATAGATAATTTCTGTTTAAGGTTTAGAAATTAAAGTATAACTTTTTATATTAAACAATTGCTCCATTGTAAATTGCATACTAAAAGTCTTTATAAATATTATTTTTGTAACGTAATTTCTGCATCAAAAGCGAATAAGAATCTTATTTAAGAAGTTTATTTTTTAAAGGGAGGTAATAATTGCATGACTATGTCTATGACTATGTTTAAGTATAATACAATGTTGTTTTTTTTTTCCTTCCGACTTTCTTTCCAAAAAGAGTTGAGAATCCTTACAATTGTCGGTTTATTTTTTGCACGAGAACCTATTGTTTACCTTCAAGAGTTTGGATGCTTGTAAAATCATTCACTATCGATATCTTATTACAGTATTGCGGCTGATATTAGACTTTCTGCTCGGAGCTAGTTTTTGCTTAAACTGTAGTTAACCAATTCTAAACGTATTTTGGAAAGGATGGAGCCAGTTTTTATTCATCGATTTAGATTTTTATGATTTCTGTAAAAAACGCAATGACTTTTCCAGAATAATTTAACAACTAAACCCGCCTGTCGAATTGTAAACAAGTGCATGACGGATCTGGTCCCCCCTTGACCACGGCAATATCTACTCGTCAGTTGGAGTGGTATCTAGGGTTGAATATTTAGCTATCATTTATTTAATTTTCAAATAGAATTTTGAAATGATATGGTTTTACAGATTGAAAAAATGCAAAGTAGAATGGCCCCAATGAAATATCTTCCGTGCCTGTCGCACTGATATTCGGCAATATTCGCTTCTGAGACAGACGAACACGAAACGTTTTTGCTGGGAATAAGTTCACCGAAAAATCGAGTGCATCCTTACAAGCCCTACTTCAGCCAACGCAATTTTACAGAAAAATCTTAATAGCGGCGTTCATCCCTATTCAAATAAAAGTACAAGAAAGGTTGTATATGTAAAACACATGTCGAATCATTCTTAAAACCCGTCTCGAGACTGACTGTCGCTAGTTGAAAAGTTATGTAAAACCGCGTTACCGTTTCTAATGACACAAGGTGTCTTGATGTGTCATTCGTCTCAACTCGGCCGATTCCTCTAACCTACATTTAAATCGGAGCCGTCGGAGATCGCCCGAGTATTGCCGAAAGTAAGTTCAAGAGGACATGACCTAAATAAACACGTATTTCCGGCTAATTACTACAAGTTGCACCAGCGAAGGCTTGGGTCAAAAACACAGTATCTGTCTCTACGGTGTCTAGACACAAACTTTGTTTTTGCTTTAAACTATCGACAAGCTTACGCAGATCAAAAATTCCCTTGATAAACATTGCAAGATTATTTTGTGTTTTTCAAGGCGAATTTTCATTATTTTCACTTGGTAAAGAATATTAGTAGCACGCTTTTAAAGAAAAAAGCAGTGATTTTGCGGAGAAAAATATTGAAAGATACTAAATTGAATTTTAAGAGGCGCTACTTTATTTCAAACGTATTAACATCCAACAGGATTTTCCTGACATGGTATATAACACTGGTGAACGACGTTCGTTCACCAATCACAGGCATGTAAAAAGCAGGGATCCTTGCTTTTTACGTGCCTGTGATTTTAGGATTGATAAAACATTGTGAAAAAAGAAGAAATTGCTTCTGACAAGCTATTTCTTCTTTTTCCACACCATTTTCTACCCTACCGAATGGTTATTTTTCAAATTAAATCCACTTTGAATTTTCTTCTGCAAAACCTTTGAATTTTGACAGGTCCAAAATTTTGTAAAACAGGAAAGGGTTAAGGCATTCACTTGAACTTTGGCACACATGTTCACTATCAAAAGAGAGACCAATACAATCATGGGGAATAACTCAAGAAACATTTTTTTGCAAATTATGCCCCTTTTTTGACTTTGATTTCTTCACTCACTATTCAGCACCCAACAGCCAAGGGAAGGTGCCCATAGGTGGTACCTTTGATTTTAGTTGAAAATTTTCTGATGGTCCAGAATAAATGCTGTCTGTCCTTCTGTCATTCCATCACTAAACTTGTTCGGAGCATAGCCCCTTAAGTATATAAGCTATATATATATAAGTATATCAACTTGAAATTTTATAGGTGGATAGCTCTCATGGAGGAAAAGTGCAGTGCATGAGAACTACAACTCTTGCTTGAATAATTTTAGAGTTTTTGCCCTTTGTTATTTCGAATACTTAGATTTTGTCTGGTGCATATCTTTGAAAGTTAAATAGCGATCAACTTGAAACTTTACAGGTGGAAAGATCTCATAGAGGAGAAGTGCAGTGCACAAGAACAACAACTCTTGCTTGCATAATTTTGGAGTTATTGCCCTTTGTTATATTAGGCTTCAATTGACTATCAAGTTTTCATGGCAGGGATGACCATGTCTGACATGGCTCTTGTTTCTGTAACATCTGTCCAGAAAGTTCAATTCATCAGGAAAATTTTCATTTTCCATACTATATTAGGTTCTCAGGTTAATTGACAATTGAAATGGTCAACCATTTATATGCCAATTCTGTCATTTCACATGTGTTTCCAGGAAAAGTTATTTTTCTACAGGGCGGACCAATCAAAGTTATTTCAATATGATATTAAAGTTAGTGGGCGAGAAAAAAATTGAACTGATAATTTGATTTCCAGCTTTTCCAAAACTGATTAGAATATTATGACAAATCAATAATGAGGGCACCCCCTCCAATTTTGCAGATGCTTATGGTGGTTATAGATATCCAAGTCTTATATTGTTGCTAGTGGATCAAAACCTCGTAACTGCAGCTTGAATAAGCTGGAGTTACGAGGTTTTGTTCCCCTATCGACTGTGTGTTTTGATACTTTAGTGTGTCTGTTAGTATATTAGTTGTTATGAATAGATTTGAAAATAAATGTGAAATTTGTTACTTCAGTATGAAACAATTTTAAGCTCTAATGGTGGATGATAAGTAAATTTCATGCTTCTGTCAGTATACTAGTCCCCTTAAAAATTTTGGAGGGGAATAAAACCCTCTTTCTAATATTTTCTGTTGTTCTCCTTTGTGAAAAAATTGACTGCTTAAAATTGACAAGTTTGCACAGGAAATTTTAAAATTTATCAGAATTGGTAAACTAGTCACATATCTTGTAAAAACATATTGAGAACAGAAGAAATTACTCATACAAGCACTTGCTTCTTTTCCAACAATGTTTTTGACAGGCTTTTCTTTTCTTTCCTCAGTATGTCAAAAACTGATAATCATTTAAGACTCGACTACCTGTCCAATTGCTTTTGTTACAGATGAAAAGAGATATTACTCACTGTCTGTCATGAATAATAATTAGGTCAAACATGGCGAGATATTTTATATAGGTCGGGACTATATTTAGAAAGCAGACTGTGTAGTAGTCATGCATTATGTCAGTTATACCTTTACGCGTAATGGCATAAAATTTTTAGGTGGCAGCAAAAAAACAACACTTGGGTATTTTAACTGTTGAGAGCTATGGTTGATACAGCCTTATTATTAAACGATGAATACTGTTGACAATAAAATTGTTGACAATGTTATTGTTCAGGTTTTAATATATGAGCCTGTGCGTGACATTTCCAACAACGTGAAATGTTCTTGACATGTCAACATAGAGTAGCGTTGACAGCTTCTGGAAATATAAAGTTACCTGATGGTCTACTTATACTTTGAGATCTTAACATATAGTTAAGACTCTGGTCAGACTGTGTGGATGCACAGGCTGACCAGAGTCTTTGCTTTGCGTTTATTTGAAATTGTTTGAAATTTCAAGCACAGACACATTTATAATTAAATTGCCCATAAGCAAGCAATAATATTGTCAATTAAGGAATGTATTGGAAATGGGCTAATTATAATTGCCAATATTTTTATGCCCCCGTATCGAGAGATCGGGGGCATATTGTTTTACTTGTGTCCGTCTGTCCGTCCGTCAGTCAGTCCGTGCATCCGTCCGTCTGTCCGAAAACTTAACCCGAAAACTTAACCTTGCCAATATCTTCAAGCCTATTCAAGATACAAAGCTAATATTTGGCATGATGATAGATCTCAATGATCCGCATCCGCTGGTACCAAAGTCAAGGTCATGTGACAAGGTCAAGGTCATCTGTCAAGGTCAAACTTCGAAAAAAATGCCGTTTCGGGGGCATTCGTGTTTCACAAACACATCTTGTTCTTCAATATTATTTGTCTTCTAAGCTTTTTTGAAACCGATTTCAGATTTACAGTGATAATTTTCCGGTGAGTGAAACTAAGAGGTTTTGTCATTTTCTAGCCGCAGTCATAGCGCAGTTGGTAGTGCGTCGGACTGTCAATCTAGAGGCCTCGGGTTCGATCCCCGACAGCGGTACTCATTCTTTCTGACTATTTGTCTCTCACCAATGGGTTGATAATCTTAGACCTATGTCAGATAGTAGCTGGAGGCTAGGAAAGGATGTGACGGTTGTACTGGTGAGAGAAATACCAGGAATCTATTGTTGCTGCGATATTACTGAAAAAATGTTGAAAGGGGCGTTCATCTCCATTCAATCAATCAATCTCATTTTTTGCCAGTCATCTCTTTGAAACTTATTTAAGCTTTATGAGAGAAAAATGTAACAACAAAATGTAATTTAGTAAAGGACTTGGTAAGATTTCTGGCCAAAAGTTTTTAGCTCCACTGGCCGAAAGGCCAGCGGGCTATTGTCATGGCGGGGTGTCCGGCGTCCGTGCGTGCGTGCGTGCGTCCGTCCGTCCGTCCGTCCGTCCGTCCGTAACCTTTTACTTTAAAAATCTTCTCCTCATAAAGTACTGGATGGATTCCAATCAAATTTCACAGGAATGTTCCTTGGGTGACCCTCTATCAGATTCCTTCAAAGATTTTTAATCAGTTGAAAATCATGGCTCTAGTGGGCGTGGCTAATTTCCATATATGGTAATAGGTGGCTTTTCTCAGAAACTAAATGATGGATATAAACCAAACTTCACATGAATTATCCTTGAGTGGCCCTCTATCAGCCTACAAAAAATCATTGTGATCAGATGAAAAATATGTATTTTATGGGCGGAGGTCATTTCTCTATATGTTATATAGTGAAAACTTTGAAAATCATTTTCTGAGAATCTAATTGATAGATATCAATCAAATTTTACATGAATGATACTTGAGTGACCATTTATCAGTCTAGCAAACATTATTGTGATCGGATGAAAAATATATATTTTATGGGCGGAGGTCATTTCCCTATATGAATTATATAGTGTAAACTTTGAAAATCATTTTCTCAGAATCTAATCAATGGATTTCAACCAAATTTTACTAGAATGATTCTTTAGTGATACTTTATCAGTCTATGAAAAAATATTTTGACCAGATCAAAACTATGTCTTTTATGGGCAGAGGTCATTTGTTCGGATGGGGTTATATGGTGGAATATCCAATATAGGGTAAAACAAACTATCCTGAAAGGTTAAACGGATGGGTTAGATATCATGGAAATTTTATTTCTGTGAAGTTGTATCAGTCTGCAAAAAAACATTTTGATTAGATGAACAGCATATTTTTTTATTGGCAGAGGGTATTATAACATATAAAGTGAATATTTGATCACCCTTTTGGTATCATCTCAATGATGATTTTTAGCTCCACTGGCTGAAAGCCACTGGGGCTATTGTCATGGCGTTGTGTCCGTCGTGCGTCCGTGTGTCCGTGCGTGCGGTCGTAAACTTTTTCTTTAAAAATCTTCTCAGAAACTACTGGATGGATTTCAACCAAACTTCACAGGAGTGATCCTTGGGTGACCCTCTTTCAAAGTTGTTCAAGAAATTTTGATCCAATGAAAAACATGGATTTAATGGGCGTGGCTAATTTCCAATTATGGTAAAAAGTGACTTTTCTCAGGTTGTAATTGATGGATACCAATTAAATTTCACATGAATGATCCTTGGGTGCCCCTTTATCAGTCTACAAAAAATTATTGAAATCGGATGAAAATTATGTATTTTATGGGCGGAGGTCATTTCTCCATATGTTATATAGTGGAAACTTTGAAAATCATTTTCTCAGAATCTAACTGATAGATATCAACCAAATTTAACATGAATGATCCTTGGGTGACCCTTTATTAGTCTACAAAAAATTATTGAAATTGGATGAAAAATATGTATTTTATGGGCGGAGGTCATTTCTCTATATGTTTTATAGTGGAAACTTTGAAAATCATTTTCTCAGAATCTAATTGATAGATATCAACCAAATTTTACTGGAATGATCCTTGTGTGACCCTTTATCAGTCTACCAAAGATTATTGCTATCGGATGAAAAATGTGTATTTTATGGGCGGAGGTCATTTTCACTATATGTTATATAGTGGAAACTTTGAAAATCATTTTCTCAGAATGTAACAGATGGATATCATTCAAACTTCATTAGTATGATCCTTGGGTGATCCATTATCATGCAGCCAAAAATTATTGTCATTGGATGAAAAAATATGTCTTTTATGGGCGGAGGTCATTTCTCTATATTTTATAATGTTGGAGACTTTGAAAATCATTTCAACATCAGAAAAACCCAAAATATCTAAAAATCTAGTCAAAACTTAGATTTGCTATTACAAGAAATTCAAGCCTGTGGAGCGACACAAGCCATTCATGGCTTTCTAGTTTCTAGACTTGTTCAATTTATAGGTGTAATGATTATAGATTAGAAGGAACAAAACCTTCCTTGAAATTCAAATGTATAGAAACATTAGTTGAAATAAGTAGCCTGAGAATACCCCCTCAGAATTGGTGAGTTTAGTTGAACAAAGGGTGAATCTGCACAGAGTGTAAAATGATGTTCTGACCTCCTGACATTATGAGTTGGGTAGAAAGAGTCGAGTTGACTGCACTCTAAGGCATTGGGCAGAATAAAATAGATATATTGGATTGAATATTTTACTTCTTACTATCATTAGTTCGAATTTTGTTTTGATGACAAACAATTGTTGTGAAGTAACATCTTTTAGTAGTGTTTAACTAAAAGTGGAAAGATCTACAATCAAAATTTTGCAGACAAAGTACCAGTATATTGTGCAATAACATTCTGTTGGTGTTGAAATTCTTATATTTGGATTTTAACAAAATTTTACTAGAATGATTCTTGGGTGACCCATTATCAGACTGCACAAAATTATTGTGATTAAATGAAAAATATTTGTGTAACAGGTAGAGGTCAATTTATTCACTGATCATGAGTTTTTTATGCAGAAATATTTCAGCATACGACCCTTATTTACTTGAAATAAACATTCACTCATTCATTCACTTCAATTCTCATTTAAACAGCTTTATCATCCTATGATAGTCATTATCAGGATATTCAGGCCTGTGGAGCGAATCAGGCGCTCAAGCGCCTCTAGTTTTATATCTCATTAGATTTGGCCAAATGGGATATTTTTATACCCCTGTTGTGACAGATGGGGGGGGGGGGGGGGGGGGGCATTTTGTTTTTGCCTTGTCTGTTTGTCTGCTACTCAGTTTTATCTTGATCATTGGCCATAACTTTTGAATGGTAAGTGATAGGGTATCCATATTTTGATGATTGTTTGGGACAAGACCTTTCTGTTGGTACCAAGTTTAAGGTCATCAGTCAAGGTCAAGGTCATTTTTCAAGGTCAAATTTGAGAAAAAAAAACTTTAACATTTGCCGTAACTTTTGAATCTAAAATTATAGGGCCTTCATATTTTACATGATGATTGCTTTGGGCAAGACCTTTCTGTTGGTACCAAATTAAAGGACATCAGTCAAGGTCATTTTTCAAGGTCATATTTTTTTAAGAAAAAAATCCAATTAATATATTAAATATTTGCCATCACTTGTAAATGGTAAGTGATGGGGCTTTCATATTTTTATATGATGATTTGTTGGGACAAGACCTTTCTGTTGATGCCTTGTTCAAGGTCATCAGCCAAGGTGAAGGTCATTTCCAAGATCAAATTTTTGAAATTAAAACCAACATTAGCCATAATTTTGGGTTGGTAAGTCAAAGAGCCTTGATATTCACATGTGCATTGCTTGTAATAAGACCTTTATATGCATTACAATGTCAAGGTAATTGGTCAAGGTCATTGGTGAAAGCCACTCGTCTATGACATGAAAACTTAACAATTTGCTTTAACTTTTGATTTGTAAAGACACTAACTGTTGAAAAATGGTATAAAGCAGCTTTATTTAGACATTTAAACAACTTAGGATTTACATATTTGCGACCCGTCAAGCAAAAAGGGACCATCCTGAAATTTTGTATAATGAAATATTGAAAAAGGGATTTGATCCAGCATAGGTCAACCGGAAGTCGCATTTCAAAAAATCTTTCACTAGAAGCTAGGTAGATTGATCATTCTAGATTCAGAAAATAACCATGGTGCAAAAAGTTTCGACCCAAGTCAGTCTGCGCAGGCCATGCAGTCTGACTAGAGTCCACACTTTACGCACTTCACAGATGGTCCCTTTTTGCATGATTGATCACATTTATGTAACATACCCCTGTTAAAAAATGGCAGTCCCAGGTTCATCAGTGTTTAACAAATACCTCTTGTTGAAAATGACTTTCTGAACCAGATTTATCCCTCTGTTTAGATATTCTGATAGGACCAACATTAAAGACTTGTTTTCTGTGAGTAATTCTAAGCTCAGGTTAGCTTCATCACTCTTAAACAAGCTATGTCTGTCCTCCATTGCCTACAATTTGTTCATATTTATATACCAAACCTTTTCATATTATTGTCCTAGGGTAATAGATTTGGGCTTAGTATGTGGGAAATCTCATTTTCCTATAGACACAATGTAAGAATTCTTTCAAAAGGTACAGATTATCTCCTTGTGGACATCTGTCAACCTTTTTCATGTGATGTCCTAGGGGTCATAAGGAGACTCAGGTGAGTGAATGAGGAGCGTTAAAGTCCTCTTGTTGATATACCAGACATGTTTTCTCATCAATTTCTCATTTATGAACTAGGTGCACAGTTTGTTCAAGTAATTAAGTTTTAAAGGTGACAGATTGAACAGTAAAATATCCTACCACCCAAGTCTTAAATGTATCGGAGCCCTATGTCAAATTTAACAGTCTTGTGTGACCTAGTTATTTTGTTTGCCATGGATAAAGGGAACATCAGGGAATCGCTGTTTAGATTTTGGAATTTTATTTTTGTATGCCTGCATGTGACATTTCATACAATTTCACATATGCGCAAAGCACAGTCGCTGGCCAGCCTGTGTGTCCGCACAGTCTTTCAGAACACCACTCGGCCAATCTCACAATCAACTCGGATGTACATAGACAGACTATTTTTAAAAATTATGGGAAACCCTTGAAAAAACTTGATGAAGTCAGTTTAAATGGCATTAGCCCTTGAAGCTTTGAGTGAAAACATTCGATGTCGTCAACGCTACTAGTTTAAGTCACTGACGTGAGACCATCATATCCTTAAATAGATGTTTTTAGATTCTTGAATTACGGCTGAAAAATCTTAATTTTTGAGAATGAATCGACATTCTCAAAAAATAAGATTTTGCAGCTGTTATTTACTGTAAAAGATATAAATCTAAAAATAGTGCCGGTTGTTTCCGCGCTAGTTTCCTTACACTGTTTCCTCCTAACAAAATGAACAATTTGTACATACCCATCCGCCTTACATACATCTGAGGTCTGTTGCAGTTTACGGAAATAGCCGAGTGATGTTCGGAATGTGCGCACAGTCTGTCCAGATTTGTTGCTATTGGCTCTGTAGATAGATTAGGTCCTGATCTCTCTTCTGTGGCAGACAGTTAAAATTCTTATTACATTTTGTGGTTGTTTATGCTGCACAGTTTCTGTCCATCAAGCAGCTACAGAATTGTTGGAAATGTCTGATACAGGATCATATCTGATATCCATTGCATAATACGCAGGGATGTTTGAGGACATTCTTCGTGAATTTCATTTAAATCTGTCCATGAACGTAATAGGTGTTACCCTCACAGCATGTGGACATAATAAGGAAAGTATACAAAAGTATTGATGTATTCTGTGTAATAAATGAACTGGCAGGGCACGCTTAGTTGTGACATAATTTGGCCAGTTCATTAAAAAGTTTGTCGGCAATAATCGTGAACAAGTGCAAATAATTGTACCCTAAAACCTAAAGGAATCACATGCTTAGAGAAAGTGAAAACATTTCAGCGTTGGGTTACCAAAGCCTCATAACTTCAGCTTGTCCAAGCTGAAGTTATGAGGGTTTTGTAACCAACCTACGTTTTACGGTCTCGAGTTAATTATCTTTAGAAGTAAATAACAATGAATAAAGGCTGATTTACCGTAACCTTAAGTGCCTTGACCTGTAACTTAGGCTCCGCCCTGCCAGGGGAAAAATCATGGATGAAAACATGGATGGACAGAGGGGAAGGTTATACAAGTATGACAATGTCCACCGTTTGAGGCATAAAAACAAAATACAAAAGTATCTTATGATCCCCGATCTTGGTATACACATCCTTTCAGACAATTTTTCTCTAAACAATGGGTTGATAATCGTAGACTTAAGTGGGATAGCAGCTGGTGAGTTGGAAAGGATGAAATGGTAGTTTGGTTGGAGAAACACCAGGAATCCATTTCAACTTGTGCTCTAGGCTGCTGCGATATTACTGCAATATTCTTAAAAGCGGTGTAAAGCCCCATTCAATCAAACTACCAAAATATATCTTTTTTCTGAAGGGAAAGGTTAAGTTATTTTTATTGAGATATATCAGCAGGAGTTAAAAGAATAAATTATCATGTAATATAAATCAATCTTAGACACAGCCTACTTGCCCTTTATATGGTGATAGATTGAATTGGTTGAACGTCCCACTCAACCCCTTTTATAGTCATGTAGAAAGGGGAGAATGATTTCATTAGGAAACCTCGGTTGACATTGTAAAAGACCAAGAGTTTTCAAATTATTGCCATTCCATTGAATGGCTCCACAACTGTAAATGTCCCATTTTAACCCTGATAACTAAAAGTCATTTAGATAGTGGATGGATTGAATCAGCTGAATATCCCATTCAACCCCTTTGGCTCAAAGTGCTTCTAAATAGCACTGGATGAGCTTGTTTTCAGTCAATAATTATTCAAAAATATGGAATTTACGAATTTGGATTCGAAAAGGATATGTGCAAGCTGATCTTTGTCTATATCTCCTGGCAAAGCAGGGATACTCTGGGTTTAATGTGACAAGGGTTAATTAATTTAAAGGATTAATTCTATGCAGCATGAAAAGAGTAGACAAAAGAAGTAGTTAAAAGTAAGACAGCCTCTTAAAAAACTACAAAAAAAGCTAATAAAAGACCTAATTTATTGTCATCTAACCTAAAAAGACAGCCTGAAATAGCGTTGGCTGTGTTTTAAATGGTGACATGGCAAATGAAGATTGATTACGATTATCATTTACGAGACAAGTCACATGTATAAATAAGCCATGTGACCAATGGTACAGTGACCTGAATATCGTTGTTGAATTACTCGCAACAATTTTTTACGATGATATACAATCAGAATCATTTATGATATATCTGAACGATATCAATGATATATATTTCGATTAATTTTAAAGGGAATTGAAAGATCTTAAAATTTGCACTGGCTGACATATTTATCAATATTTCATCACTACAGTATATCAGGAGTCAGTGTAACTCTATTGTAAGTGCCTATGTATTTATAGGCACTTGCAATAAAGTTGCACTGACCTCTCGATATTTATTACTTAGGTCCTTTAAGCTAACCACTAAACCTGAACTTAACATTAGTTGGAATGGCGTCTAATATCCAATCATGGAGTCCCAAGCTCAATCCCTAACAGCAGCAAACTTCTTTTCTGACATTTATAATTATTATAGACCTATGTAGACATATATGGGCTGAGCTGCCGGATGCCTGTAAAGAATTTCATGGTTGTACTTTTATGTGAGAGAATTATACCTGGAACCCTTGATTTGCTAGGTGCTCCTGTTGTCGAGAAATGACTGAATAATTGTTAAAAGCAGCATTATAACCCACTCAAATGATCAATACGCATGCCTGCCAGAGAGTAATCTGGTTAAGGCATCTGTGTAAAACTGCATAGATGTACCCTCATGCTTTTCTTCATGGAGATTTTATGGTCAGGTACACCCCTCATTGTATCAATTAAAGCCCCAGTCTGCGTTTTGAGTAGAAAAATTGCTGTTTCGTGAATATTCTTTGAATAATTTTTTAGCTCACCTGAGCACAAAGTGCTCAAGGTGAGCTATTGTGATCACTCGTCGTCCGTCCATCGTCCGTCCGTCCGTCCGTCTGTCTGTCCGTCCGTCTGTCCGTCCATCCGTCCGTCAACAATTTCTTTAAACATCTTCTCCTCCTAAACCACTGGGCCAATTAAGCTGAAACTTGGCAGGGATGTTTCTTGGGTGAAGGTCTTCAAAAGTTGTTAAAAGAATTTAATTTCATTAAAAACTCTGGTTGCCATGGTAACAGAAAGGCTGAAAAATCGCGAAAATCTTAGAAAAAATTCTTCTCCTCCTAAACCACTGGGCCAATCAAGCTGAAACTTGGCAGAGATGTTCCTTGGGTGAAGCTCTTCAAAAGTTGTTAAAAGAATTTAATTTCATTAAAAACTCTGGTTTCCATGGTAACAGAAAGATTGAAAAATGGCCGAAAATTGCTAAAATTCTTAGAACATATTCTCCTCCTCCTTAACCACTGGACCAATCAAGCTGAAACTTGGCAGAGATATTCATTGGGTGAAGTTCTTTAAAAGTTGTTAAAAGAATTTAATTTCATCAAAAACTCTGGTTTCCATGGTAACGGAAAGGTTGAAAAATGGCCGAAATTGCTGAAAATCTTAGAAAAACATCCCTTCCTCCTAAACCACAAGGCCAATCAAGCTGAAACTTGGAAGAGGTGTTCATTGGGTGAAGCTCTTCAAAAGCCATTAAAAGAATTCAATTTCATCAAAAACTCTGAATTACATGGAAACATAAAGGTTGAAAAATGGCCGAAATTGCTGAAAGTCTTAGAAAAACTTCTTCTCCTCCTAAACCACAAGGCCAATCAAGCTGAAACTTGGCATGGATGTTTCTTGGGTGAGGTTTTCAAGAGTTGTTTTAACAATTTAATTTCATCAAAAACTCTGAATTGCATGGTAACAGAAAGGATGAAAAATGGCAGAAAATTGCTGAAAATCTTAGAAAAACTTCTCCTCTTTCTAAACCACTTGGCTTATTAAGCTGAAACTTGGTAGGGATGTCCTTTGGGTGAAGCTCTTCCAAAATTGTAAAAATAATTTCATTCAATCCAAATCTCTGGCTTCTATGGTATTGGAAATGTCAAAATATTGCCTAAAATCTCAGAGAAGGTTAATCTTCGCCTAAACTATTGGGCATATCTTAAAATTGGCAGGGATATTCTTAAGGTTTAGGTCTACTAAACTTGTTAAAAGAATTCAATACCATCAATAACTTTGTTTGTAATCAAAAGCAGTAGGAGGAAATTAAAGTATGTTTCTTTTAAATCCATACTAAATGTATATCAGACAATCTCTGGTATTTATAACTTGGTTGACAAGTTATGACTTGACCCCTCAGGTGAGCGATATAGGACCATCATGGTCCTCTTGTCTTGATTTAGTCTTATGAAAGACGAGTTACATAAAAATACCAATCAGTTGACAAATGATGGCCTTTTCGTGTAACCCATAATATGCTGTATAACATGAATATGTAAATGAGTTTTGGTCACGCCCAGTGCAGGAGCGGTAATGGAGCTTTATTGAAATAGGAGTCCGAAATATTGCAGGTCATAAATATTCATCAAATTGGGCCTATATTTAGATCACTTATCTTTGCTAATAGAAGTCTAGTTTTTGTGTACATAGTCATCTAAGATCATTGTCTTGTGTTTCAGAAATGATCACAAACACATATGGGGGCTTTAATTAAGGCTCCAGCAGTTCAGAACATAACTGTAACTTTGTGATTGAAGTAACTGTGATCTTTTATGGGACAAAAGATCTTTCACAAACTATTCCTTTATTTTATTTTTCTGTATTTTCAGGCAATGACTATATATGGGGAACAGGAAAAATTGGCAAGAAATGTGAAGGTAGGTCTTGAAGGTAGTAGAACAGTAATAGTTCCACAATGTTTGGGAAGTAATGAACTCTAATAGTGTTAACCGAGGTTTCCTAATGAGTTTCATTAGGAAACCTCAGTCAACATTGTGAAAGTTCATAAGTTCCGAGATGTTGCAGATCAATTACGGGTCCACTACCTTAAAATACAATGTACTTAGTTTCATTTGCCTTCACAGTTTTGACAGCAATATTAATAATGCCAGGGTTGGCACTTGTCCTTTCTGAATATTTTCTCCCATCAGATGTTATGGTATTACAAGTTCAAGAAAAAACAGGGCTCTTTTGTTAGCCGTTGCAATTTGTCTGAAAGATTGTTAAAAGTGTCCTAAAATCCCTTTAAAACAAACAAACAAAACAATATTACATTGCCCATACACAATCAATTATATTTTCAATCAACAAAAGTTTTAAAGAGCCTGTTCGTGACATTTCCAACAATTTGAAATATTAGTGAGGTGCAAACAGTAGTGAGTAGTGTAGATAGTCACATAATGTAAATATAATATTCCTGATGGTCTACAGATACTTTGAGACCTTATCTATATGTTTATAGGCAGTTACAATGGGGTACTTTGGTGTGTTATCTCCCTTGTTTGCTCTGTGGATTAAATCAGAGGTGTTCCAAAATCGTTAGCGGTCCTTTTAGAAATTTTCCTTGGATTTTATCCATAGTTTCTTTGGAGAAGTTGTAAATTTTATTTTTATATTTACAAAATACTTATTTATATAATTCGTATTTATGATACAGTTTTCAAGAGCAAAGAAAAAAATAGATATTCATTTTACGTCAAATGTATCTTATATGTGCAATATTTGATTTAGAGCTTATCTTTAAATCTTACAGTGCAAAGAAAATAAGGATAAAACCCAAGGTTCCCATTGATTTGGACCCTTCCTCCTTTGGGAGTATTTCAAGGGAGATAACCAACAGATATCCCTCATTGTTTTCGCGCTTAGCCATCGATTTGAAACATTAACTTCACACAAATTTCAAATGATTGTATATAATCATAGTTGTATTGATATATTTTTTGTTTTGAATATTTTCAGCCTGTGGAAAGTGTTGTCACAACATATGTTTAGAAGCAACACAGAACACGTGTAGTCGAGACAGAACAGAAGAACAGACAACCTATGAAAAAAGCATTGTAAGTGATGTTAACATTTGTCATGCTGAATAAAGTTTGGCTAAAAATTTCATCAAAATCAAAGGTCAATTTTTGTTTGAAAAACTATCTATTGTCTATTGACAATTCTGGTTACAAAGTGAGAAACAGATGGTGTAGACTTACATCAGACTGCACATATGTGCAGGCTGATGTTGGTCTATAGCTCCTGCCAATGCAGGAATATTCCAGGTTCAGCATGACAAGGGTTAATATTTGGCTGATGGAGTTATTATATGATGTACCTAGCAGGAGTGGAATGACCCAGTTTATATTTTTGATATTACACAGGTGTTATTACACTAGTGGAATAATTATGCAAATAGGCTAAGAAAGATAGCAATGTTATATTTTTTGTCGTTAAATATAGCCGCCATCATAGCGCAGTTGGTAGCGCGTCGGACTGTCAAACTAGAGGTCACGGGTTCGATCCCCGACGGCGGCACTCATTCTTTCCGACTTTTTGTCTCTCACCAATGGGTCGATAATCGTAGATCTATGTGAGATAGCAGCTGGAGGCTAGGAAAGAATGTGATGGTAGTACTGGCGTGAGAAATACCAGGAATCCATTGTTAGGTGCTCCAGCGGCAGCAATATAACTGAAATAATGTTGAAAGCGGCGTTAAACCCCATTCAATCAATCAATTGTTGTTAAATAAGATGTCATTTTTCAAACAGTGTTATATGTAAAATAACTTCAATTGATACATTTCCTGAATTTTCTCATTTTATAGCTAAAATTCAGGGTATATTATAAATAGAATATTCAATTTGTTCTAATGAAATACAGAATTTATTAAACTTGTCATCTAAAACATAAAAAGACCTGATAAAGAATAGATTTAGATTGTCAACTGTAATCAAGAGGGGCAGTTTTCTTGTAATATGGTACTGTATTTCTCTTAATAAAGGCTCTCCAGGGCTATCCATAACATGGTCAGGGAGCTATGCATTTTCTGATTTAAAACAATCATTAAAATTGGTGTCTCTTAGGCCTTTTTCCCTTTAATTTGAGATGATTGTTTGGAGGAAATTCATCTCAAATAAGAGAAGAAAATTCAAAAAAGGTCCTAAAATTTAGGCATTTGAGGTGGGGGTTCCTTATACAAAATGTAGGGGTACTTCTATTAGGGAGGGCGCTATTATTAGGAAGAAATACTGTATTTAAATCCAAAAATCTGTTTAAAAACTATTCCTATAGTTCTGCCCTGCATTCAAGATGACAAAATGGTGCAAACTGTATGAAAATTATACCCCACTTTGCATGTGCCTTTGTGTGCAAAGCAGAGTATAATTTTCAAACAGTTTGCGCTGTTAAATCATCCTTAATACATTGCTGTTTCTTTAGATGAAATTTTCCTCCCAAAGTACAAGGCCAGTTTAAACCTATTCAGACCAGAATGATTCCTTAGGTGGTCTCATCAAATTTGACAAGTTCTTCTGTCCTTTTCAAGGTTTGACTACAATGAAATGGCAGGTAATCTCTTAGGGAAGGATCTTAAAGTCATTGAACTCCATATTTGAGACAAACAGCAATGTCTTTGACTTATAGAACTTGTTTGTTTGATATTTTCATAATATTGTATATTCACTATTGCTTAAAATAAAGCTTGTCAAAAGCTCTAAGCCAAGGATTGGTTTGATTTCAAGTTTATAAACTTTGAATGGTTCTGCATCTAAAAAATTGGGGGTATTTTGTGTTACTACTGTTTGTCCACATGTCTGTCCATCTATATGTCTGTCCATCCATCCCTCTGTCTGCAATATTTAAGAAAAAAAAAAAAATAATGTTAGCAATTTCTTTGAGCTTGAAATGCATATGATAGGTATTGTGATGGATCTCATTGATACAATTCTTTAGATATCAAGGTCAAATCATCTGGCAAGTTCAAGGTCATCTTTCAGAGTAAAATGGTAATACTTAATTAAAAGCTTAGCATTTTTTAAATCTTGCCTATTCAAATCACAGAATTGATTTTTAAATGGCTAAGTGTGAAACAGTTATAACTGCTTATATGTTTATCGGCAGTTACAACTGTTTTGCACTGAGCCATCTATTTGTAGCATCACTGTAATAAAAGCACATCGCTTTCTAATGGAAATGTGATTATTGTAACATAACCCAGGGTTCTGTTAGGGCTTTTATGGTATTTGTCACTCTTATCAACCTGTTTTCCTTAGTGTAGGCATAGGCATTTGTGGTAAACTAAACTTTTACTACAAATGCTATATCTAATTTATCATTGAAGATATTTGCTTGAAACTTAGTATATGTATTCAATATCATAAGAACAATCAGTACTATCAAGTGGGATAACCCTAATTGCATATTTGTATAAATCATACCCCATTTTCAACTTAGAATAATTCACTCTCTATCAAGGACCTGCTACAAGTGCATAGCAGCCCTATGCTGCAGTCTTGTTATATTGTGGCTGGAAATGGATACTATAGCTGTAAAAAGTTCAGGTGAACTGAAAACTAAATCTGCATCATCACTAAGTGGGGTGAGAAAGTAAAATTAGCAAATTCACAAAAAAATATGTGAAGATTGACTGAGAAGTGATTATCTCCTTCATTGAAATACCATGACATATTAGTTTTCATTGAAACCTCTATACAGGTACTAGTCAATGTGAATGGTCAAAAAAGTCAGCTAATTAGATGTTTAGATATGTTTTCAGGCTTTCGTTCAGTACTGAATAATTCCTTGACCTATTATCAGACGACACAAAAATAACTTAGACTGGCCTTAATTCAAAGAAGTAGAAGACAACAAATTTAACTCCATGAGATTTTAGATTATTGTTAGGTTTTGGAGACAAAAATATGGGTGTCACATCAATAAAAAAATAAGCTTTTATCAAGCAAATTCTTAATGTCCTCTTTGATTTTCTCAAACTTTTTATCGCCAGTGGTGTCACATAAATGTATTGTCTGGTCTATGTTTTTTCCTCCTGCTAATTAGTAATAATTTTGAGTTTAGCATGACAAGGTGTAAGATATAGAGGATAATCGTTTGTTTAAGTGTAAGATTGATTTTTTTGTTTTTCACGAAATGAAATATTAATCGACCTTACTCAAAAAACAAACGATTATTCTATTTCTTTAATGCAAAAATGAGACAAAATGTGAATTTTCTAGGACATATTTTCCTAAAGCTTGTCATTTTGCGCGTGATTGCTATGCAACGTTTATTGTGACGTCACTTATTTCGCCCCACATAGATGACGTCAGATAGGATGAAATGCACAAAAGCAGGGATTAAGTTTTTGATAATTTCACTGCTTTTGCGATGAGTTTATCAAGTGATAATCTACCGTCATTTCTCAATAAACCACCGAAAAGCATTAAAGATAAGAAAAGAGTAGCTGCTTCAGCCACTGGGATTATACGCAGCAATATTGTTAACCCTTGTCATGCTGAAAATATTTTAGCTAAAAAATTTTATCAAAATCAAAGCAAAAAGCACTGAAAGTTCCAACTGTAGATCAATTTTTATTTGAAAAACTAAATCTATTGACAATTCTGGTTTGAAAGTTAGAAACAGGTGGTGTAGACTAACATCAGACTGCATATATGTGAAGGCTGATGTTTGTCTATAGCTCCTGCCAATGCAGGAATATTTCGGGTTCAGCATGACAAGGGTTAAAAGTAGCATTCAATCAATCAGACAAGAATTGATCAAGATAAGGCATACTTTATTTCAACCAAAGGGGAAGTAGCCACTTGAAACAATATTCCACATAGGAAACAATTTGCAGAAAATAGCTTCCTGGGCAGGTCCATTTTGACACCAAGATACCTAATTAGGGCTCCATTTTGTTGATACTAAATTAAAACTTTACTGAAATTTATTATTTGGGTAAACTAATTATTTCTTGTGTAATGCAGCGCGAATAAAAATCTTATCATTGTTTCTCTCCACTCAGTCCTGGGTTCTGGATGACATAATGGTGCAAACTTTTTCAATTTATGCCCCACTTTGCACCTGCACTTGTGTGCAAAGAGGGTGGAAATTTGAAAACGGTTTGCACTGTTTTGTCATCCTGAATGAAGGTCAGGTGTATGAATAGGTACTGCAAGTGTTTAACCCTTTCCTGTTTTACAAAATTTTGGACTTGTCCAATTTCAAAGGTTTTGCAGACGAAAATTCAAAGTGGATTTAATTTGAAAAATAACCATTCAGTAGGGTGGAAAATAGTGTGGAAAAAGAAGAAATTGCTTATCAGAAGCAATTTCTTCTTTTTTCACAATGTTTTCTCAATAATAAAATCACAGGCACGTAAAAAGCAGGGATTAAACAGCATAGGGTTAAAGTCGTTAGTCAAAGTGCTGTGGCAGCCAAAGGCGCAGTATGTGTTGCAGCCAACCTGCAATTCAATGAAAGTAGTCATTTGAATATGTTTGCTGTAATACTAGACCATAAAACCAATTTCAACTTCATCTTGTTACACAATTACAAATATTTCAAGAGCTTTGTGCAAAAATATTGTAATTACTATATATTAATTTACAATATTTTAGAGCTGGCCCTTAAATTCATCCTCCATTTTCTTTCATATCAAGGGACAAAGATTTTACAATCAAATTTTTGTTGTTCACTCAATGAAAAAATAAAAAGATATCTAATCTACTCTAGTACAAAAAGTGCAAATACCGTGTATTCTCAATAAAACCATATGTTGCAGGTACTCATTCTTATCATCTTTTTGAGACAATACCAATATATACCAACTACATATTAGGGTTTGTGTTATAATTATTGAAATACTTTGATCTTTAATCCAAAATTCCCCCTCTATTATGTAGCTATGGGTAAATATTGAAAAGCCTAAAAAGTACTTTGAGCTGACCCTTAGATTCATCTTCTACATTTAATTTTCAGCCTCTTGACCAGTGGACGGTTCAGAATGTGATAGATTTAATGGCAGCGTTGAACTTATACAGATACGCCGAACTCTTCAGGGAACAAGGCATCACAGGGAAACATTTAGAACAGATGAACGAACAAAAATTAACGGTAATTATTTCCCACAAGTACAAATTATTTGATTAAAGGCCCTTTAAAGTCTTTCAGAGCTTGGAGAATTTAAGTTTATATCTACAATTAAAAAAACAACCGTCATCTTGTAAACAAATGGCAAATAGCAATCAAATGCAGCAACATATGATAATGATTGTCTATAAATAGAGTTTTAGTGTGCACAATTTTGGCCAAAATTTCATGAATCCAGCCCTGGGTTCAGGATGACAAAATGATGAAAACAGTTTTCCAATTATACCCTGCTTTGCATGTGCATATGCATGCAAAGCAGGGTATAATTGGAAAACTGTTTGCATCACTTTGTCATCCTGAAAGCAGGGTTGATTAGAATGTTTGTCAAGTCACAATCATACATTTGTCTGACAAAGAAATGTCGCAATGCCAATCATTGGAAAAGGGGCATTTCTTTGCTTAGTCTTAAGGGGCCAAAATTTTTATCAGATCTTCTTGAAAATTGGTTAGGATGTACAATTAGTATATTAGTATATATTAGTATATAGTATTAGTATATATTTTGAAAATAGAAATGTTCAATTGAAAAGTATGGAAAAGAAACTTACATAACACCTTTCTTAAGTATAGAATGATATTCATATACTGAATATTTTAAGGTAGTGAATCCATAATAGTTCTGCAACATTTCGAAACTCATGATCTTTCACAATGTTGACCAAGATTTTCTAATGATACCATTAGGCAACCTCGATAAACATTGTTAAAGTTCATTGCTTCCGAAACAATGGGGTACTATTACAGATCCACTACCTGAAGCACTAAAATCTTGATAGATATTAATGAATAGCATGCATACTGCTATTGTACAAATGTATGATCAGTTGTAAAGTTTTAGTTCATGTTCCCAGATAACATGATACTTAGGTGAGTGATGAGGGCCATTTCTGCCCTCTTTCATTATAGTCAAACTTGTTTCAAGGAACTACTACAGTGACCGTCAAAAAGCGGTTGTTTAAAAAAAATGGCCGCTTACTACATGTTTTGTTAACACGTAAGAAACATATTTTTTTATTAGCTCACCTGAGCACATCGTTCTCAAGGTGAGCTTTTGTGATCATTGAATGTCCGTCGTGTGTCGTGCGTCTTCTGTCGTCCGTCGTCCGGCGTCAACAATCTTAGTGTTTACATTCTAGAGGCCACAAATATGGCCCAATCTTCATTAAACTTGGTCAGAATGTTGGCTAGGTCACAAGGATGAACCCTATTGAAAATGGGAAGGATCCATGCCATATCAAGGGAAAAGGGGCCTTGAAGACAATTTTCTTGTTTACACTCTAGAGGCCACAAACATGGCCCAATCTTCATTAAACTTAGTCAGATTGTTGGCCAGGTCACAAGGATGAACCCTATTGAAAATGGGAAGGATCCATGCCATATCAAGGGAAAAGGGGCCTTGAAGACAATTTTCTTGTTTACACTCTAGAGGCCACAAATATGGCCCAATCTTCATTAAACTTGGTCAGATTGTTGGTCAGGGCACAAGGATGAACCCTATTGAAAATGGGAAGGATCCATGTCATATCAAGGGAAAGGGGGCCTTTAAGACAATTTTCTTGTTTACACTCTAGAGGCCACAAACATGGCCCAATCTTCATTTAACTTGGTCAGATTGTTGGCCAGGTCACAAGGATGAACCCTATTGAAAATGGGAAGGATCCATGCCATATCAAGGGAAAAGGGGCCCTGAAGACAATTTTCTTGTTTACACTCTAGAGGCCACAAATATGGCCCAATCTTCTTGGAACTTGGTCAGATTGTTTGCAAGGTCACAAGGATGAACCCTTTTGAAAATGGGAAGGATCCATGCCATATCAAGATAAAAGGGACCTTTATGACAATTTTCTTGTTCACACTCTAGGGGCCACAAATATGGCCAGATATCCAAGGAACCTGATAAGAATTTTTGGCCAGATCTCATGGACGAACCCTTTTGAAAATGGGGAGGATACATGCCATATCATGGGAAAAGGGGCCTGACAATTTATGTTTACACCCAAGTCTCTAGAGGCCTCAAATTTGGTTCAATAGTCATGAAACTTGGGCAGAATGTTGGCTAAGTAACATGAAACTGGTTTAGAAAAGGCTAGAAACTTATGCAGGGATCATAGGAATGGAATAATGTCTTTCTTTTCATAATCTATGGTCATTTATTGATCTTTAAAGCATTTAATTTTGCTAAGGGAGGACTCAAAGAGGCGAAGGTGAGCGATATAGGACCATCATGGTCCTCTTGTTGAATGAGCATATTATTGCGAAATTTTGAAAATCATGTATTGTTATAAATCAATAGAATTGTCTCAATGAGACAATTCAATGAGTTTTAACAACATAGGATTCATTTTCAATAACTTTTAATCCAACAATACCTTCTTTTCAGGATATTTTGAATTAAAGAAGGGGATTTTCAAAGCAGTCGCTTAATGAAAATGGTCACTTAATAGAGGTGGTTGCCTGAGCAAGAATGAACCTGGTTTTATTCTCACCAAATTGATTTTAGAAGTAAAAAAAAATATGTTATGCCTGAAATGGTTAGAGAGACAGAAAAGTTCCTATAGCAATGATTCAGCCTATTTGTTGAGGATGGGATTGCCAGAGATAATTGCTGGTCTTAAAAACTAATGACGTTATGATGAGGCTGTGAGCTCTATTGATTGTAGGATTGGTTCTGAAATTATTCTTCACACATTCATGATAGTTCTAAATAGCACTGACCAAAGGCCTTCATGTATCTATGCCCCTGCATCATATGGGGAGCATATTATTCTACTGTTGCCCACTTGTTTGTCTATCTGCACAAAAGTTAACCTGCAAACTAAACATTTTCCTCTAGCTTAATTACTTATGCACTTTTTTGGCATGGAGATTCAGCAATAACCAATGAAAATGCTTTTGGCACGGAGATTCAGCATTAACCAATGAAACTGCTAGAATTTTCTTTGCAGTATAATAATAAATGTTTTGGTCCTTAACAAGGTCAAGGTCACATTATCAAGGTTGATATTCTAGAAAAGTAGGGTGTGCATTAGTGATGGGACGATGATCGATTATAATCGAAAATCAGTTGGTTTGCCCTTCCGATTACGATTATCGACTAAGAAATTTCACAATCGATTGTAGTCGGCCCGGAACGTGTTTTTTACCGAACATTTGGTCCAGGAATATAACAGTCTCAATGCAATTAGCAGTTTATATAATCCTGGCTAGAAACAAAATAGCGGATGAAAACAATAATATTCTTGAGGATCAAGAGGTATTTCCTTACCCCCATCATGGCGAAGGACCGTCAGACATGTCGAAAAAAATCCTCTTGGTCCGGTAAATTTTACCATATCGTTGGTCCAAAAGTCTGACGCTATTTTGTGGGCAAAAAAATAATTTAACAGTAAATCCTGTCTTGCACTTAAGAAAACACTATCCTGGACATCTTTCTCACGAAAACAAACATTTTTTCTTAAACTTTACATAGGTCTAGATTCCGTCTCTAAACACTTCCTTTACGACTTTCGGCGCCCCTAGAAAGCGAAAATTCTCTTCCATAAAATGTACCTATTTAGAGGAAGAAAAGATGATTTTAGGACCCAATTTAGAAAGAATTATTGGTAGCTAGTCTTATTTTACCTGAATTTTTCGTATTTTTCCAGTATTAAAAGCACACAGACTAAAATAATTTTCTGCTTATTCGTACCCAAGAATGTTCGACCCATCAAATTATGTCTTGTTATTTTTAATGAAAACCACAAATGACTGTAGCCTTTTGACTTGAAAAAAGTTAAAAAAACATTTCTTTTAATAACTCTGTTAATCTCCGAATCTCAGCTTTTAAATCAAAGCACTGAAAACACTGGGAGGACTTTTGACAACCTAGTTAGGCCTATAATGTTACTGCTAGTTAATCTTTATGAGGAAAGAAAACAGTTATGATACAATTTGACCCCTAAAATGTTCGGTCTGACAGGTCTTTCTTCAGTCTGACAGTTTATTAAGGTTTGTTAGGCCGACTGACAGTTTTTCTGGACCCTTGCCATGTCTGTTACCCAGGTGGTTGGAAGTCAAAAGTTTGCCGATGTTTTTTTGGCTTCTACAAAAAACATTGTTATCCATAATCACTTTTGCATTTTGATAAAAATAGAAACGAAAACTGGGGAAACATTTGGTGAAAGCAAGAAATAGAGTAATTATTGACAAGTAATGATCCTGATCTATGACCATAATCAAGAAGATACTGGTTTACAGCTTTCTATCTAAGTGTCCAACCAACTATCCATCTGACCAATCTCTGACAATCTGTCTATGGTGCTGATTTCAAATTGTTTGGATAACATTTTGGAAAAAGAATCTAGCATTTCTTCTTTTCTCAAGATATATATTGCCCTATTTGGCACTGATGTTTCACATTTTATACAAATACACACGTAACTACAACTTCTTGTTCAGAGAGGGGATGAGGGATGTAAAAATTGGTAAGACTAAAAATATGCAAAAACAATGAACATTTTCCAATTTTCTTATAGACATAAACAGTTTCAATAACAAATTCTCAAGCCTTAAATCATATCAATTAAGTAATGATGCATAGATATTGCAATTTAAGATAAATTCAAATGTAGTCTTGTAATTCCAAAGGATACAAACAGATGATGCGGTACTTTTTTGATATCAATGAAACCGATTATATAATCGATCATTAGTTGATTAATTCTTCTGACTAAAAACCGATAATCGATTATGATTTCAAACCGATTGCCCAACACTAGTGTGCATGAGTGTGGCCTAGTTATGGCAAGATCTTTATGATTGGGAATGATAAGCTAACTTTAAGCATGTATGAAACAAGGGTAGCAAGATATGATTTTTGCAAAAAAATGTCCATTGCAGGAGAAACATAAATAAAACACAGTAGGATGCCTATGAGCGTGGCATGGTTGTGGCGAGATCTTTATGATTAGGAACTAAATTTTAGCATGTACAAAACAAGGGTAGCAAACTCCAAGCCAAGATGAATTGGGTAAATATGTTGTAAGAAAGCCATGTACTGGTAAAAATAAACAACATAAAGACATAATTTTCATTTTTGATTCTAACCTCAGGTGATTTAACTTATATTCTGATTTACTTCAAAGCTTGGGATGATACAGAATCCTTTTTCAATCACTGTCTCTCAATTTGTGACAACCTATTTCCCAAAATATTCTCCAATAATGTCAATTTCATGATGAAGTGTCATGTTTGTGGTGTGAGATACCCATATTAGGTCAGCTGAAGTGTTCGCTGTATTGATTGCCGAGGTTGACCTCCTTTTGGCTTACAATTCTGATCATGGAATCTATTCATGGTAAAGGCTGCTGGCTTTTACCAATAATGTGTCTTTAA
The DNA here is from genome assembly GCA_948146395.1 of Fragum whitleyi. Lineage (NCBI taxonomy): Eukaryota > Metazoa > Mollusca > Bivalvia > Cardiida > Cardiidae > Fragum > Fragum whitleyi. The sequence goes on from OX411548.1 coordinate 69,289,989, forward strand.
CATCTGTGGGGTTTGACCTACTTCATATTGCATCCTTCATCCTGTTACTGCTGCGTTCTATGGTTTCTGTTGAAAATTTTGAGAAATTATTAAAATTATTTTATAGTTTGTTTTGAAACCATTTTTACACTCTAGTACATTACACTAAACCTTGGATCATCAAGTCTCATGTCTTATGTTATTACTTGACACCATATGAAGCTAAAGCATCTAATATGGTTGCAGGAACCATTTGTTTAAGGATAGTTAAAAAGTATGGATGCAGTAACCATCAGTTCATAGGTAGTAAGATTATACTGATGAAGTAACCATCTGTTTATGGATAGTAAAATGATATGGTTGCAGTAATCATCTGTTCATGGATAGTTAAATAACATGGATGCAATAAGCATGTGTTTATGGATAGATAAATTATTAGGTTGCAGTAACAATCTGTCAATAGATAGTTAATTAATATGGTTGCAGTAATTATCTGTTTATGGATAGTTAAATATCATGGTTGCAGTAATTATTTGTTTATGCTAGGATAGATGAATAATATGGTTGTAGTAATCATCTGTTTATGGATAATTAAATAATATAGTTGTAGTAATTATTTGTTTATGGATAGATAAATAATGGGGTTACAGTAATCATCAGTAAATGGATTGTTAGATGCTATGGTTGCAAAAAGATTGATTAACCATCTGTTTAATGATATTTGAATAACATAGGTGTATTACCTTCTGTTTATGGATATTTAAACACTATGAATAGTTATTAGCTCCACTGGCTGAAAGCCACTGGGGCTATTGTCATGGCGTTGTGTCCGTCGTGCATGCGTCCGTCCGTGTGTGCGTCCGGTCGTAAACTTTTCTTTAAAAATCTTCTCCTCAGAAACTACTGGATGGATTTCAACCAAACTTCACAGGAATGATCCTTGGGTGACCCTCTTACAAAGTTGTTCAAGAAATTTTGATCCAATGAAAAACATGGATTTAATGGGCGTGGCTAATTTCCAAAAATGGTAAAAAGTGAGTTTTCTCAGATTCTAATCAATGGATACCAATTAAATTTTACATGAATGATCCTTGGGTGACCCTTTATCAGTCTACAGAAAATCATTGTAATCGGATGGAAAATATGCATTTTATGGGCGGAGGTCATTTCTCTATATGTTATATAGTGGAAACTTTGAAAATCATTTTCTCAGAATGTAACTGATGGATATCAACCAAATTTCACTCAAATGATCCTTGAGTGACCCTTTATCAGTCAACAAAAAATCATTGTGATCAGATGAAAAATATGCATTTTATGGGCGGAGGTCATTTCTCTATATGTTATATAGTTGAAACTTTGAAAATCATTTTCTCAGAATGTATGGATATCAACAAAATTTTACTGAAATTATCCTCGAGTGACCCTTTATCAGTCTACCAAAAATTATTTTGATTGGATGAAAAACATGGATTTTATGGGCGGAGGTCATTTCTCTCTATGTTAGTTGAAAATTTGAAAATCATTTTCTCAGAACCTGATTTTTGGATATCAGCTAAATTTCACTGGAATGATCCTTGAGTGACCCTTTATCAGTGTACCAAAATTTATTTTGATTGGATGAAAAATTTACATTTTATGGGTGGAGGTCAATTCTCAAAATGTTCAATAATGGAAACTTTGAAAATCATTTTCTCAGAATGTAACTGATGGATATCAACCAAATTCCACTGGAATGATCCTTGGGTAACCCATTATCATGCAGCCAAAAATTATTTTGATTTGATGAAAAATATGTCTTTTAATAGCAGAGGTCATTTCTCTCTCTGTTATATAGTTGAAACTTTGAAAATCATTTACAAGAATTTCAAGCCTGTGGAGCGACTCAAGCCATTCATGGCTTTCTAGTATGATTTGGTTGCAGTAATCATCTGTTTATGGATAGTTAGATGATATGGATGCAGTTACCATCTGTTTATTGATAGTTTGGTAATATAGTTGCAGTAGTCATCTGTTTATGGATAGATAAATAGTATGGTTTGCTGTTATCATCTGTTAATGGATATTTAAAAAATATGGTTGCAATAACCACTGTTTATGGATAGATGGATGATATGGATGCAGTAAATATTTTCAAGCCTATTCAAGATACAAGCCTCATATTTGGCGTGGTGATAGATCTTAATGATATATATCTGCTGATACCAAAGTCAAGGTCATGTGACAAGGTCAAGGTCATCTTTCAATGTCAAACATCTCAAAAACTTAGCTAAAAAACTTAACATTGCCAATATTTCAAAGCCCTTCCAAGATAAAAGCCTCACATTTGGCATGGTGATACATCTCGATGATATGCATCTACTGATACCAAAGTCAAGGTCATGTGGCAAGACCAAGGTCCAACTTCTCAAAACATTAACCAAAAACTTAACATTGCTTATATCTTTAACCCTATTCAAGGTTCAAGGCTCATATTTGGATTGATGATACATCTAAATGATATACATGGGCTGATACCAAAGTCAAGGTTATGTGACAAGGTCAAGATGGTCTTTCAAAGTCAAATAATTCAAAAACTTACCATTGCCAATATCTTCAAGCCTATATAAGGTACAAACCTTATATTTGACATTATGATAGATCTCAATAATGTGTATCTGTAGATACCAAGGTCAAGGTCATATGACAAGATCAAGGTCATCTGGCAAGGTCAAGCTTCTTTTAAACTTAACCAAAAATTGTAACATGTTCAGTTTATTCAAGCATTTTTTAGATGCCTTTCTCACAATTGACATGATCAAAGTTCTCAGTGATGTGCATCTGCAGGTATCTAGGACAAGGTCATGTTTAAAGGTCAAGGTCATCTATCAAGAACAAAAAGTTTGGAAAAAAATGTTGTTATGGGAGGCATTGTGTTTCACAGACTCATCATTCTTGTTATTTCAAGAATCCTCATACCTATGTCTTTCAAAACTTATATGTTGTATTGATAGTTTTTAAGTTGTGAGAAATGCACTGTATGGCTGTGCTTACTCTTGGCCATATATGGACACTGAGAATGGTCCAGAAAACAATTCTTTACATTGGATAGAGAGTTTCATGTGATCTATATAAAAGACAACCTAATAAATTTGTCCAGCATTGATGCCAGTGGACTCATTCAATCAGGCAAAAAATAGCATCACTACTCTAATATTGATATCTCACAATTCTTTACATTATGAGAGAACATAAACTTTAGCTGGTCCCAATTCACAGTGGTTGTAAAAGATAATTGATTTAGTTCTTTTTTATTAGCTCACCTGAGCTTGAAGAGTCCACTTGAACTATTGTGATTGGGCTCTGTTTAGCATTCTGACCTCAACATTTACCTTAGAATGCTCTCTTAAGGCCACATTTTGTCGACTCATTAAACTCATGAAACTTTGTCAAAATGTTAGTCTACATAATATCTTACATGCGATTTAAATTAGGTCAAGTTGGGTAAAAAGGTTTTATAGTTAAATCATTAAATAAATTTTTTGCACTCTAAAGCCAACATTCCTGCAGCCTGGTTTGCCTGGCAAGTAATGCATTGAGCTGTAAGTCCAAGGGTCATGACTTCGAATCCTGATGCAGCCACTTTTCATTTGACATTCAACCAAATAGTCAGTTTGGCACAATTCATTTGTCTAGACCAATGGGAAAATGATACCAATGGCGGTATGTAGAGCCAGAAGTAGTACTCGAGTACCTGGGTATCAGGTTGTGTAGCCTACTGCCCAGAGGCCTATTTTACTAAACATCTTACGATCATTTTTTACGTTAGAAAGAAATTAAGTTGCTTCTACAGTAGTAACTAAATATGGAATTCTGCCATGCATTATCCCATTGGAATCTTCTTTAAAAGACGATCCCAATGAGATATTGCAAGGCAAAATCTAACAATGACTGAAAACACCAGGTACGATTTGTGATTTTGACGTATGATCATTTTTTAGCTCACCTGAGCACAAAGTGCTCAAGGTGAGCTATTGGGATCGTAGAATGTCCGTCGTCCGTCGTCAGTCGTGCGTCGTCCGTCGTCCGTCGTGCGTCGTCCACAATTTCTTTAAACATCTTCTCCTCCTAAACCAGTGGGCCAATCTTGATGAAACTTGGCAGGGATGTTCCTTGGGTCAAGCTCTACCAAAGTTGTTCAAATAAATGAAATCCACCCTTAACTTTCCCTTTACCCTTAACAAAAGGGGTGAAAATATGAAAATCTTTAAAAATCTTCTTCTCTGAAACCAGATGTCAAAGAGCTTTCATATTTGGTATGTAGCATCATCTAGTGGACCTCTACCAAGTTTGTTCATATCAAGACCCTGGGGTCATACTTGGGCTTTGCCCGGGCCCAACCCTTTTTACATAGAATCAAGAGCGAAAATTTTATAAAATCTTCTTCTCTGAAACCAGATGGCAGACAGCTTTAATATTTGGTGTGTAGCATCACCTAGTCGACCTCTACCAAGTTTGTTCATATCAAGACCCTTGGGTCATATTTGGGCTTTACACGGGTGCATCCCTTTATCTCTTATGAGCACGAAGGGTAAAAAAACGAAAATCTTCAAAAATCTTCTTCTATGAAACCAGATGGCAGACAGCTTTCATATTTGGTATGTAGCATCATCTAGTGGATCTCTACCAAGTTTGTTCATATCAAGACCCTAGGATCATATTTGGGCTCCATCCGGGCGCAACCCTTTTTACATAGAATCAAAGAGCGAAAATCTTTTTAAATCTTCTTTAATCAAAACCAGAGGACACACTGCCTTCATTTTTTGTATGTAGCATCATCTAGTGGGCCCCTACCAAGTTTGTTCATATCAAGATCCTAAGATCATATTTGGGCTCCAACCGGGCGCATCCCTTCAGCTCATCTGAGCACGGTGGGTGAAAATAGGAAAACCTTCAAAAGTCTTCTTCTCTGAAACCAGAATGCAGACAGCTTTCATATTTAGTATGTAGCATCATCTTATGGACCTCTTTAAAGTTTGTTCATATCAAGACCCTGTGGTCACATTTGGGGTCCACCCGGGTGCATCCCTTTTTACATAGAATCAAAGAGCAAAAAGGCATATCTGTCTTGCTCTCCGCTGAAAATGTTCCATGGTATTGATCTTTGATTATCTTCTTTTTGACATCTGCCTATCTAATAAATGTGATGTCCCAGGGGTCAAAGAGACTCAGGTGAGCGATCTAGGACCATCTTGGTCCTCTTGTTTGTAAGAAGTTAAGTAAAACAGGCCGCAGGTTCTGTATCATTACCCATTTCCCGACTATTGTATAAACACTATATGCCTTTTGTGGAAAAAATTAGAAAAGAATTGAAGACTGTTCAAATTGTTTTCAATTCTTTTCTGAAGTTGATTTCCAGATGGTCCTACGGACTTATGTATTATTTTGAGAGTCTTGTCTGCTAGCTCACAGACTGGCAAGATCTTCATCCCTCAGTACCATGTTTGTATATACAGGGATGGGGAAATACACATTTTTATGCCCCCACATCGATAGATCGGGGGCATATTGTTTTACTCGTGTCCGTCTGTCTGTCTGTCCGTCTGTCTGTCCGTCTGTCTGTCTGTCCGTCCGTCTGTCCGAAAACTTAACCTTGTCAATATCTTCAAGCCTATTCAAGATACAAAGCTCATATTTGGCATGATGATAGATCTCAATGATCCGCATCCGCTGGTACCAAAGTCAAGGTCATGTGACAAGGTCAAGGTCATCTGTCAAGGTCAAACGTCCGAAAACTTAACCCGAAAACTTAACCTTGCCAATATCTTCAAGCCTATTCAAGATACAAAGCTAATATTTGGCATGATGATAGATCTCAATGATCTGCATCCGCTGGTACCAAAGTCAAGGTCATGTGACAAGGTCAAGGTCATCCGTCAAGGTCAAACTTTAACCTGAAAACTTAACCTTGCCAATATCTTCAAGCCTTTTCAAGATACAAAGCTAATATTTGGCATGATGATAGATCTCAATGATCTGCATCCGCTGGTTCCAAAGTCAAGGTCATGTGACAAGGTCAAGGTCATCCGTCAAGGTCAAACTTTGAAAAAAAATGCCGTTACGGGGGCATTCGTGTTTCACAAACACATCTTGTTTCTACTTGTCCCTGAGCAAGTAATAGATGATTTTCTACTTGTCCAGGATCAAAATGGACTTGTCCGCAAAAGAAATAAAATAGATAAAATTTGAGAAATATTGTATATAAAGAGGAAAATGCTGAAACCGAGCATTTTCCTCATTTAAAACATTGATTTCTACCCTGTGCCTTAAATTTTATGCTTATAAATTTCATAGATTCATTTTGTGCCATTTTAAGATTTGCCCTTGTAATGACGTGTCCTTGGACAAGTTGCCTTAAAAAATGTACTTGTCCGTAGGTAGAAAAGCCCATGTCAGACAAGTCGGGCATAGGAATTGCACACCCCTGATATACAAGCCCCTATTATTGAAGTCCAAGATCTGTCTGTATTTTATTGAAGAAAAAAATTAGCCGCTTTCATTGCACAGTTGGTAGCCTGTCGGACTGTCAATCTAGAAGTCCCAGATTTGATCCCCTATGGCTGCTCTCATTCTTTCCGACTTTTTGTCTTTCACCAATGGGTTGATAATCGTAGACCTACACGGTATGTGAGATGGCAGCTGGAGGCCCAGAAAGGATGTGATGGTTGTACTGGCGAGAGAAATATCAGGAATCCATTGTTAGGTTCTCCAATCCCTGGGATATTACTGAAAAAATGTTGAAAGTGGATATAAACTCAATTCAATCAATTAATCGGATTCATGCAACCTCATTGAGTGACAAGGGTATATTGTTCGTCTGTCAGTGTATCTTTCATTCTATTTTTCTGTATAACTGTCTGCAAAGACTTCAGCTTAGAACTGAACAGTCTAAACATTTTTCCACAACATCATAAAGATTCAAAATACTGTACTCTTATCTGGCAAAAAAAGTTCCTCTCTTCAATTGCCATTGAAGGTCAAGGATATCTCAGGTCAAGGTTATAAATAAAGGTCAATCCAAATTTAAAACGAGCAGGGCGTATGTATGCCAACACTCCACTGCAGGTGCTAGATAGTGGATAATGCAAAAAAATCTAAGTTGAAAAGGGGAATAACTCTTACAAAATGCTTTTGTAGGTAAAATTTCTGCATTGAGTGTCTTGAAACTTGGTCAGATCGTTTTTCTAAAAGAAATGTCAACTGAGTGTAAAAATGGGTCAAATCTTGTTAGAAACTACTTCAAGGGCTCAAATCAATTTTCTAAAAACCTTAGTTTTGGCTATATCTCCTTCAACAACTCTTAGCTAGAGTTTACTGTACTGTATTTCTTCTAATAAGAGTTGTTTCTTAGATCAAGTCAAACCTCACAAGTTTGAACACCTTTCGGTCCGACTTATTTGTCAGAGCAATTGTTAGTTTGGCCAATCCTATGATCTGTTAAAGTACCAGAAGATACGAAAGTGTCATATCCTTAAGGTAGTGAACCAATAATAGTTCCCCACAAATGGTTGTTTAGAGGAAATTCATCTCAAATTAGAGAATTTAGGCATTTGAAGTGGGTTTTCTTTGTAAAAAATGTAGGGGTCCTACTATTAGGGAGGGTGCTGTTATTAAAGGAAATACAGTAGGCATTTAATGTCATTATGTTACAATGTTTAATCTTTGTTTCCTCTGAAGGTTAAATATTCTTGGAATCTTGCCAGGGTGGTATGCATTTTTTTTTTTTTTTTGCATAGGGTAAAGTATTTAAACCCGAAAACACCCATTGATGTAAAGGATGGATTAGTGCACCCAGACTTATGTAACCTAGTTCTAGCCCAGAAAACTGTCTGTGGATTTCTCTAGAATCAATATTTCACACTCTCTCACCTTGGTTTCTTCACATCTCATCAAAGAAAACTTTTTTTCCTGGAACAGACATTTTTTCTGGCAATTTCGCTGAAAAATTGTTCAGGAGTGTCTTTCATACAAGACAAATGTCATTTCTGTGTGAACATAATTGTCTTTGTCGCCTACTTTAGTTATGTTTCAGTTGTGAATTTTAGTAGTTGATATCAAGTACAAAACACTTATCTAAATGAAAATTTACCATAGTGTAACTTCAGCATGACACTTTTAGGGTTATTATATTCTTTTAAAGAAATGCGTATACATGAATACATCAGAGGTAGAAAGCACCCGTCCATTGAGAAGGATGCAACAGGGAGTTTTATTATGCCCCACGTATCGAGAGAACAGCATATTGTTTTACTCATGTCCGTCTGTCTGTCTGTCCGTCCGTCTGTCCATCCGTCTGTCCGTAAACTTAACCCGAAAACTTAACATTGCCAATATCTTCAAGCCTATTCAAGATACAAAGCTAATATTTGGCATGATGATAGATCTCAATGATTCGCATCCCCTGGTACCAAAGTCAAGGTCATGTGACAAGGTCAAGGTCATCTGTCAAGGTCAAACTTTGAAAAAAATGCTGTTACGGGGGCATCTGTGTTTCACAAACACATCTTGTTATGGAGAAAATGCTGCTAAACATTTGCTTATCATGAAGCAAATGTTTATCAGCATTTTCTCCATAATAGTTTACTCATGATAAGCAATATCTGAGCTCAGTCTTTACACTGATAGGCTCCAACATCAGCAGCTTAGTGGTAGCATGAAGGACTATTATTCAAAAGGCCATTTTGACCCATATACGGGGGTTGTAGGATATCAAGTGGAAAAAAAACCACAAAAACATTTGCATGTTTAAAATGCTTCACATGCAGTTGCCTGTAAATTCTGATTGTCTGCAAGTAATTCCTATTCATGAAAATCATGGTATGAATTTTGCTCTTTGAAAAGATAATTATCGTCACTTAATGAAGGGTCATTGGACTTATAGTCCTTTGCCCCTAAGTTGGAGATTTAACAAATTATAGGGGAAATCCCTGCATAAAAAGAGCGATATTGCGACATATAAAAAAGTGTCATTTTTCATAACTTGGTGATTTTGTATTTGCTGAAATTTCAAGAAAATTAAGCTAATTTTATGGCATTAATTGACTTTATATAGGAAATAGTTTATATTGATTTGTTTTAGTTCAATTGTGACAAAAGCTTAAGCTTATATAATGGCTCTCGAATACTCAATCCTGATGGTTTCACGTCCCTGAGAGAGAGGCAGTGGTTTAAAGCTATTGCTACCCAATTTAACAGGTTGGTGATCTTGGGCTGGCTATTAAGTGTTTTGCCCATAAACACACCCCGGCAACAGTGGGACTTGAACCACGGACCTCCAGTTCAGGGGTCGAGTGCATTTACTACTAGGCCACTGAGGCAGTCAATAGGAAATATTGATTATAGGAAATATAGGAAATAGAAACTGAAGGAAATCGGTGTGATGCCATAATTATAACAATAAAGAACTTTCTTTCTGCTGGCAATTCAAAAGGTTAAGAAGTTAAGAACATCATCCAAGGAATCCTAATATTATGTGGATTTCAAAATTCTTAATTACAATTAAGGAATCATTGTACTTTAGCAGTTTTCAGAAAAAAACGTCATAAAATAAGCCCTAGTGTCCTCATCGCAGCATGCAATTGTTGAGGTCATATTGTAACCTTTGTGCAAGAACATTTTTAGGATATCCCTGGTATTTCTTCAGGCATTCACTTGAAACTGAGCACATGTTATATTCATAATGAAAGGAGCCATCTCTTCAATCATGGGTGATTACTCGCAGCATTTATGTGATTTATTCCCCTTTTTATGCCTCCGTATCGAGAGATCGGGGGCATATTGTTTTACTCATGTCCATCTGTCTGTCCGTCCATCTGTCCAAAAACTTAACCGAAACTTAACCTTTGCCTTATCAAGAGATTGCTGTTACGGGGGCATTCGTGTTTCACAAACACATCTTGTTCCACTAATTTTTATGCAGTCAGACTGAAAGTCTGACTTGCATATAGTGGTCGTCGGCAATCGGATCCTCACAACACCGAATTCGAATAAATCCATGAGCGTGAAAAAGTAAACCCATTCATGATTTTTAGCCCGCGAAAATAATATCAGACTGAATGCCAGATGCCTAGATTTTTGTGAACAATTCCGATTTCAACTGGGCCATATTTCCGTATTACGAATTTGGACATCAAAATTCCGGGGAAAAAGGATTTGAACGGCGCAGGAAAGTAAACACGAAATCGAAAGTAGTCAGCGACCGTTTTTTAAAGGGAATGCAATAAGGACAATAGTCTTTTGGAGTTACTTCCCTTATTCAGACAGGTTTCTTGTTTGTTTTGAAATCCGGTGTTAGGGTTCTGCCAAGGCCACGCGATTAGAACTAAATAGTTGTAGACTGCGAATAAAAATCAAAAGGATAAACCCTACGTCGTGCCGAATCTTAAAATACGACATCGACGAAATCAGACTTCCGCGACGACCTGCCGTTTTGGCCTATTCCAAAATAAAAATCTTTATGGTACCCCGCACAGCGATTTGATAATCGGCGCTGTATTATCGGAAATCCAATAAATCGGGAACCATTCTATGTTTACACGTTTCTTTTCGAAGTAGATCAAGATTAAAGGCGATCAAAGACAATTTATTACTTTTTCGCCGGGTCTCTCGAAAAGAAAGAAAAGTAAATATAGAAATAGATTGATGAACCCGGGCCGATTTCACAGGGTCCACGTCCATATTACACAATCACCGGAAATCTGTCCCTCTGAAATTTTAGCAGACGAGCAAGTGACTTTTGCCGATCTAAAAACTAATTTAGTTACTAAAGAAAAGCGGGGTTTTCTCACCTACTTGCTTGACAGATATTACTGGCTTAAGTATGGTGAAAAACCCAACGTTATGTCTTGTTCATTTTGAATAAAAAAAGAGAATATCAGAGTTAGATAGTTAACAATATCATGTTTATTTGTTGACTTGAGTGCAATTTTTTTGGGCGGTTTTATGTCTGTAGTCATTTTCTGGTAACTCGGCATGAGTATTAGCCATCATAGGAGCTATCCCTATTATCAAGGTGGATGACGATGGAAGATATAAGAATAAAGCCCTCATTATTTTTATATTATTATTCTGGCCTTGTAGTAAGCATTGTCCCTCCAAGCAGTGCTCTTTTCATTAAAAGCAAGGGCTTTAAGCATGAATAAGGCAATATTTTGGAATGAAAGGTCAGAATAGAAGGCCAAAGATCTGACGTGTAAATTTTAGCCTTAGATTTTAGAGAATTTGTTATAATTGAAATATTTCAATACTCAAATATTGTTCCGTCCTGACTGCATTCAGGCCTTTCAGGCCTTTGATTTTTGTTTACAATCCAGCAACCAACAGCCAAATGCGTTGCTCTTGTTTGAATTTTAGACTAGCCAAAACTGGAAGATGATGCACCTTACAATTCAAGTTGGTGCATTTTTAAAGGGACAATTTCCATATTAAAAATATTCTTGGAACAGGAGAAATTGCTTGAAAAACAAGCAATTTCTTAAATTTAACAATATTTTTCCCATGTAGGAAATCAAAGAGATTTGTATTCCAAATCATAATAGGAATGAATTAAATCAAACAGCCGTTTCACAGAGCCACCAGGCTAGGTAAATGCACAAAATATATTTCATTCTACAATGAGCATTTTGTGAAAAAGTACTCAATTGAGAGATAATTTTACCCACTGACCTAACCAATCAATGATAGACAACTTTGATGGGCTTTTTCCACAATAGACAAGACAATATAGATTCTAATCTATGAAATCTTATCTATTATAGATAATAGACTTCACCATGTCAATACGTACATGTTCTACATCAAAATAGGGTGGAGTAGTGGCTTAATCTGGTGATCATGATCTATAATTCCCCCTTTTAAGCTTTCACAAAGATAATTTATGGTTCATTTGTTTCTGGTAAAAAAATCATGTTGGTTAGTTTGTACAAAATTTCATGTTATGAATTTAACGAAGAGCAATAACAAAAAAAAGGACATAAAGAGTCATGGTTCTTGTGCAGCGCACTTCTCCTCAAAGAGATTTATTAGCTCACCTGAGCACAAAGTGCTCAAGGGAGCTATTGTGATCGATCGTTGTCCGGCGTCCGTCTGTCCGTCTGTCCGTCACGGCGTCAACTTTTTCTTTAAACGACATCTCCTCCTAAACTTATGGGTCAAAATCAACCAAACTGGGCAGAAATATTCCTTGGGTGGTCCCTTATGAAAATTGCTCAAATGGAAAGGATCCGTGCCATATGACGGGAAAAGGGGCCTTAATGACAAATTTCTTGTTTTCACTCTAGAAGCCACAAATATGGTCCAATCTTCATGAAACTTGGTCAGAATGTTTGTTAGGTCATGAGGATGAAGTCTATTGAAAATGGGAAGGATCCGTGCCATTTCACAGAAAAAGCCGTCTTAATGACAATTTTGTCAACAATATCTTTAAACGACATCTCCTCCTAAACTTATGGGTTAAAATCAACCAAACTTGGCAGAAATATTCCTTGGGTGGTCCCTTATGAAAATTGCTCAAATCAAAAGGATCCGTGCCATATCACGGGAAAAGGGGCCTTAATGACAAATTTCTTGTTTTCACTCTAGGAGCCACAAATACGGTCCAATCTTCATGAAACTTGGTCAGAATGTTTGTTAGGTCATGAGGATTAAGTCTATTGAAAATGGGAAGGATCCGTGCCATTTCACAGAAAAAGCCGCCTTAATGACAATTTTGTCAACAATATCTTTAAACGACATCTCCTCTTAAACTTATGGGTTAAAATCAACCAAACTTGGCAGAAATATTCCTTGGGTGGTCCCTTATGAAAATTGCTCAAATCAAAAGGATCCTTGCCATATCACGGGAAAAGGGGCCTTAATGACAATTTTTTTGTTTTCACTGTAGAAGCCACAAATACGGTCCAATCTTCATGAAACTTGGTCAGAATATTTGTTAGGTCATGAGGATGAAGTTTATTGAAAATGGGAAGGATCCGTGCCATTTCACAGAAAAAGCCGCCTTAATGACAATTTTGTCAACAATATCTTTAAACGACATCTCCTCTTAAACTTATGGGTTAAAATCAACCAAACTTGGCAGAAATATTCCTTGGGTGGTCCCTTATGAAAATTGCTCAAATGGAAAGGATCCGTGCCATATCACGGGAAAAGGGGCCTTAATGACAAATTTCTTGTTTTCACTCTAGAAGCCACAAATATGGTCCAATCTTCATGAAACTTGGTCAGAATATTTGTTAGGTCATGAGGATGAAGTCTATTAAAAATGGGAAGGATCAATGCCATATCACGGAAAAAGGCGTCTTAATGACAATTTTGTCATTAATATCTTTAAACGACATCTCCTCCTAAACTTATTAGTTAAAATCAACCAAACTTGGCAGAAATATTCCTTGGGTGGTCCCTTATGAAAATTGCTCAAATGGAAAGGATCCGTGCCATACCACAGGAAAAGGGGCCTTAATGACAAATTTCTTGTTTTCACTCTAGGAGCCACAAATACGGTCCAATCTTCATGAAACTTGGTCTGAATGTTTGTAAGGTCATGAGGATGGAGACTATTGAAAATGGGAAGGATCCATGCCATATCACGGAAAAAGGCGCCTTAATGACAATTTTGTCAACAATATCTTTAAACGACATCTCCTCCTAAACATATTGGTTAAAATCAACCAAACTTGGCAGAAATATTCCTTGGGTGGTCCCTTATGAAAATTGCTCAAATGGAAAGGATCTGTGCCATATCACGGGAAAAGGGGCCTTTATGACAAATTTCTTGTTTAGACTCTAGAAGCCACAAATATGGTCCAATTTTCATGAAACTTGGTCAGAATGTTTGTTAGGTCATGAGGATGAAGTCTATTGAAAATCGGAAGGATCGGTGCCATATCACAGGAAAAGGCGTCTTAATGACGATTTTTTTGTTTACCCTCTAGAAGCCACAAATATGGTCCAATCATCATGAAACTGAAATGGGAAATAAATGGGAAGTATACGTGCCATATCACGGGAAAAGGGGCCTTAATGACAATTTTCTCGTAAGAGCTCCAAACGCTACAAATATAGTCCAATCTTCTTGAAACTTGATCAAAATGTTTGCCAGGTCACAAGAATGAACCCTGTTGAAAATGGGAAAGTTCATGCCATATCATAGGAAATGGAGTCTTAATGATAATTTACTTGAAATATCAGGTGAGCGATTTTGGGCCCTCAGGTTCCTCTTGTTGGTATATGAAGTTGATACAAATTGCATACTTTTCCAGTTATGCTCAAGACAAAAGGCCCCAATGGCGGCACTATTCTTCCAGACTATTTGTCTCTCAACAATGGGTTGATAATTGTAGACCTATCATAGACCTATGTGAGATAGCACCTGGAGGCTAGGAAAGGATGTGATGGTTGTACTGGTGAGAGAAATACCAGGAATCTATTATGAGGTGCTCCAGCTGCTGCGATTTAACTGAAAAAATGTTGAAAGCGGCGTTAAACTCCTATTATTCAATCAATCAATCTTGACGAAAGTTCCAAGGACAGACAGATTGACCTTAACAAAATGTAAAATGGTATACCCCCACTTCTTTCAGGGGAGGCATAATTGGATATTTGAAAACCTGTTAAAACAAGGGACACTACTATAAGCACAACTAATACAGCTTTTATCTCAGGTGAGCAACCAAGAGCCAGAAGTCCTCTCATTTACCCATTAAGCCCATATTAGTATATCGATGGTTCAGTGCAAAATAGTTGTAACTGCCTATATGTTTATAGGCAGATACAACTGTTTTGCATTGACAATTGAAATCCCTAACAAGAAATTTGTCTGAACAGCTTCTGTTAAAGAAGCTGATAGTGGACATTTCAAGGGGGTAGTGCAAGATTTAAGTGTAAGTCTTGTCATACTTGACCCAAATCCTGCTTTAGCAGGAGATATATCTATAGACAAAGATCAAACTACACATATGGGCACTCTGATTTTATTCTGATTTACCTTTTAAAACCAGAAAAATTTAAGAATAATACCTTTGAGATTACTACAGACTTACAATGAGCATTCAGTACTTTCAGCACTTTATTTCAATGCAGTTGTACAAAGTTTTTTAGCTCCACTGGCCAAAGGCCACTGAGGCTATTGTCATGGCGCTGTGTTCGTCATGTGTCCATTCGTAAACTTTTTCTTTAAAAATTGTCTCTTCAGAAACAACTGGATGAATTTCAACCAAACTTCCCAGGAAAAACCCTTGGGTGACCCTCTTTCAAAGTTATTCAAGAAATTTTGATCCAATGAAAAATATGGATTTAATGGGCGTGGCTAATTTCCAAATATGGTAAAAAGTGAGTTTTCTAAGATTCTAATTAGATAGATAGATAATCTTTTATTCCTCCAGGTATGAAGAGAACAACACAATAGAACAAACATCAAAGTGACATGTAAACAATACATAAAGGCATATGTACAATTAGAATAATATACATTTATACAGCACGAAGAAAAATGGTTATGCATTTTATTACTTGAACACGCTATTTTGACTTGTGATTGCAATAACAACTACCAGTCAAAAAAGCGATTCTATTTTTAAATGTCATTATACGCAAATATATATACAAAGTTAGAAGCCCAAGTCAATCTTTTTAGCTCACCTGAGCACGAAGTGCTCAAGGTGAGCTTTTGTGGTCGCGTGATGTCCGTCGTCCGTCGTCTGTTGTCCGTCGTGCGTCGTGTGTCGTCAACATTTACCTTGTAGACACTCTAGAGGCCACATTTTTTGCCCAATCAACCTGAAATTTGGTCAGAATGATTGTCTTGATGAAATCTCGGACAAGTTCAAAATTGGGTCAAGAGGGGTCAAAAATGAGGTCACGGGGTCAAATCTTAGAAAAACCTTGTAGACACTCTAGAAGCCATATTTTTTGCCCAATCAACCCGAAATTTGGTCAGAATGATTGTCTTGATAAAATCTCGGACAAGTTTGAAATTGGGTCAAGTGGGGTCAAAAATGAGGTCACAGGGTCAATTCTTAGAAAAACCTTGTAGACACTCTAGAGGCCACATTTTTTGCCCAATCAACATGAAATTTGGTCAGAATGATCATCTTGATAAAATCTCGGACAAGTTCAAAATTGGGTCAAGTGGGGTCAAAAATGAGGTCACGGGGTAAAACATTAGAAAAACCTTGTAGACACTCTAGAAGCCATATTTTTAGCCCAATCAACCTGAAATTTGGCCAGAATGATTGTCTTGATGAAATCTCGCACAAGTTTGAAATTGGGTCAAGTGGGGTCAAAAATAAGGTCACAAGGTCAATTCTTATGAAAACCTTGTAGACACTCTAGAGGCCACATTTTTTGCCCAATCAACCTGAAATTTGGTCAGAATGATTGTCTTGATGAAATCTCGGACAAGTTCAAAATTGGGTCAAGTGGGGTCAAAAATGAGGTCAAGGGGTCAAATCTTAGAAAAACCTTGTAGACACTCTAGAAGCCATATTTTTTGCCCAATCAACTCGAAATTTGGTCAGAATGATTGTCTTGATCAAATCTCGGACAAGTTCGAAATTGGGTCAAGTGGGGTCAAAAATGAGGTCACAGGGTCAATTCTTAGAAAAAAACCTTGTAGACACTCTAGAGGCCACATTTTTTGTCCAATCAACCTGAAATTTGGTCAGAATGATCATCTTGATGAAATCTCGGACAAGTTCGAAATCTGGTCAAGTGGGGTCAAAAATGAGGTCACGGGGTCAAATCTTAGAAAAACCTTGTAGACACTCTAGAAGCCATATTTTTAGCCCAATCAACCTGAAATTTGGCCAGAATGATTGTCTTGATGAAATCTCCCACAAGTTTGAAATTGGGTCAAGTGGGGTCAAAAATGAGGTCACAGGGTCAATTCTTATGAAAACCTTGTAGACACTCTAGAGGCCACATTTTTTGCCCAATCAACCTGAAATTTGGTCAGAATGATTGTCTTGATGAAATCTCTGACAAGTTCGAAATTGGGTCAAGTGGGGTCAAAAATGAGGTCACAGGGTCAATTCTTAGAAAAACCTTGAAGACACTCTAGAAGCCATATTTTTTGCCCAATCAACCTGAAATTTGGTCAGTATGATCATCTTGATGGAATCTCGGACAAGTTCGAAATTGGGTCAAGTTGGGTCAAAAATGAGGTCACAGGGTCAATTCTTATGAAAACCTAGTAGACACTCTAGAGGCCATATTTTGTGCCAAATCAACCTGAAATTTGGTCAGAATGATTGTCTTGATAAAATCTCGGACAAGTTCGAAATTGGGTCAAGTGGGGTCAAAAATGAGGTCACAGGGTCAATTCTTAGAAAAACCTTGTAGACACTCTAGAAGCCATATTTTGTGCCCAATCAACCTGAAATTTGGTCAGAATGATTGTCTTGATGAAATCTCGGACAAAGTTGAAATTGGGTCAAGTGGGGTCAAAAATGAGGTCACAGGGTCAAATATTGAGAAAACCTTGTAGACACTCTAGAAGCCATATTTTTTGTTGATTAACCTGAAAATTGGTCAGAATGATCATCTTGATGAAATCTAGGTCAATTTTGAAATTGGGTCAAGTGGGGTCAAAAATGAGGTCACGGGGTCAAATCTTAGAAAAACCTTGTAAGCAGTGTAGAGGCATCATTTTTGCCCAATCGACCTGAAATTTGGTAAGAATTCTTCATCCTCTCTAAATCTACTTTAAACTATTTTCGACAGTTCATTCAGGTGAGCGATTTAGGGCCACTATGGCCCTCTTGTTTTTATGCCATCGTTGGGGGCGACACACCAAAGCCACATTTTACGTAGGCCGTGGCTACGATGTTTCGGCCGTCCATCGACGTTACAAAGTAAGCACTTTAACGAAGATAAAGTAACAATTCCTTCAAAATCTCAATTACATAGAATTCTTATTTAACATGTCAATTATAATACATGTATGAGCTTTTTGCTAAAATGTGGATACATTTTAGAATCTGCTTAAAGCATGCTATACGGTTACTATCATGCATATCAAAACTAGTACACCCTGATAAAAGTTCAAGAACCTGTAGGCACGGTGAAAGTGCACAAAATTTATTAAAGTTGTCTTCTCCTAGACTTTTCAATAGAACTATCCATAATTGATCCCTTTTTGCGTCACGGAAAGAACAAAAGAGTATTAAATGGGTTGATATGCATTCTACAGTTACATTGCATTGAGTACATAGCACTGGGTACTTGTTTGAAAATAATCTTGAAAGTATATAGATTGCACTTTGACAGTATTTCAACTGATCTCTATACGTCCTACTGAAAATCCACAGATTACATGGCGTGAAATTGTTATGTACTAATGTGAATTGCGAAAGACTTTGGGTATTTACTATTGTGGATAAGATATTATTTTTCGTAAACGTTTCGATCGAGCAATTGACAATCTTTTTCCAACCATGACTGGAAGGGAAAGTTGCTTCAGATAAGTAATCATATAAGAATTGTTTTAGTCCATATTTTCCCAAGATACGATAAATGTCAGGCATAAAACCGATAACCGAATGCGGCATTTCCATAAATGATGTTAACCTACCCGCAAACATTAGTTTTATTCTTATTTCAGTATCCAATCTGCATAACTGTCCAAAAAATATGAGTTTTCTTTTATCTATGTACACTTCTAAGGGAAACATTTTTAAGCACCAATATACAAGCGGTGTAGGTGTGAAACGAGGCATACCCTGTATATGCTTAATGCATTGTTTATGCGCACGCTCGAGCGTAAGAAGTTGCGTGTTTGAAAGTTCGTTCCACAGTTCACTACCATATAGGGCCTTTGACAGAACAATTGTTTCATAGACATGTTTTAAGGTTAATGGATGTAAGGTTAACCTATTTATACTACAGTCGTTTAAGCTGAAGAAAGTACTGCGCAATTTGCTACAGCATTGTTGAACAGAAATATTTAATTGTCCGTTTTTCTCATTGATTATACCTAAATGCGAGTATTTGTCCGTTTCTTCGACAATGTTATTACCCAGGCACCATTCTCTTTTAGATTTTGAATTGTCAGATATAGATTCATTATATACAATGACTTTGCATTTAGAAGGATTGTATGTATACAAGTTTTCAATCGAATAATTGAAACATATGTTAATCAATCGTTGAAGCCCATTTTTTGTTAAAGATAAGAGCATCATATCATCAGCAACCGTAGGGCAGCCATATTTAATGCCTCGAAATTGGAAGCAGTCATTACTTTGATCAATATTATTCATGAGATCGTTAATGTATATTAGGTACATCTTAGAACTTATTATTTGACCTTGCCTGGCTCCCTTTTCTATAGGGAACCACGCAGAATATATACCGTCTGTACGGACACAACTGAATACATCCGTGAGCAAATTTTCGATAATGCCAATTACTGATTTATCGGTATTCGTTTTAGATAATTTCGATAAAAGTAAGCAATGATTAACATTGTCGAATGCTTGCTTTACGTCAAGATAGCATGCATATAGTTTCGAATTATTTTCAGTGGCGTAATAAACTGATTCTCGTGCCATAAATGAGGTGAACGTACAATTTAGTTTTTCTTGAAATCCACCCTGTAATTTGTTAAACGATAGATCATTATGAATACTATTTAGTATAAGTTTCTCGTACAATTTTAGTAAGGATGAGCAAAGCGATATTGCCCGATAAGAATCAGGGTCGCTTTTCTTTTTATTATTTCCCTTGTATAGAGTCGTAATTACCCCCCTTTTCAGATCAACTGGGCAGTAGCGAAACTTTGCCATAGCATTAAAGAGGTTTGTGATAGCCGATAATAGTCGGTCTCCACCAAAAATAATATGCTCATAGTAAATGCCGTCATAACCACATGCTTTATTTCTTTTGCATGATTTAAGAGCTAATGAAATATCATTATTATTGAAAATAAGTTTATTATTATTACTATTATTATTGTCATTATTATTATTTTGCGATTCGGGGACGGTATGTAAACTTTCATTTATCTTAGTCTCTAAGGGATTGTTGGACGAATATAAATCAGTAAAGTAATTCATCCAACCAGAATTGATCGATTCTGGAGAATCACATACGACGTCATTGAAGCACATTTCGAAAGTCGGATTATTTTTTGTTTTACGCCTTTTATTTATCGTTTTCCAGAATGAACAACTATCTGTTTCTGCGAACATATCGATTTCTTCCTCTACTTTTCTTAAATGAGACTTAACGGCACGTCGATGAAATTTGCGAAACTCGCGCTTTGCTAGTTTATAACGTAAGAATGTGTCGTTATCAAGTGGCTTATTTTCTGCTAACCACCTTGTTCGTAGAACTCGCATGTTTTTGTGTAAATTTGTAAGTTCCGCGGTCCAATACGGTTTAATGTGCGGTTTAAATTTTGGTTTCGGTATATATTTCGCATCCGCTTCTTTTATTATGCACACTAGATTACTGTACATTGAGTCAATATCGGGTTTCGAATTGATATTAGTGCAAGATAAAGATTCTAGCGACTGGTTATTTTCTAAATATTGCGTGTATGCACGGATATGCTTTGGCTTTAGTGATTTCCAAAGTATCGTATCATTATAATTACGATTACTATCGGAAAATTGTATTACTAAATTCAAACGACAAGATAGGGGTCGATGTGTCGATACATTGAGTGCGTGATCATCATGTATAGTACAGCCTTCTACTTTCGTGACTGATCTTGAGTTAATCATTATATAATCTATCATGGTTTCCCTTTTACTGTTATATGGGACATTTGTAAATTTAGGACCTCTGCAAAAAGGGAGATAATTTACAGGGATCATATCTAGATTAATAAGGAATTGACAGAGGAATTTACCTCTTGAATCTAATTTTTCTGTCGCAAGAGTATCCCAGGGAGGTAATTCAGTATTGAAATCGCCCATTAAAATAGTTTCACTGAGAGCTTGATAACAATACAAAACATTTTCTATTTCTTCTAAACAGTATTGATATTCGTAAATTGAGTAATTTTTACACGGTATATAAACCTGAAATATGAAAATGTACTCTCCAGCACTATGTCTTAATTGGATACCAATTATATATCTGCTGTTTAATTGAAGTGGTATTATATCGCAGTCTAGTGTCTTTTTCCACATTATAGCTAGACCACCTTTACCAACTTTACGTTTACCAGGCATATCCAAATCTGGATCTGATATAGCGTAATAAGAATAATTTGTATTAATTGAATCAAATAGGTTAATATCACGTCTAAATAACCAATGTTCACTTAGTCCACATATATCTATACCGTATTTTTCTAAGAAGTCACTCAAATAACTACTACTCGACATAATGCCGGTTGCGTTCCAAGTTGTAAAATTAAGACAACGAGATATACCCATGAAAATAATATGACTGTAAACTATACTTAAGCCAAAAAGAAATTCACTGAAAAATTAATCAACTTCTTGGCGATTATATAGTACATTGTATCTATTATTATTATCAGTATACACATTTTCATCATACGTGTCATCAGTATATCTGTCACGGTATGTAGATTGTTGGTCTCGTTTTCTTCTTCTTGGAATCCATGGATAACATGTGATGCCCCAAGGCCAGAAGTACTGATCCTCGGTTAAACATTCACTTTTGCCGTCATCCTCGACCGTCAGTTTGACCGAGGCCCTTTGGAATTTATAGTTTCTAAAAATGGACACTCTTTTTACACTTATATTGCGTCCGCTTACATATTGAGCTACATGCGACTCCGTTATGGACGGCACAAATCCACTCACGAAATAATCTTTAGTTTTACGCTTAATATGGCTCTCGAAGTCACTGTAACCAGCGTTATCGCCGTCTGTTAACGTCTCTGTCTTGTCATACTTGACCCAAATCCTGCTTTAGCAGGAGATATATCTATAGACAAAGATCAAACTACACATATGGGCACTCTGATTTTATTCTGATTTACCTTTTAAAACCAGAAAAATTTAAGAATAATACCTTTGAGATTACTACAGACTTACAATGAGCATTCAGTACTTTCAGCACTTTATTTCAATGCAGTTGTACAAAGTTTTTTAGCTCCACTGGCCAAAGGCCACTGAGGCTATTGTCATGGCGCTGTGTTCGTCATGTGTCCATTCGTAAACTTTTTCTTTAAAAATTGTCTCTTCAGAAACAACTGGATGAATTTCAACCAAACTTCCCAGGAAAAACCCTTGGGTGACCCTCTTTCAAAGTTATTCAAGAAATTTTGATCCAATGAAAAATATGGATTTAATGGGCGTGGCTAATTTCCAAATATGGTAAAAAGTGAGTTTTCTAAGATTCTAATTGATGGATACCAATTAAATTTTACATGAATGATCCTTGAGTGACCCTTTAATAGTCTACCAAATGATTATTGTGATTGGATGAAAAAAGTTTTATGGGCGGAGGTCATTTCTCTGTATGTTATATTGTGGAACCTTTGAAAATCATTTTCTCAGAATGTTACTGATGGATATCAATCAAACTTTACTGGTATGATCCTTGGGTGACCCATTATCATGCAGCCAAAAATTGTTGTGATTGGATGAAAAATATGTCTTTTATGGGCGGAGGTCATTTCTCTAGATGTTATATATTGGAAACTTTGAAAATCATTTTCAACATCAATAGAACCAAAAATTTGAAAAAAACTAGTCAAAACTTTGATTTGCTATTACAAGAATCTCATATCTCATACACACATTTCATATTGTTGGAAATGTCACGCACATGCTCAAATTATAAAGTTTCATATGTCGAATTATCACTCAAGGGTAAATCAAAGGCCCTATATTCTCACCAGCAGTAAAGATTACATAGAAGATATGAAGATTTAATTAAATCTAAATTTAACCAGTCAAAACTATTTTGGGATTCAAGATTATATCCACAAGCTTGCTACATGACAAAATTTACTAATGTAACTCTTAAACTATGAGTAGTGTTTAAAGTGCTGAAAGCATTGGTTGCACTAATTGTGATTCAGTATTTTGTTTAAAGACATATTTTTTTAAACTTTTCTGATGAAAACTGTTATTCACTGTATGAGTATATTGCAATAATAAGGATAATTTTATCACTTTTAAGCTTTCATCAGGTTCCTAATTTCTCGTTGATGGACCCAACCCATTTTCAAAAGGAACAATCCTAATGATGGTAGAATCATTATGTGAAAGTTTGAAGGGAATCTGATGAAAACATTGGACTCTTAATCTTAATAAAGAAGGTATCTCTTCAAAAAATACAATACTAAGGCTCCTTTTCCTGTGTTACTCACTAAACCTGGCCCTTTTTTGAAAGGGCCATCCTCATGATATTACAATCATTGTCAGCATGTTTAAAGAGAATCTAATGAAAAATGTAGACTATTGCAATAACAAACATATCTTAATCAATATTTCATAAGGCCCCTTTTCCCACAATATTTTGTGGGCAGAACTTTTTTATAAAGAAGCCCTCCTTTTGATAGATCAAGTTACAAGCCTTCTGTGCAAGTTTGAGGAGAATCCAATGAAAATTTTGGAATAGCTCTAATGTGTAAACAATGATATTTGAATCGAGTTTTCATGAGGCCCCCTTCTCGGGGTTATTTTGGCGGTGGTTTTATTTTTGCTATATTGGTGGTCTAGCTATAATGGGCCAAAATAAATCCACCGCAAATATTAGTCACTAATAAATGAAAAATTCCTTTCTAATTAGGGCAATGCAGTCTCACGTGATTTATATTTTAGCAAATTATTTTTTTTTGAAATTCCAGCAAATATGTGTGAAAAAAATACAACTTTCATGATAGGTGTGAAAACAATCTATTATCTAGTTTGTAAACCGGTTGAATTAAATCAAAACCTAAAAACCACCAAATGTGGACACCGTCAATATAAAGCAGTTTACAGTATTAGAAGAGTAAGATCTATATTCTAAAGGAACAATGCTTATTCTACAACCAATGTGTGCAAGTTTGAAGAGAATCTAATTCAAACAGTTCACTCTTGCTATAACAGAAAATATTTTACAGACACACACAGACACAAATGCATGGTTGGGAATGGGGAACTCACCAACATGACGTGGATTGAAACCTATGAATGAAAAACAATACATTAACAATTTTGATGGTCCAGCAAAACAGTTGTAACTGCCTATAAACATATAGGTAGTAACAACCGTTTCACGCTTCACCATCCATTTCCTCCACCCTCACACACTGTGGTACATTACGGTACATTACCACGTTGTGTAGGTGTAAATACAGACATTAACCGTCATTAATTCATGATGCCCATACAAGGAATACATTGTCTTACCAGCCATTTACCGAGCTGTCAATTTGGGTCAAATGTGTCGAACATACTAGGTCATCAAAACCTTTAAATATATACTTAACATATATGTGACAATTGTATTTAATTGTGGCATGTCTATTTGAATACGCCCATCATTATCATATGTCTTAGGTGGGTTGATAGCCAGAGGTACAGATGAGAGGGGGTAACTCCAGTCTAAAATCTTTATTTTTCAATGAAACCCTACAGATGTGCAGAAAAGAGGGGGTAACTCCAGTCTAAATTCTTTATTTCTCAATGAAACCCTATAGATGTACAGATAAGAGGGGGTAACTCCAGTCTAAATTCTTTATTTCTCAATGAAACCCTATAGATGTACAGATAAGAGGGGGTAACTCCAGTCTAAAATCTTTATTTCTCAATGAAACCCTATGATGGCACTAATTTAGAGAGATACAGGCCCTTTTTGGTGCTCTTGTTTCCATTTTAAAATAATTTTACATAAATGCATTGTATATCAAATGAATACAACCTAGGAAAAATTCACTAAATATTCATGTTTCATAACTAAAGGAACTATATAACCTTGTTATAGATATTTGATCCCACCAATGGGTTGATAATCATGGACTTAAGTAGGACTAGCAGCTGGAGGCTAGGAAAGGATAAAATAATACTGGTGTGAGAAATCTATTGTTAGGGGCTCCAGTTGTCGTGATGTAACTCAAAGATTTTTGAAAGGGGAGTAAAACACCATTCAAACAAACAAATTATTGATATTTAATTAAAATCCATCTAGTAGTTACTAGGGAAAGGCTAAGCTTTATGCACTTCATTATATCTAAGAGATGAAGAGAGTATTTGTTGCTTTCATTGAGGTATGAAATGCAATACCTAATCACAGTGTATGAATATGCTTTATACCCGAAGCGGATTCATACATGAGTGTGATTAGGTTTTGAGCTTTCTACCTCCATGGAATTAAAAAAATACTTTCTTGATATCTTATAATTTAATGTTATGATGCAAAAATGGCAATTAGAAAGATTTCTTGTTAGACTACTTTGTGTGAAGCTTATAGCTGTATACTCAAAATAGTTTTCATTGAGGAATAAAAAAAAAAATTCGCCAATGAGAATGCTCAAAAAATGATAGAAACCAATAACATTAAATAATTGGAGAAAGGTGAGACAACATGTTAAACAAATTATTTCTGGCTTATTTGTATTATGTCATATTATGATGCATCTGACCTAGATATACAAAGGTGAGTGACTTCTCTATTGATTAATGGTCTAGCCTCCAGGCCCTTCTGAATGCATATGTTACCATTTTCTAGGAAGCATGTGAAGTTTTGGCCAAAATTTCTAGAATTTAGCTTAGGTAGGAAAGGTTGATTTTAAATTTGAGCTATTTATATGTGTTTGCTCGGCTATCATACTTGTAGGTGTGCAAAATTTTTAAGAATTGACATTTTGTAATAGCTCTGGTTCTACTAGAGGGCAGCCTATACTATCTAGATACATTTTGCGCGAAGTATGCCCCGTGGGCTGGTTTAACTAAACATCTTATAATCATTTTGTGCCTGAGTAGAAAATTAAAGTACTTCTTCAGACGTATCCAAATATGATATTCTGCCATGCATGATCTCATTGACATCATCTTTTAGAGATGATTCCAATGAGAAATTGCAAGGCAGAATCTAACAATGAATGAAAACACCAGGGATGATTTATGATTTTGACTTAAGATTAATTATTTTGAAAGAAGCTTAGTAAAACAGGGCCCTTTTTTCATTTAAATTTGCTCATCCACCATCCAGCACCCAACAATTGAGCATAGGCATCCACATGCAGTGCTCTTGTTTTAAACTACCATTAAGTCATTTTTAAGACAACAATGGCAAAATAAATGACTTGTCAGAGATCGACACTAACTTCTTTGAGTAAGGAGTCCATCTGACTCCCATCTTACAAAATCAATGAGCCCCAGCTCAAACAAAGGAGTCCGACTTTTTGTAAGGGGAGAACACTGTGGAAAAGAAGAAATGACTTATTCAAGCAATTTCTTCTTTTCAACAAGTTTCTCCCCTAAAAAACCAATTTTCTTTCAAATACTACTAGTCCCAAATGGTAAACATCTTAGGAGTCTCGGACTCACATCTCCCCTTAGAACCGAACCCTGCTTGTTTTGTATGTCTTTTGCATAGCTGTTTGATAGCATTGAGCGCTAAAACAAACTTAAAAATCGTTCATAATATTTTTACAGTAAATTGCGTCATCGTATGCAACACCTGGTGTTATATTGTTTGTATCTTGGTTATTGAACTGTTGCTTAACTTCTCATTTTCCTTGAGGGTTGATGTTTTAAAATTATTTTTTCAAAATATATTTGTAACTTAAAAGTCCTGCAAAATGCACTTTATCATAGTTACATGGTTATAATTTCAGTTATATTTTGTATATCAGAAAAGTGAATTTTGCTCAAGCGAAACCCGTATGATAAACAACTACTTTCATTAAGCAACCATTTTAAAAACAAAAATCATGCTGATCACAAAAAATTCCTGATGAATACAAAATTTTGGCAGACAATATAGATATCGTGCTCAGAATTGCAAAGGTGAGCTTGACTTGTTGAAATGTCCACAAACTTTGCAATATTGATGGCTCAGCGCAAAACTGTTGTAGCTCCCTATAAACATATAGGGAGTTACAACTGTTTTCTGCTGACCCCTCGAATTATGATATAAACAAAATTTTAATTCAGTAAAATAAGGAGTTGAAATGGAACTTTAACTTTAATCTAACTGTTAGTGAACCCTATGTTGTTGGAACTCAAAGCAATTTGAGATGACATCATGCTCAACAGTATATCTAGCATGCACAGATGCATAGGAAGAACCAGGGTCCATACCCGCCCTTTAATTCTGGCAAATGTATAAATATATATTGCTGAAATGTGAAATTACTGGAAACGTCATGCTAACTAAAATGTTAATCCACTCACAAGAATCCCTGGTTCGATCCCTGATGGCAGTACTCATATTTTCCGACTATTTGTCTCTCACCAATAGGTTGATAATCGTAGACATATGTGAGATAGCAGCTGTAGGCTAGGAAAGGATGTGATGGTTGTACTGGTGAGCAAATTACCAGGAATCAACTGTTAGGTACTCCAGCCGCTGCAATATAACTGAAAAAATGTTGAAAGCAGCGTTAATTTCCATTCAATCAATCAACCTCTCACAAGAAATGAGAAAAAAACCTTTTAACTGTTACAATACTTGAATAGGAGATTTTGACTATAGTGGAGGGAACATTGATTTGGAGAAATATGTATTTATGCTTCCCCCAAGATTGATAAAATCAGGGGCATATTACTTAATTCTTGTCCATTTGTCAGTCTGTCTGCAAACTAAACACCAATATTTATTTTAACCCTATTCAAGATAAAGCTTAAATTTGGCATCATGATAGATCTCATGTGCATCTCCAAATACCATTGTCAAAGTCATGTGACAAGGTCAAGGTCTTCTGTCAAGGTCAAACTTCTGAAAAATTTGCAGTGTTTTCGGCATTGGTTTCCCCAACACATCCATTCGGGACACCACTCGGCCAATCTCTCGATCAACCTCGGATGTACATAGACGGACTATCTTCAAAAAATACAGGAAAACCTTGGAAAAACTCAATGACGTCAGTTAAAATGGAGTTTGCCCTCTAAACTTTGAGTGAAAACATTCGACGTTGCTAACGCTACTTGTTTAAGTCACTGACTTGAAACCATCGTATCCTTATATTAATATGTTTAGATTCTTAAATAACAGCTGAAAAAATCTTAATTTTTGAGAATGATTAATCATTCTCAGAAATTAAGATTTTCAGCCGTTATTTATTGTAATAAATATAAATCTATAGATAGTGCACTAGTTAGCTCCACTGACTGAAAGCCACTGGGGCTATTGTCATGGCGTTGTGTGTGTCCGTGCGTCAGTGCGTCCGATCATCCGGTTGAAAACTTTTTCTTTAAAAATCTTCTCCACAGAAATTACTGGATGAATTTCAACCAAACTTCACAGGAATGATCCTTGGGTGACCCTCTTTCAAAGTTGTTCAAGAAATTTTGATCCAATGAAAAACATGGATTTTATGGGCGTGGCTAATTTCCAAAAATGGTAAAAAGTGAGTTTTCTCAAATTCTAATGGATGGATACCAATTAAATTTTACATAAATGATCCTTGGGTGACCTTTTATATGTCTACAAAATATAATTGTGATCGGATGGAAAATATGCATTTTATGGGCAGAGGTCATTTCTCTATATGTTATATAGTGGAAACTTTGAAAATCATTTTCTCAGAATGTAACTGATGGATATCAACCAAATTTCACTGAGCTTTTGTGATCATTGAATGTCTGTCGTCCGTCGTGCTTCGTTCGTCGTCCAGCGTCAACCATTTAAGTGTTTACACTCTAGAGGCCACAAATATCATCAAATCTCCATGAAACTTGGTCAGAATGTTGGCCAGGTCACAAGGATGAACCCTATTTAAAATTGGAAGGATCAATGCCATATCATGGGAAAAGGGGCCTTATTGACAATTTTCTTGTTTTCACTCTAGAGGCCACAAATATGGCCCAATCTTCATGAAACTTGGTCAGAATGTTGGCCAGGTCACAAGGATGAACCCTATTAAAAATGGGAGGGATCCATGCCATATCATGGGAAAATGGGCCTTATTGACAATTTTCTTGTTTACTCTCTAGAGGCCACAAATATGGCCCAATCTTCATGAAACTTGGTCAGAATGTTGGCCAGGTCACAAGGATGAACCCTATTGAAAATGGGAAGGATCCATGCCATATCATGGGAAAAGGGGCCTAAAGGATAATTTTAATTCTTAAGCTCTAGAGGCCACAAATATGGCCCAATTTTCACGAAACTTGGTCAGAATGTTGGCCAGGTCACAAGGATGAACCCTATTAAAAATGGGAGGGATCCATGCCATATCATGGGAAAATGGGCCTTATTGACAAATTTCTTGTTTACTCTCTAGAGGCCACAAATATGGCCCAATCTTCATGAAACTTGGTCAGAATGTTGGCCAGGTCACAAGGATGAACCCTATTGAAAATGGGAAGGATCCATGCCATATCAAGGGAAAAGGGGCCTAAAGGATAATTTTAATTCTTAAGCTCTAGAGGCCACAAATATGGCCCAATTTTCATGAAACTTGGTCAGAATGTTGGTCAGGTCACAAGGATGAACCCTATCGAAAATGGGAAGTATCTTTTATATATCACGGGAAAAGGGGCCTTTAGGATAATTTTCTTTCTTAAGCTCTAGAGGCCACAAATATGGCCTAATCTTCATGAAACTTTGTCAGAATGTTGGTCAGGTCACAAGGATGAACCCTATTGAAAATGGAAAGTATCCATGATACATCATGGGAAAAGGGGCCATCATGATATTTTTCTTGTTTACCTTCTTGAAGCCACAAATAGGGCCCAATCCTCATGAAAAATGGTCATAATTTTTGTCCGGTCAAAAGGATGAACTGTATTGAAAATGGAAAGTATCCATGATACATCATGGGAAAAGGGGCCTT
The DNA here is from genome assembly GCA_948146395.1 of Fragum whitleyi. Lineage (NCBI taxonomy): Eukaryota > Metazoa > Mollusca > Bivalvia > Cardiida > Cardiidae > Fragum > Fragum whitleyi. The sequence continues at coordinate 69,319,918 of OX411548.1, forward strand.
AAGGATAATTTTCTTTCTTAAGCTCTAGAGGCCACAAATATGGCCCAATCTTCATGAAACTTTGTCAGAATGTTGGTCAGGTCACAAGGATGAACCCTATTGAAAATGGAAAGTATCCATGATACATCATGGGAAAAGGGGCCATCATGATATTTTTCTTGTTTACCTTCTTGAAGCCACAAATAGGGCCCAATCCTCATGAAAAATGGTCATAATTTTTGTCCTGTCAAAAGGATGAACTTTATTGAAAATTGGAAGGATCCATGCCATATCACAGGAAAAGGGGTCTTACTGATTATTTTCTTGTTTACACTCTAGGGGCCACAATTTTGGCCCAAACTTCATGAAAGTTGGTTTTATGTAGAAATTGTCTCCTTTAAGACATCTGCCTATTTAATTGATGTGATGTATCAAGGGTCAAAGAGACTCAGATGAGCGATCTAGGACCATCATGGTCCTCTTGTCTCAGAATCTAATTGTTTGATATCAGCCAATTTTCACTTGAATGATCCTTGAGTGACCCTTTATCAGTTAAGCAAAAATTATTATGATTGGATGAAAAATATATATTTTATGGGCGGAGATCATTTCTCAATATGTTATATAGTGGAAACTTTGAAAATCATTTTCTCAGAATGTAAGTGATGGATATCAATCAAACATTTTTAGCTCCACTGGCTGAAAGCCACTGGGGCTATTGTCATGGCGTTGTGTCCGTCGTGCGTCCGTCCGTCCGTGCGTCCGGTCGTAAACTTTTTCTTTAAAAATCTTCTCCTCAGAAACTACTGGATGGATTTCAACCAAACTTCACAGGAATGATCCTTGGGTGACCGTCTTTCAAAGTTGTTCAAGAAATTTTGATCAAATGAAAAACATGGATTTAATGGGCGTGGCTAATTCCCAAATATGGTAAAAACTGAGTTTTCTCAGATTCTAATCAATGGATACCAATTAAATTTTACATGAATGATCCTTGGGTGACCCTTTATCAGTCTACAAAAAATCATTGTGATCGGATGGAAAATATGCATTTTATGGGCAGAGGTCATTTCTCTATATGTTATATAGTGGAAACTTTGAAAATCATTTTCTCAGAATGTAACAAATGGATAGCAACCAAATTTCACTGGATTGATCCTTGAGTGACCCTTTATCAGTCCACAAAAAATCATTGTGATTGGATGGAAAATATGCATTTTATGGGCAGAGGTCATTTCTCTATATGTTATATAGTGAAAACTTTGAAAATCATTTTCTCAGAATATAACTGATGGATGTCACCCAAATTTCACTTAAATGATCCTTGGGTGACTCTTTATCAGTCTACAAAAAATCATTGTGATTGAATGAAAAATAAGCATTTTATGGGCGGAGGTCATTTCTCTATATGTTATATAGTGGAAAATTTGAAAATCATTTTCTCAGAATCTTATCGATGGATATCAACTAAATTTCACTGGAATGATCCTTGAGTGACCCTTTATCAGTGTACCAAAAATTATTTTGATTGGATGAGGAATATACATTTTATGGGTGGAGGTCATTTCTCAATATGTTAAATAGTGGAAACTATGAAAATCATTTTCTCAGAATGTAACTGATGGATATCAATCAAACAGTTTTGGTATGATCTTTGGGTGACCCATTATTATGCAGCCAAAAATTATTTTGTTTTGATGAAAAATATGTCTTTTAATAGCAGAGGTCATTTCTCTATCTGTTATACAGTTGAAACTTTGAAAATCATCATCAGTAGAACCCCAAATATCTAAAAATCTAGTCAAAATATTTATTTGCTTTAATTTACAAAAATTTCAAGCCTGTGGAGCGACTCAAGCCATTCATGGCTTTCTAGTTGGTATGATCTTTTGGTGACCCATTATCATTCAGCCAAAAATTATTTTGATTGGATGAAAAATTTGTCTTTTATCTGTGGAGGTCATTTCTCTATATGTTATATAGATGAAACTTTGAAAATCATTTTCAACATCAGTAGAATCCCAAATATCTAAAAAATCTAGTCAAAACTTTTATTTGCTTTTACAAGAATTTCAAGCCTGTGGAGCAACTCAAGCCATTCATGGCTTTCTAGTTTTTTTTACACCGTGGCCATGGCCGAGTGATGTTCTGAATGCAACACATCTTGTTCTCTTTCTTATTTCAGGAAATTGGAATCAAGGACGAGTTTCATTTGAAATCCATCTTAATTAGTGTAGATGAACTGTGTGGAAGAGATGTGGACATGGTACGGTATTATCTCCCTTAATAAAAAATATCCTTATTACTTCCCTTTATGGAACAATTCTTATTTCTTTACTTTATCAAACTTGTTATTTCTTTTCTTAGCAAAAATATTAATTATTGTTCCCTTTTTCAAATTTTCCTTACTTTACTATTTGATTTTAGAATATTGTAGAACTTTTACACATGGCTTTTAAGAAAAATTAAAGAAAAGCAGTTCTTATGCAGATCTCCAAAGGCTTATTAGGTTTCTCCCCTTGATTTTCTACAAAAATTGATTATTTTCTCATAATTGTGAAATCTGGAAATCAAAATATCACAACATCAGTGCAGGGGTTTCCCTAAGAATTTTGCTCCCACTTTGCCTTTGGGCAAGTCATTTTCAAATCTTACTTGCTCACTGTAAAATACTATTTGCCAAATAGAAAATATACTGTTTAATTATTTCCTAGAATATTTACTTGCCTGGTGGGCAGCCTCTTTCAAAAATCACTTGCTAAGTGAATTATACTTGTCCTTGGCAAGTGGGCAGCCAATTAAGTAAATCGCTGCAGTGGTTATATCATTCTGCTTGTTCCATGATTGTAAAGGGGTAAGCGCAAAACCATTTTAAGTGCCTTACAATGGCTTTATGCAAATTCCAGATAATTAAAAAAAGTCGAAGATATTAGGGCCTGACTATTAGTAGCTTCATGCTACTTACAATCTCACTTTAATTTATTGTCAGTCTTAGTTTAGTGTTTACATTTCGATAGCTCATTGCAGACAGTTGTAACGTCCCATAAACCTATAGGCAGTTACAACTGTTTTGTGCTAAACTGACAATTTATTGATCAAAAAGTTAATAATATGTTTACCAATTAAAATCCTAATTTAAACTGTACAAAGTTTTCTTATCAATATACAATACAATACAATACAATATCAATATAAAGTGGCTAGCTTTATTGAAGACAGAAAGATAAATAATTTCAATCAGAATACTTTTCTATGCACCAACATAAAAAGATTTGGGAAAATTGTTTTCTTTTATCAGATCTGTCTGTTGGTTGGTCTGTCTGTCTGTCTGCAAAACTTGGCGCAATTTTTTCTTCAAGGCTGAAACCTATTTAGATGCAATAGTTAATAATTTAATTTTAGTTGGTTTCATTGATTTTGGTGCATTCTGATTAGCTGAAAAAATTAGTTTCATTCCACAATGAAATTTATTTTGAGTACAAAGCTAAATTGTAAGCTTCCGCACAAAGTAGTGCACATTTGCTACATTACATTAAATTTTGAGATATGAAGAGGGCATTTGTTGATTTTATGGAGTTATGAAACTTAAAAACCTTATCACACTCAGGTAAGAATCCACTTTGTGAATTCATATGGTGTATTAAGGTTTTTAGTTTCATACCCCCATGAAATCAATATATACTTTCTTCATCTCTTAATTATATAGCATGATGGTAGAATGCATCTGCACATACAAAGCCATTTGTCAAAATCAAACATTTGCTAACTTAACTTTTTTGAGGGCTCAGTATAGAACTATTGTATATGCAAATGGCTAAAGAGGCACTTACAAGACTTTTGCATTTATCTCTCAAATTTTGTGTTTCACAAATACATGTTGTTTTGTCCCTGAAAAAAGGCCGAACATGTGTTCTTTCTTCTGAGGTTTTATATGGTATGTCCTAAAGATAGGACGAATATTGTTTCAGTTAATCAATACTGAAGTTCAAAATCATAGCCGAGCTTCTATGAATAATCTACTTAACAAAAGAAATTGGAACAAAGATATTCGTATTTGCAAGATAAGCACTATTTGACCTTTAACCAGACCATTTTAGACTGGGTAAATTTGAATTGAATTTTAGTCCAGATAAAAACTTAGATTGGATTCAGGAACAACAGAAATAAATGTGTGTGTGTGTGGAGAAATCTTCTTGCCGTATTTCCTCGTATGATAGCGCCCTCCCTATTAGAAGCACCCCTACATTTTTTACAAAGAAAACTCACTTCAAATGCCTAAATTTTAGGAACTTTTTGAGACTTCTTCTCTAAATTGCTGTGAATTTACTCAACAATTATTTATGTGATTGTTTAGAGAAAATTAACCTCTAACAAAAGGGAAAAGAATCTAAAAGACATCAATTTTAATGATATTTAAATCAGAAAATGCATAATGAACGAAAGCTCCCTGACCATGTAATGTATATGGTCACGGGAGCATTTATTAGAAGAAGTATGGTTATTTAAACCAGCATCAGCTAAAGTCATATAAAATCTGGCAATGTAGACATGTTGGAATTGTACGTGTCTGATGGACGTTGATCGGATGAAATGGGGTGAAATATTCATTTTGCACTCAAACAAAACAGCTGAATAGACCAAATCTTATTTCTTGGCCAGTGATGATCCAGCAAGCAGGTAGACATCCTCAACTAGGAGCCATGCATGGCAAGGCATCAATGCTCTAGTAACAAATCACGTTCACTAGAAAAGGTAAAAAATGACCAAAAAATATGCCTGCTATTATTGTATCAATAACATAATGTGGATATCTTTAGAAACTTGCATTTCTGTAAGAAACATCAAGGCAAATAGAGGTTATGAGATAAACATGATATAGAGGATAATTGTTTGTTTCAGTGAAAGATCAATTTACATTTCATTGAGTGAACAACAAAAGCTATATTTTCACGAGTGGCAGAGCCACTGCCACGAGTGAAAATAAAGCCTTTGTTGTTCACGAAATGAAATATTAGTCGATCTTACACGAAAAAAAACCCCGATTATTCTATTTCTTTATTGCAAAAATTAGACAAAATGGGAAAGTTCTGGGACATATTTTCGTAAAGCGCGTCATTTTGCGTGTGATTGCTATGCAACGTTCATTGTGACGACACTTATTTCGCCCCGCATAGATGACGTCAGATAGGATGGAATGCACAAAAGCAGGGTATAAGTTTTTGATAATTTCACTGCTTTTGCGGTGAGATTATCGAGTGATAATCTACTGTTATTTCTCAATAAACCACTGAAAAGCATTAAAGAAACATACATACTGTATTGTATGAAAAATATCTAACTCGTTGGAATTGCAGATAATTGACTCAACAGAGCCTCAAAAATTATCAATTCCCCCAACCTTGTTAGAATTTTTTATGCCCCCGTATTGAGAGATCGGGGGCATATTGTTTTACTCATGTCCGTCTGTCTGTCTGTCTGTCCGTCTGTCTGTCCGTCCGTCTGTCCGAAAACTTAACCTTTGCCTTTTCTCCAAAAGTATTTGACATGCAAAGCTGTACATCAAAGTCAAGGTCATGTGACAAGATCAAGGTCATGTGACAAGGTCAAGGTCATCTGTCAAGGTCAAACTTTAAAAAAAATGCTGTTCCGGGGGCATTCGTGTTTCACAAACACATCTTGTTTTTTTTTCATATAAAACACTCATGTATTCTCTATGTATTTGCTGATACCAAGATCAAGGTAATCTCAAGTTCAAATGAGTTTGTGGATATCAAGGTCAAGGTCATCATTCTAGGTCATCAAGGACAAAGTTATGAAAAATATGCTGTTTCTGTTTACCTTTTATTAGGGGTCAAGTTTCTAATAATACTTTTAGACTAAATTGATCTCAAATAAGAGTAAGACGAAATTAATCTCAAATTAGAGTAAAAGTCTCACAAAATTATTACAATTTATGGAATTTGGATTTAATGAAATAGAGTTTTCTTAGTCTATAGTGTAGGGTAGATTCTTCTAGGGAGTGAACTCTTATTACAGGAAAATTTGTAACCTACAAGGGTAGGTAACTGAAAGATTTTGAATGTATATATCCTATATCGTAAGATATAATGACTGAAAAACTAAGGGTTTTCTGTACATGAGTTGGCCCAGGAAAATATAGGTCATCTATTGAAACAGGATTATATATAGCCTACTTTATAACTGATTACACAGGTAAACCCTTTTACCTGAAGTTATTTTATAACCAAAATCCTCTTTGCTCATTTAGCAAAAACTGTGTTCCCAGCTGATCATGGAGGGTTTTTTTTAAATCATGTTTTAACCCTTGTCATGCTGAACCTGGATATTCCTGCTTTTGCAGGAGGAAGAGACAAAGATCAGCCTGCACCTAAGTGCAGCCCGATCTTAGCCTACGCCACCTGTTTGTCTCCTTTAAAGGCAGAATTGTGTATGAAATTAAACTTCAAAAAGCAAGATTCCCCTACTCCTTTGGATTCTAGGGCTGTCAGTACTTTGGTACCTAAAGTATTACTTAAGTTTTTGATTTGTTATTGTCATTATCATGGGAAAATTTAGCCTTAAGTGATATCTCTCATATTTACAGGCATTCTATCCAAACTTGGTAAACATATTAAGAGAAATCTTTATTATCGAGGGGAATAACTCTAGGTGAATTTTTTGCCCCTTTTTGTGCTTTGATTTTTCATCCCCTGTCCAGCACTCAACTGTCTGTTGGCACCCACATGAAGCCTCACACAAAAATTGCTTTGGGATAATGACTTTAAGAAAAGGATTATTCTTGTTCTTCAAAATTGTGACTTTCTTATTCTTCAATCTTTCAATTTTTGGCACCAATCTTTGTTATAAAATAGTGAGTGTAGATAACTCCATTAGAAACTTGGCTCTTTGTCCTGAGATCATGAGTTGGATCCTTGGCTCAACAAACTTTTGTGCAACAAAAGTCATTGTTACATGCAAAATATTATCCCATCAATAATTGAATGATATGCTTAAATTTGATGAGCAGCTTGTGGCTCGGATGGAGGTTCATGTTTTTACTGGTGTGAGAAACAACAGAAAACATTGTTTGGTGCACCAGCCACCACAATATAACAAAAAAACTATTGATGAAAGTGGCGTCAGAATCCCATACAAGTGAACAAATTTCTATAATTTTGTGGTCTTGCAAACTAAAGGGTTAGTCTAGAAACCGGTCTAATTATAGGCACAGAAAATATAGACTAGTAGGGCAGGTGAATTATTTGTATGCAATAAATTGTGCAATATTACCACAAACTGCACAAAATTACTCTCTGACTTGTTCCCTACCGACTTTTCCTTTAATCTTCTCTGTTTTATAAGTTGTAATGTTTTGTAACTTTTCTGAAGGTTTTCTGTTTTGAGGGGAAAGTGCCAAACTATTGTAAGTGCCTATATATTTATAGGCACTTACAATAGTTTTGCACTTACCCATAGATTATCGAAAGTAAGGGATTGACAAAAATCTTTTGAAAGTATTTAATTTAAAAGGCACTTGCAATAATTTCGTGCTGGTTTCTGCAGCTTTCCTCTATAGAGGGGTGTGTGGCAAACTATTTCAAGTGCCTATATGTTTATAGACACTTACAGTAGTTTGCACTTAACCGAAAGATTTACAATATTCAGGGATTGACAAAAATCTATTGAAAATGTTAAGTTTAAAAGGCTCTTGCATGAGTTAATTAGTTTGCTACCCCTTCAAATTGGTTTTATTTCATTTTCAAAGCCCCCCCCCCCCCTTCCATGTTCAACCCCTCAGCCAATTTTATAATATTCTTTACGACAAATTGTCTCACACTGTTAGGATAGATTATTGAAACACTATCCGATGTGAAGCTGGTGGCTTTAAAAGAATGTGGTGGTAGAACTGATATAAGTAGTGCCAGAAATCTAGAGTTAGGTGCTCCAGCTACCACAGCATGACTGAAATAATGTTGCAAGTGGCCTTAAATTCTACTCAATCAATTCACTTAACTATCTCAATCAATTTACTTAACTATCTCAGAATGGGAAAAACACTTGATTTGCATGATGTGAGCATTGTAGCTCTAGCCCCACTTTATGTAAGTATCATGGCAAACATATGATTTCACATGCCTAAAAAAGGAAAATAAAATAGAAGATGAAAGACAAACTTCAAAAGAGCATGTAGATGTATATTTTCAGTCATCGTAACTTGACCTCAATACAATTAAGACAAAAGAGGCAATTGATACATAGGTTCATGTTCACTAAAGGGGGCTGATATTGCGCAGATAGTAGTGCAATGGACTCTTGATCATTAGGTCCTGGGTTCTGTCCCCAGTCGTGGCAAATATTCTTTCTGACATTTGTCTCCTGCAAATTTGTAGAAAATTGTAACCTAAGATATTTCCAACAATTTCATCGGTTGGCAAGACGCACACATTGAGCAGTGTAAACAGCCACAGAGTGCAATAAGAATATCTGATATCCTCTAAAAGAGGGGTTTAGACGTTATCTATGTACAGTGTGCAAAGGAAAGACTCTGGTCAGACGGTGGGGACCCACAGGCTGGTCAGAGTCTTTGCTTTGCACACATATTAAATCTTTGCAAATGTCACCCACAGAATCAGATGTTATCTATTTTTATTAGCAAGGCTGTTTTTGGAGAAAACTGTAGGTATTGCTTTGGTGGCCTCGTTGTGCGAATTCTTTGACTTGATTGATTGATTGAATGGAGTTTAACGCCGCTTTCAACATTTTTTCAGTTATATCACGGCGGCTGGAGCACCTAACAATGGTTTCCTGGTATTTCTCTCACCATTACAACCACAACATCCTTTCCTAGCCTCCAGCTGCTATCTGGCATAGGTCTACGATTATCAACCCATTGGTGAGAGACAAGCCGCCACCATAGCGCAGTTGGTTAGGCATAAGACTTCCAATCTGGAAGTCGTGGGTTCGATCCCCGGTGGCGGCAAATATCCTTTCCGACGTTTGTCTTTCACCAATGGGTAGATAATCGTAAACCTATGTGAAATAGCAGTCGGAGGCTAGGAAAGGATGTAATGGTAGTACTGGCGTGAGAAATACCAGGAATCCATTGTTAGGTGCTCCGGCCGCCGCGATATAACTGTTGTTGAAAGCGGCGTAAAACCCCATTCAATCAATCAATCAATGGTGAGAGACAAATAGTCGGAAAGAATGAGTGCCGCCAACAGGGATCGAACCGCGAAATCTTTGACATTTTGTGATATCTCTGGTATAACTGAAACCATTCACTTGAAACTTGGCACACTGTTACACATTTTCTCTATAAAAAGAACAAATTGTACTATTAAGGGGGATAACTCTGGTGCAATTTTGTGTGAATTATGCTTCCTTTCTTATTAGGAAGTTTTAATCAATTATCCAGCACTGAACAGCCTAATGTAGTCACCCATAGGTGGTGCTTTTATTCCAAAACCGCATAATTACAGCATTCACCTGAAGCTTCAGTTACAAGATTTTAGAATGAAGCTGACAGTACCAAAATGGCCAGTCATTCATATTTTGTCAATGAGTTCTTAATGAATCCACTAAGCATGCAGAGTTCACCAGACTCTCAGAGAGATCCAGCTTAAAACGGAAACACCCAAAAACGGCATGTAATTATTTCCTGTTTATAATGAATCTTACACATACTGGTAATATATCAGTGCTCTGTGGTTTGACACTGCCACTCATTTAGTCGAACCATATTTGGGGAAATTGGATCTTTAAGACTGGACATTCTTTTCTAAAATCGGACAATTGTGAGGAAAAAGCGCACCCCCCACCCCCCCATCCAGGATACTTATTGTTAGTAAAAAATATGTTTAGTGAACAACCACAATACTGTAATATATTATTTTGTTCAAGTCCAAATTTGGCTGAAATAAAATTTAAGGTTGCTTTATAGACAATGATGAATTAGCAATTATATTCTATGCCCTGCTTACAGGATAACAAATTGGTGCAAATAGTTTGCACCATATTGTCATTCTGTACCCAGGGCTGGTCTCAAATGGCTAAGCTTAAACCTTATAATGCTGAATAAAGACCAGCTTTATAAAATTGCATTAAAATCAAAGTGCTTGAAGCACTGGAGGCTGTAATTGTAATTTGGTATTTCTTTTGAAAATAAAGCTCTTTAACTATTCTGCTTCAATAAAGAAAAACAGGTTGTTTAGCTTTGTGTCTGTTCCTACAGAACACACCGTTTACTTTCTAAGGCAGAAATATAATGCGGTTCAGTGTTACAAGGGTTAGTTTATTCACTATCAAATTGCTGATGATAGCTTGAAATAATTTGACTGCCTCGGTGGCCTAGAGGTAAATGCACTCGACCCGTGACCTGGAGGTCCGTGGTTCGAGCCCTGCTATCGCCGGAGTGTGTTTATGGTCATGACACTAAATAGCCAGCCCTAGTACACCCAGCTGTAAAATTGGGTAGCAGTGAGTTTAAACCACTGCCTCTCTCTCAGTGACGTGAAAAAAACAGGATTGAGTGTTCGAGAGTGATTCAATAAGCTTAAGCTTTCGTGGCAATGGAACTAAAACAAATTAGTATAAACTAAATAATTTCAAAATCTTCTTGTTAGGGGATTTTATCCTGGATGTTTTTCAAATTTTGTTGTAGATAGTTTTACAAAGTGTTTAAATGATGAAAGATTGAAAACCCTTCAAAAAGTTCAAGTTTAGTATAAATGTGGTTCAAGTTACTGACCTGACTGATAACGAGAGAACAATATGATAGCTTAACCCAGTTAACCCTTTACCAGACAACTAATTTTCAATGATTGTTTAGAGGAAATTTATCTTGAGTTAGAGAAAAAAAATATCGCAAAATTATTAAACTTCGGGTAATTTCAATCAACGAAAATATGAGCCTGTGCATGACATTTCCATCAATTAGAAATGTGTACCAAGCAAAGACTCTGGCCAGCCTGTGCATCTGCACAGACTGACCAGAGTCTTCGCTTTGCACTTTGCAGATAGATCAGACAGCCAATCTTCCTGTTGTACTGTGGAACTATCTAGGCTGCTCTGTGTTTGCAACTCACACATGTTTCAAATTGTTGGAAATGTCACGCACAGGCTCATATGGTTTTCATAGTAAGGAATGCAGGGGAGCTGATATTAGGAAAGGCCATTTTATCAGCGGAATTATGGTAATTCAAATACTCTTAAATTTTGGTTACTCTGCATTATTATTCATTTAGGAGGGCATGGCTTAGCTATGACGCAATTTGGCCAGTTTACTTTTCAATATTTTGGGTTCTTTCAAAAGCTTGTGGACAGTTATTGTTAATGTGTGTAAATAACTGTATCCTGAGAAATTCTTTCCAGCTAGAAAATAATAGATACTGTAAGCTATTTAAAGAATTTAGTCCTGTAATGAAAAGGTCAAAATCACCGACTCAAGGTCAAGATCAAATATTGTTAAGTTATAACTTATTTTTGTGATTGATGCATGGATAAAGGACAAAAGGTGCACAGAATGTTCTTGTAATTGTGTAGTAGTGCTATTTGAATCTGGTTGACGATATGACAAAGGTCAAGGTCACATTTGACGGTTTGGGTATTAGTTTGCTATGGTAACCAATCTATTGAATTCATAGTTAATAAGAGGAGGCCAGATTGTATGGCAAATGGTTAAAAGAATCTAAGTGTCCTTTAACTGAATCTTTAGGTTGAGAAATTAGCTCTTTCGTGTGGATGAAATCAGGAACAAGTTTAAATAACCTTTTCTATATGCAGACACCAGCCCTTACTCTTCATATCATTGTATCAGATTTCAGACATTGAAAATATGGGGTGGGGGTGAGGGATGCGGGGGGTTCAAACCTAAGCTGTAAAAGCCCCGTTGGTAGTTTGTCTGATTCCCAATTATGGAGTCCAAGGTTTTATTCCCTACATCCTGTCTGACACGCACCTTCCACCAATGGCAATTGTGAACCCATGTGGGATGAGCAGATAGAGGATGTAGAACTGGTGAGAGTAGTCTAGCCACAAGACTCTCCTTTATTGCAATTTTTATGCCCCCGCATCGAAAGATTGGGGCATATTGTTTTACCGTTGTCCGTCTGTCTGTCCATCTGTCCTTCTGTCAGTCTGTCTGCAAAAGCTAACCAAAAAACTTAACCTTTGCCAATATCTTCAAGCCTATTCAAGATACAAGGCTCATATTTGGCATGATGATAGATCTCAACGATCTGCATCTGCTGATGCCAAAGTCAAGGTCATGTGACTAGGTCAAGGTCATCTGTCAAGGTCAAACTTTGAAAAAAATGCTGTTACGGGGGCATTAGTGTTTCACAAACACATCTTGTTTCAAAGGGATTTAAAAGCGTTAAAGTCATTTCAAAAATTCCAATTAAGTCCCCTGTCACTAAAAAACAAGTTTTTATTCAGCACTTATTAACCCTCGTCATGCTGAACCCGGAATATTCCTGCTATTGTAGGAGCTATTGACCAACATCAGCCTGCACATGTGTGCAGCCTGATGTTAGTCTACACCACTTGTTTCTCACTTTCAAACCAGAATAGTCAATAGATTTAGTTGTTTAAAAAAAAATGACCTACTGTTTGAACTTTCAGTGCTTTTTGCCCTTTGATTTTGATGAAATTTTTAGCTAAAATTTATTTAGCATGACAAGGGTTAAAATGAACTTGGATTAAAGCGCATGCTATTGAACTACAACAAGGTTATTTTCTGGATATCCAAACAAAAAAGACTGAGGCCAGTCTATGGCGAGAGAAAAATTAGGAATTCATGGTTAGCTACAAGAGCTGCCAAGTCATGACTGGAAATCTGCTAAAAATAGTGGCTTTATATCTTTAACAATCCATCTGTCTGTTCATGCACCTATCTGTCTGTCATTTGAAAAGTACACACATTGATTTACAAAAATATGGAGTTCAAAGGAACCCTTGGCCTGTGCTTGTAGCTGGACAATATCATGATACCCCAACCTACGAAGTAAAGGGGATGTACTAGAATCTTCATGGCCATCTGTCTGTCTGTCCATCCCTCTGTCCGTAGGCACAATTTTTATGTGGACGATATTCAAAATTGAATCAATATTATTGTCTGTTAAATTGATCTTTTTTAAGTTGCTAAGCCCTCATTCTGCTGAACGCAAATTTTGTTTTCAGCTGCCGTCATAGCCCAGTTGGTAGCGAGTCACTGTCAATCTAGAGGTGCCAGGTGTGATTCCGGAATGCAGCACTCATCCTTTTTGACTATTTGTCTCTCACCAATAGGTTAATAATCGTAGACCTATGTGGAATAGCAACTGGAGGCTAAGAAAGGATGTGATGGTATTGCTGGTGTTGGAAATACCAGGAATCTGTTGTTAGGTGCTCAAGCCAACGCTATATGACTGAAATAATGTTAAAAGCTGCGTAAAACCCCATTTAAACAAACAAATCAAACAGATTTCAAATTACTGAGATATTTCATCAAGTCTAGCTCAGTTTTGTCCTAAGTTATCATAGATGCAAAGTACAAAGCAGACAGTGTAGGCTAAATCAGCTGCACCTCTGTGCAGGCTGATTTTAGTCTTTACTGTCTGCCAAAGATTTGTATTTGTCTTCAACAGATTGTATAGGGATAACTTCATAACAATAGGGATAACAATCATATGGACAAATTCTTTGGTTCTATTAATCCTTGTCATGCTGAATAAATTTTGGCTAAAAATTTGCATCAAAATCAAAGGGCAAAAAGCACTGAAAATACCAACTGTAAGTCATTTTTTATTTGAAAAACTAAATCTATTAACAATTTTCGTTAGAAAGCTAGAAACAGGTGGTGTAGACTAACATCGGGCTGCACATATGTGCAGGCTGATTTTTGTCTATAGCTACTGCCAAAGCAGGAATATTCGGGGCTCAGCATGACAAGGGTTAAATACCAAAGTACATGTGCTTTCTGACATAGTTCACATGTATCCATTCAAATTGAGCAACTTTTGTAAAGTTCATGGTTTATGTAATGGTGTCTGATGTTATGAAAGATGTCTGAGGAAGGTGCATCAAGAAACCCATATGCTAAGGTCAACAGAAGAAACTAAAGATGACTTAACCCTTATCCTTCTAAATTTAAATTTTGTTTCAAAACAAAGTGCCCATTTTTATGACGCCTCAACATGTTTTGCTTTCATCTTCTAATTTGATTGGCTCAGTGCAAAACAGTTGTAACTGCCTATAAACATGATTATAGGCAGTTACAACTGTTTAGCACTGAGCCATCGAAACAATGTGCGAGTAAAGTTTATGAAAAATAGGCAATGTTGGCTAAGAAGACTTCACGTCTGTGTATGCTGATCTTAGTCTATACTTTCTACCGACGATTTGTGCTCAGTTGGAATATGTAAGGAACAGGATTAAAAGGGTTAAAATGACATGATAGAATATTGCAGTTATTGATAGATGTTCGGTAAGTACATCAGTGCATCTGCCCCAGTAATACCCATGTGTGACCATTGTCAGGTGATCTTTTCCAATTATATCTTGGAAAATGGGGTGGTAACAGGTTTGAGAAGCAATTAAAATGAACAAGCGGACCAAAATTTTTTTGAGTAGCCAGGGGGAATTTGAGTCTAACCTAAAAAAATAATGTTCTTATGATGTTCCTAAATTGGTGAACAATGTGTTGTAAATACAGACTGAACAAAGCTAAAGTTACAACATTTTCCTAGCCCTGTGACCAAGATATAGTATTTTGCTTTCCAGAATTTCCAAATCAAAACTATTATACCTGCTATTATACCTGCTATTATACCTGCTGATATTCCATATGGGTGGGGATGGGTTGATGGGCCTCTGGCCCCCACCCCTGAAACAATTCATGAAATGCAAATATCAGAAAAAAAACATTTAGTATGATAGGTGGGAAACCTTTGAAATAAAATAAAAAGGGAAGAGAATTTTTATTCTAATTTTCAATCTGCTTTCTGAATATTGTTTTGTAATGTTTATCAAAAGCAGTGGTGAATCTTGTTTTGGGGACAGGGGATTCTTACACTAATGCCCCCTCTGTAGCATGATATTCATGGGGAAATTCAGGAATCCACACTAATATCAGTACTTGGGCCCCGGAGACCTGTGGATTTTAGGGGGAACTGGTAAAAGCCACAACGTTGCAGATTCTTCAAGCCTGTATTAATGGTCATATCGTTTCTTAGACTGTTCACTTTGGAAAAAATGGTACCTTTTCCATACTGTTTCTTTTCTCATTTCCCTGTGAAAAACATTGTGGACAAAGCAATTTCTTCTTTTACCACACTGTTTTCTGTACTCCTGAAATTGCTGAAAAAATTATATACTTTGCATGGAGGACCTGTTATTATCAGGGAGGACCTGTAAGATTTTTGACAAATAGATACTTAAGGCTGGTGGCAATAAAAAGTAAGGGTCACACCTGGAAAATTATTCAAAATTTAATAATAGCAAAACAAACACCTGTATAAATTGCTTGATACTAGGGATGTCTACTTTTCCCACAATATTTTAAGGTGTTTGAAATATTTCTTGAAATATTAACAGAATATCCTTTTTCTTCGATGACAAAACACACAGTCCGCTTGAAAAGGGGTAAAATTTCTAGATAAAAAAAAAACAACAAAAAAAAAACTCGAAATTTGGGCAATCCATTATATCAAGGGCTTAGAGCAAAAATATAGTATGTGTCTATTCACTTCATAGGAGTACACTATGTTTTTGTTCTAACCCATCGATATACTTATTTAGTAGATTGACCTAATTTGTAAAAATGCGGGGAAATGTTGAACCGAAGTATAAAATTGAAAGTGACTCTAACTACAGCAACTTGTGAAATAGACCATAACCTGTCAACCATTAACCGGCCCTTTTCGTCAAAAATTTTCCTCTCCAGTTTTATCTAGGTCAAACCCATTGGGTTACCTGCGATACACAGCCATCATTAAGCTTGTAGGTTAACTAGTTGGCCGGTTGCCAAAGTACGTTATTGGTTGACTGACTATCGCTGTGTAGTTTCTCTGTAACCAGTCAGAGGGAAATACACCGCGGACGCGAGCAGTCGGAATACACTCACAGCAGACGAACGACTCCTATCAAATTGAGAACGCGTGATTCCGGATTAAAAATCTTTCTACTTAACTCATTCCAAGGAATAATTTGTTTGAATTAGGAATTTAATTTATGAAGTTTGGATTTTAATTGAATTTGTTTGTGGACTAGATCTAACTGGATTTAAACCTACCTGACGATTGTCACGCTTGCGTTTTAGTGTAAAATTAGATCTTTTGATCTGTACATGACGGAGCGCCCGTCGATCAAAGACGACTTGCCCGGTGTCGGCCAGGAGCCCGGACTAGTCCAAGCAGCCTTTGCTCGTGAGGCATGTTTCAGTATGCCCTACAAGGATCTCGTAGACTGTCCGTATAATTGTGCTATTGTGGATTTACCCAGTTTTACAACCCCCGTGTTTTATTCATTGCAGAGCCCTTACAGTAGCTCGCTTCCACCACCGGGGCAGTATATGTCCAACATGGAAGGTAAGTAGGTTAAAATTTACTAGGTTTTGATTTCAGATTGAAAATGGTGGTTTTTTTCTACGAAAACCCCTAACTACAGCTTTAAACAAGCTGTAGTTACGAGAATTTAGCAGAACACCGACGATATGAATCCCTTGGTAATTCACGATATTTAGATACATTGGCGATTCAATGGTGGCGGTGGGGGTCAGACACCCCCTCCCTGAATTTATGCAAAGATATATTTTTATCAACTTAAGAAATATGAAAATTCCAAGTATCATTTTGTCAGGGGCCAGGTAAAATGTCATACAATGAAAATGTACTTACAACTTTTACTCCTTTACATGGAAATTTTTCATGTTAATTGCATTTAGGGCTGGACCCCCTGCTCCCCCTTTTAACACAAATCCTGGATCCACCCATGGTAAATAACCAGACGAAAGACTTCACTGGTGTAACAATTCATTGTGTATTCAAAATTTAAAAAAGATTTAGAAAAGATATTTCTACCCTCCATTTTGCCTTTTTCTATGCTAAAAACAGAAATTGGGGAATAAGACTAGAATTTTGAAGAATGTGAGATATATAAAAGACATCTTGCAATTTTGTGAAATCTTTCAATAAGCAAAAACGTAAATCAATACTAAAATGGTAGTCGGATGCGACTAGTCCAAAAATAGCATTGTATTCCGAGGACAGAAATCTGTACTAGCTAAAATGGTAGATCTAGTGCATTTACTTAAAAGTCATTGCAACACTAAACTTTGCCTAACTACAGCTTTTTATCAAGTTGTAGTTACAGAATTTAAGAATTCATATGACTAATGATTTTTAATTGAAGTATTCAAACTCCATTTAATCAAATAAAAAACTAATTTGTCTTGGGGTATTTAAAAAAAAATAGGCAGTGATAAATATTATATGAAGTTTCTCATTTAAAAAGCCAATCTCTCTTTTTCCACAACTAATTATTTCTAAATTCATATAAGTAGCTTGCTGTGTGGTAATTAATACTATAGAACGTGTTGCATTGTCTGCTATATTTAGACACTTTGGGAATGGTTTGTATTGATATATGATGCAAAATACCACATCCGAAGATAAATATTAATTCTTTGAGGACATTAACCGCATCTATTTGGTACTGTTTTAGCTTTAAAAAGATAAACCGTCTTTCACTCTAAAATATAAATAATGACCTAATAACATTCAGCATTTTTGTACTATCTTGGAACAAATCAATATAACATTATAAACCACATTTAACAATAAGCAAAAAGTAAAAATAATCAATATAACATTATAAACCACATTTAAAAATAAGCAAAAATTATACCCCAATGCAGGGATCATATTTGTGTGAGATATTGAGAGATTCTCTCATTTTTCTGCCAAAAATCTCATCGATATTGGCCTAGAGAAAAATCATAAAGCAAATTTCTAATTCGAGGATTTTGTTGTCTCAGCCCAAAACAGTTTTAACTGCCTGTAAACATACAGGCAGTTAAAACTGTTTCGTGCTGAGCCATTGATTTGTCGAAATTTCTCACCAAAAATGCTTAATTTCTCGTTAGATCCAGCTAAATGAGACATTTTTGCACATGCTATTCTGAGCCAGAATTATCTCTGCCAACATATTAATAAACATTCATTCCATAACGAAGAATTATTCCAGACTTGAAGGGACAGAAAGTTTGAGCTAGCCAGAGAGTAAAGGGTTTTTGCACATAAACACACCCCGTCGACAGTGGGGCTCGAACCACGGACCTCCAGGTCACGGGTCGAGTTCATTTACCACTAGGCCACCGAGGCAGTCAGATAAGATTAATAAGATTTCATTCCATAACGAAGAATTATTCCAGACTTGAAGGGACAGAAAGTTTCAGAGCTAGCCAGAGAGTAAAGGGTTTTCGCACACCAGACAAAGGCATGCATTACAAAATTTCTTGTTGTCTGAAAATGTGTGTAAAATTCACTTGAATTACACATTTCGAAAGATTTGCTACTGAGGCAATATCGAGGGGTCAGTTCAACACTACTGTAAGCGCATAATGAATATATAGGCACTTACAATAGTGCTGCACTGACCCTTTGATATGAAGTCTTAACACATTCCTGTTTTTCAAAATTTTGGAACTGTCCAAATTCAAAGGTTTTGCTGACACAAATTTAAAGTGGATTTAATTTGAAAAATAACCATTATTTAGGGTAGGAAATTTTGTAGAAAAAGAAGAAATTGTTTGCCTTTCTCAAAATCTTAATGGCGTAAAAACCAGGGATTGGACAGGAAAGGGTTAAAGTGGCAGTTCATGCTTAGATCATTGTTGAGACAGATTAAATAGGCTGTGTTCACAATATTTTATCATATTGACTATTTCAAATATTGAAGGTTTGGTGCAAAACTTCTGTACTAGGTAAGTGCCTATATATTTTACAGTAGGCACTAAGTATCATTGTTTAAAGTGGCATAAAACCGCATTCACACACATACAATGCTGATCCATTAATTAGCAATATAATTATTTATTTTATCTAATTATGATTAATTTTATTATTTCTTTTATTATTTCTTTTCCAGCAGCAAGTGGCTGCGGAGGAGCCGCTTCGGAGAATCATCAGTTTGCAGAGTACAACTTCTCGTCCCTTCAGCGCTGTCATTTATGTGACAAGTTCTTGTATGGACTGATGAGACAAGGTGTACAGTGTAGAGGTATGTCCTAGTGTTTATCCTTGTCAGACTGTATGAAAACCTTGATTAAATTGTGATCCTTTCCGACTATTTGTCTATCACCAATGGGTTGATAATCATAGACCTATGTGATAAAGCAGCTGGAGGTTAGGAAAGGATATTATGGTAGTACTGGTGAGAGAAATATCAGAAATCCATAGTTTGGTGCTCCAGTCTGCAATATAGCTGAAATTTTGTTGAAGGTGGTGAAAACCCCATTCAAACAAGACAAATGTGTTAAATTGCATTAAAATCAAAGTACTTGAAAGTCATGGATATACAGTCATATACTGATTGTGAGTTGGTATTTATTAATATCATATTTAAACTGTCCTGTTTTGAAAATTGCATTATATTCAAAGTGATGAAAGTACTGGCTTCACTTATCATGAGTCTGTATTTACATTTCGTATTCTGAAAATGTAATTTTAAAAACTTATGTTTTGAAAAGAAAATTAGGATGGTATAAACTACGATCAGACGTTCAGGTTGATCTTTGTTTATACCTCTTGCCAAAACAGGAATATTCCCTGTTTAGCATTACTAGGACTAAGATAAAAACCATGTTCAATGTAACATATATGCAAGGTTTGATAAATTTTAGATTCAAATATTTTAATAAATTGACTCAAATGCTTTGATTTTGGTACTAATTGGGTTTTGACATGATAAGAGAAATAATGATTAATCATTTATGACTTTACTTGTCCATTTAAAGTTTTGTTAAACTCAAGATTTTGTATAAATGGTTAGACTTAGACTAAAGGATATTTAGCTTGAAATTAGTACAATATAAATTTTTGACTCGCATAATTTCTAGGTAAAATCAAGGTATTATAGACAATTTTAGACATCATTAGGATTACGATTTATTGTGAATTCACTGAACTTTTTATTTCACTTTCAGAATGCGGCATTTGCAGCCACCGATTTTGTTCTGCGACTAAACCCTCAGAATGCAGCACACCAAAGTTGGAAAGATTCCGCCGGCCAAGCTTCACTCAAAGTAAGTTTGACTTCTATTCTTTATCAACCCTGCTTGTGCTTTTCATGGTATGATCCTACTTTGCACAAATCATTTTGCAGGTTGTATAAACTAAGATCAGCTTGCACAGATATGCAGTCTGATCTTAGCCTTCTTCTTAGTTTGTTGAGAGGAAAACTTGAAACAGTTTGTTCGAACATCAGATAAAATATGTTTAAGAGCCCTAGAAGTACATATGTGGGAGTTATTAGTCCCCCACCGGTTACCGGTTGGGGGACTATAGGTTTGCTCGATTCCGTCCGTCCGTCCGTCTGTCTGTCCGTCTGTCCGTCTGTCCGTCACGCTTTTGTCCGGGCTATATCTTCTAAACCATATGGGCTAGCAACTTCAAACTTGGTACACTTATAGATCTCATTGAGGAGAAGTGTCATGTTCAAGAACCGTTACTCTGCCACGCACGCTTTTTGAGTTATTGCCCTTTGTTGTTTTTACCCTTAAATTCTTGTCCGGAACATATCTCCTAAACTATGTGTGCTAGCAACTTCAAACTTTGTACACTTATAGATCTCATTGAGGAGAAGTGTCATGTTCAAGATCCATAACTCTGCCACGCCCACTTTTTGAGTTGTTGCCCTTTGTTGTTTTTACCCTTACATTCTTGTCCGGAACATATCTCATAAATTATGTGTGCTAGCAACTTCAAACTTCGTACACTTATAGATCTCATTGAGGCAAAGTGTCATGTTCAAGATCCATAACTCTGCCACACCAACTTTTTGAGTTATTGCCCTTTGTTGTTTTTACCCTAACATTCTTGTCCGGATCATATCTCCTAAACTATACGTGCTAGCAACTTCAAACTTTGTACAATTATAGATCTCATTAAGGAGAAGTGTCATGTTGAAGAACCATAACTCTGCCACGCTCACTTTTTGAGTTATTGCCCTTTGTTGTTTTTACCCTTACATTCTTGTCCGGAACATATCTCCTAAACTATGTGTGCTAGCAACTTCAAACTTTGCACACTTATAGATCTCATTGAGGAGAAGTGTCATGTTTGAGAACCGTTACTCTGCCACGCCCACTTTTTGAGTTATTGCCCTTTGTTGTTTTTACCCTTAAATTCTTGTCCGGAACATATCTCCTAAACTATAAGTGCTAGCAACTTCAAACTTGGTACACTTATAGATCTCATTGAGGCAAAGTGTCATGTTCAAGATCCATAACTCTGCCACGCCCACTTTTTGAGTTATTGCCCTTTGTTGTTTTTACCCTTACATTCTTGTCCGGATTGTATCTCCTAAACTATAAGTACCAGCAACTTCAAACTTTTTACACTTATAGATCTCATTGAGGACAAGTGTCATGTTCAAGAACCGTTACTCTGCCACGCCCACTTTTTAAGTTATTGCCCTTTGTTGTTTTTACCCTTACATTTTTGTCCGGATCATATCTCCTAAACCATAAGTGCTAGCAACTTCAATCTTTGTACACTGATAGATCTTATCGAGGACAAGTGTCATATACAAGAACTGTTACTCTGCCATGTCCACTTTTTGAGTTATTGCCCTTTATTGTTTTTAGTCTTACATTCTTGTCCGGATCGTATTCTCCTAAACTATAAGTGCTAGCAACTTTAAACTTTTACAGTTATAGATCTAGTAAGTAGGAGATATATTATAAGAGAGGATTTTTTGTTATCCGGTGGGGGACTCCTGTATTGCATCGCAATACGACATGCACTTGTTTTAGATTAGAAAACTTTAAACTCTGCTTTCATAAGTCTTTTTTGTCGGAACTTATTGGAACTGTCTCAATTGAGCCACTTGAAATAACGAACTACAGCACAGTGTTATGTGCACATTTGTTGTAAAGAAAAAAAATATGAATATCACTCCAAATAACACCAACTTTCTTTTGAGCTTTAGGTAAACTTAACCCTTTGCTGTTTAATCCCTGATTTTTACGTGCCTGTGATTTTATGATTGAGAAAACAGTGTGAAAAAAGAAGAAATTGCTTCTAACTAGCAATTTCTTCTTTTTCCACACTATTTTTTACCCTACTGAATGGTTATTTTTCAAATTAAATCCACTTTTAATTTTCATCTGCAAAACCTTTGAATTTGGACAGGGCCAAAATTTTGTAAAACAGAAAAGGGTTAATGAGGGATTTGGCAAGTGGAAGGATCTAATAGACTGGGTGACTATTAAGACTGGTCGAATTGCAAATCTATTGGTGCAGTAATGGCCTCACAGATAGATTAAAATCAATTACTGAAAACCATTAGGTGCACTATGACTGTGCTCGCTGAATTTTTCCACTCCCCAGGTTATAGATTTGTTCTATTAACCTCTGACATTGAAGGTATTTCATAATGCCTGATTTATTCTACATTCAGACCTAATGAACTCCGATTGTTACAGGAGAATTGTGTGACCAACTTCAAAGACCTCTTAGCTATATTTATACTTTAAAATAGTATTGAAAATATAATTATTTCAATTATACTTCCATAAAACCAATATTGTCGATACTCGATTGAATTGTTTTACTGAGACAATTCAAAAGAGTACCCACAACATAAGTTTTATTGAGAAATGATAATTTCTGATTTGGTTTACCCCTTTAGCTAGTCTTTCAAACATTCTTCAAATAATGCAAAATACAGTGTGTTTAAGTCCAGTAAAAAGGTTTTGAAGTGAATCAATTGTAATTACATAAAAGCTCATTTTTTACCTTACTTCGAAAATATTTGTCATAAGAAGCATGGATATAAAGGAGCATTGTCTTTGTAACGGTTTATTCAGGACCATTAGACCTCAGAAGTAAAAGAAAATAATTAAAATCAAAGCTAAAATACAGATAGAAGAGTCTGATTATAGGATTAAGATTCAAATCTTTCAACAAAACTTTCAAAACTGTAATGTGGGTACTCATTTAAAAACTCGAAGGCTACAAATTTCAATAGCATATAGATTTAAAAAAATTCATTGTATTTAAACGTTAAGCATTTTAAACAGAAGATATTTTTTTAATTGAATTACAACTTTCTTGATGCCTTCAAATGAGTTGATAGTTATAACTGAAAATTGTTGAAAGTATATACATGTACCTCATGGACCTTGAACTTTTAAATAGTAATTAACCAACTTTTATGCAGACTTTATGACATGACAATAGTTGTGGATTAGATCAGTATTGTTAGTTTTGGCCTAGTTTTAGTTTAAATAAAAGAAGTCTGTAAGTAATTGATAGGCATGTAGGTATAAAAAAAAAATACTTTATTATAATTATTATATATATATGTTTTTTGCCTTAATTGCATTTCAATCCTAATTACAACTATGAATATTTTTTAGCCACATTTTATCAAACCAAAGAAGGAAGGTCTAAAGACCAGTGACCAAATGAAATCGTAAGATTCAAAACTGCAGAATAAGTAAATGTACAAAGTAGCCATTTTTCTGACACAGCTTTTAACTGCAAAATCCTGTTAAAGCAAAGATGAGTTGCAACACACGGTTTGTCTGACTGAAAATGAATTATTCTTAGAATTTAATTTAAATCCATCATAAAGGCGGATTTTATTCTTATACATGTATATTTTTCTGCCATTAGAAAATCTTTTTTTAAAACAAAAACACAAAGTTCACTTCCAAAAATAGGCTTTGCTAATTATATTGTGTGAATTTTCAAAAAGACGTTGAAATCTATTAATTCAATTTTACATGTATAAGAGTTCGAAGGCATTAAATTTTAAATTTGATATTTGATAAAGGTTTGAAAAGAAAGACCCCCTCTAAGCTTGTTAATTGTGTCATACATTCAATTTGGCACTTTCAATGAGAATTATTCTCCCTTTCTTGACCTAGTCATATCTATTCAATATTTGAAACATTTCCAAATGATTGTCTATGTACATGTATATGAAAGAAAATGAAATTGATATTCAATTAGGAATTTGTCTCAAGGAAATTGGAGGTAGACCAAATTATCTGATTGAAGCGCCGACAACGAAAGAGGCAGTTAAATGGACATTAAGTCTTCATATATTTTGACAATACTCATTTGAATCAATTTGGTAATAGGCTTTTGGCAAGTAGTACATTTCATCCAAATAGTCCGGTTTGTTACATAAGTTTCATTCAGATAAGTTGTGTGCTTTGGCAGGAGGAAAAGACAAAGACCACGCTGCATATATATGCAGTCTGATCTTAGTCCACACCACCTGATTTTCTTTTTTAAAGAATTTTTATACGGCATGACAAGGGTTAAAAACGAAATATAACAAACAAGAAATGAACAATTGATAGAACCCATTAAGACTGAATGAATCTTTCAAGGTTTGTTATAAATATGTAAAATGAAAAATTGGGAGCTTGTGTCTGTGTGGAGAAAAAAATATCATACAATCAAATTGTAATGCTGATAAAGGGCTAAAAAAAATTCTCAACCCACATTACATCAATTTTTCTAGAAGGAAATATATCTTCATAATATTCACAGGATCTTAAAGTATGTAAAAACTTTAAAACGCTTATGGCATACCAGTGTTGAACCAGGTCCAAGTTTTTAATACCTAGCTGTAGATATCAGAAACCTGTTCTATTTGTGTAAAGTTGAAAATTGCCAGCTCTTTGTTATATGTAGGTCAAACAAAGTGCAAGCTTAGCCTTATTCAGGTTACTGGGTCACAGGCTATTTGAATAGGGCAAGGGAGATAATTCACTCTGACTGAATTTTTATGCAGCCAGGCTATTTTTAGACAGGTTTTAATAGAGTCATGTACATAGGGCTTAATTGTCAGTTTGTTGGCGTTGGCTTAAATTTATTTGTCAGGAGATTTTTTTTTCTCTCCTTCTGGTTTATGTAAGCAAATTGAGCTTGGTCTGCATATTTTCCCTGAGATAGGAAAATGTTAATCTTACAGAAATAATTGAAAATGTACAGATTCTATTTTTTTGTCCTTACATAAGTGACCCATTACCAGAAAATGTGCAATTGAATAAGTGGTTCCAAGTGGTTTAAACCCTTGTCATTCTGAACCCGGAATATTCTTGCTTTGGCAGGAGATATAGACAAACATCAGCCTGCACATATGTGCAGTCTGATGTTAGTCTACACCACCTGTTTCTCACTTTCAAACCAGAATCGTCAATAGATTTAGTTTTTCGAATAGAAATTGACCTACTGTTGGTACTTTCAGTGCTTTTTGCCCTTTGATTTTGATGAAAATTCTAAGCCAAAATTTATTCAGTATGACAAGGGTTAAGATAATGTTTTTCAGTTCTTGAAATATTACAAAGTCAGCTATGAGCATTTTGATATTTTGTTAAGAGGGAATAACACAAGGGAAGAATTGTGTTTCTGAGTGTAACCCTATGTTGTTGGTACTCATTTGAAATGTCTCGTCAAGATGGTTTGAATAAGTAACACACAAAACAAGTTTTAATGAAATTATTTTATAACATCCAACAACAGCTGCAGAGGTCTAGATAAAGGGGGTACTCATTTGAATTGATTGATAGAGAAAATTCTAATGAGAACCAACTACATAGAGTTTCATTATGAAATAAAGATTTTAAACTGTCTTTATCCCTCTTATCTGAACCCCTCAATTCTCAAAGTAAAGGTTTCTCCAGAATTCAAAATTGTTGCTAATTTATATCTAGGTCATTTTTTTGTTAATTCGATTGAAGTAAACTGTGAGTGTGGTCTTTTGTTAGAAATGTTAGCTTTGAAAGGTTTAGCACAAAGCTGTTTTAACCCTTATTATTGCAGAGTTGAAGTTATGTTTGAACTCAGCTGTTGAAGTCAGCCGGGTGTGTGTCTCCCTCTCTCATACAAATTTGCTGATGGTGGCTTTGTATTTGCTTGTATATTTCAAAATCCAAGCTACACCTATGAAATAAGTTTATTTCATGTGATTATGTTTCTTGCAGATTCTGTGTTTGGTGCAGATCTTATAGATGAGATGAGTAGAACCCATTCTGAAGCTCCATTAGTTGTTATCAAGTGTATTGAACATATTGAAAAGGCGGTTAGTCACCACGGTTAGTACACTTTTTGAGTTTGTAATATTTCAATAATTTTATGTGGGTGTGTGATGGTTAACCCTTTGCTGTTTAATCCCTGCTATTTACGTACTTAAGATTTTATGATGGAGAAAACATTGTGAAAAAAGAAGAAATTGCTTCTGACAAGCAATTTCTTCTTTTTCCACACTATTTTCTACCCTACTGAATGGTTATTTTTCAAATTAAATCCACTTTAAATTTTTGTCTGCAAAACCTTTGAATTTGGACAGGTCCAAAATTTTGTAAAACAGAAAAGTATTTAACATTGAGCAGCCTGCACATTTACTCATTAATGGTGAACAGCCTGTATAGGACTTGCTTAACACTTTTCTGTTTTACAAAATTTTGGACCTGTCCAAATTCAAAGGTTTTGCACACGAAAATTTAAAGTGGATTTAACCTGAAAAATAACCGTTCAGTAGGGTAGAAAATAGTGTGGAAAAAGAAGAAATTGCTTGTCAGAAGCAATTTCTTCTTTTTTCACAATGTTTTCTCAATCATAAAATCACAGGCACGTAAAAAGCAGGGATTAAACAGCAAAGGGTTAAATCAATTTCTTCCTGAAAAATGACAAAGATTGTTAAAAGTATCATCCGCTAATACAAATTTCTGCATCTTAGATTTTGGACTCGTCTGATAATTTGTAAACTTGTTGAAAATTTGATAGTCATAATTTCATGTGTAAAATTTTCGGTTCAGCATGGTAGGCGGCGTACAATCTTCAGCATTCATCCAGAAGCTCAAGATTTCTTTTACATGCCTTTTCAATTTGTAAATCATTTTTAGCTCGGCTGTTTTCGGAGAAAACCTGAGGTATTGCTATAGCCTCCGTGTCGTTGTCGTCGTTGTGCGAAAACTTTGACATTTTGTCTTATCTCTGGTTCTACTGAAGGCATTCACTTGAAACTTGGCACACATGTTCACCATCAAAAGAGCAACTTATACTATCAAGGGGGATAACTGTAGATGCATTTTGTGCAAATTATGCCCCTTTTTTTACTTGGATTTTTTACCACGATCCAGCATTTGACAGCCGAGTGTAGGCACCCGTAGGCGGTGCTCTTGTTTAAAATTTTCCACTTAACAGATGAAATTCATGGTAATTTTTGTATTTTTTACTTTGGATTTTTTGTAGAGTCTGAAGCCCTTAGTGTGTACAGAATATCAGCAAAGACAGAAGAAATCAACGATATTAAGAACGCTTTCAATAAAGGTGAGAGTGACATTCAGAGTTTCTTTCTTTGTCCAAATACATGTACATTGTACCTTCTTTTTCCAAGGACTTATCGGAAAAAGAGGTACAAATAAGAAAGGGGAACTCCAGTCTAAAATCTTAATTTTTTTTATGAAACCCTATGATGTGGGTACTCATTTGAATTGTCTCGTTGAGACAATACAAATGAGTACCCACAAGATAGGGTTTAAGCAAGGACTAGTGAAATAATTAAATTTGAAATCCAAAATACCCCTTTATCTGCAGCTCTAGGTTATTTTCATTAGGATTGGAGAAAAGTATGGTTGTATTTATAAGGGCAAAAATAGTTTTATCATTCCCGTGCTGTTCACAACATGCACGAAACTTTTGCAGACAGTATAGACTAATATCAGCATGCACAGATATGCAGTCTGAATTCAGTCTACATGTTCTGCTTAACTGTCATTACAAAAAAAGGACCGGAACTGGTTGCAATGTCCTGAATTGTGGCAATTCATTTGAAATAAAATTAGAATTAGGTAGGACAAGGGTTAATTATGATTTGCACGTATACATGTCATTGACAGTCAATTGCAAATTAAATGTGGGCGACCCAAACCTAATAACTACAGATTTTCCTGCGTAACATCCACATAGGGGGTAACTATGGTGTCCAATTGTCCTTGAGCTTGGCAAATTAATTAATTCATGTATATGACATGTTTCGGGTTTCGAAGTATAGGATATTGACAAGTTTTGTTTATTTTAGCCTGCAAAATTTAAAACTATAACATACATCTGACGCTTCTGTGTTATTAAGCTTTGCTTTCCTTTAAAATCTTTAGATTTTACTTACTTACGGCTTGATCCTTGATAAAATATTGAGGCAATTAACAAATTGCTTGAAACAAGCAATTTATCGTTTTCTCAGTAATGTTTTCTACCAAAAAGGATTGTATCTTTTCAAAATTAACCCACTTTCCACTGTCATTCACATTCTTTCCATTTGCACCAGTCTAAAATTCTTGGGTAATATAAAGAGCACAAAAAGGTATCTAACTGGAGAATAAGGTTAGGAAAAAAGAAACATTCTGCCACAGATATAAGGGGGTATTTTTGACCTTAAATCAAAATATGTGTTAATCATACTTCAACAAATCCTTTGTTTTTTGTACTCATTGGAATTGTCTCATCAAAACGATTCAAATGAGTACCCACAGCACAAGGTTTCATTGAGAAATAAATTTTTCATATTAGTTTTACCCCCTATTATTTTAATCAAAATATATGTTAATTATACTTCAGCAAATCCTTTGTTTTTGGTACTCATTGGAATTGTCTCTTCAAGACGATTCCAATGAGTACCCACAACATAAGGTTTCACTTAGAAATAAAGTCATTAGATTGGTTTTACCCCCTCTTATTTGGATCTCTGCATTCCTTTCACAAATGAATCACAATTCTATAAAGTCACAATTAAGCCTTTGCTGTTTAATCCCTGCTTTTTACGTGCCTGTGATTTTATGAATGAGAAAACATTGTGAAAAAAGAAGAAATTGCTTCTGACAAGCAATTTCTTCTTTTTCCACACTATTTTCTACCCTACTGAATGGTTATTTTTCAATTTAAATCCACTTCCAATGTTCGTCTGCAAAACCTTTGAATTTGGACAGGTCCAATTTTTTTCAAAAACAGGAAAGGGTTAATTTACAGGACAGACTTTGCTTCTGTGAAACTTGAGTAGGAGTTGACATTTCACTTCCAAACTGATTTTGTAATGATCTTGAACCCTTTTTGTCATGCTGAATAAAAATCTTGACAAATTTGTAACAAAATGATCTAAGTGCTCAAAAGTCCAAATGCACTAAACTCGAGAGGGAATTCATTTTGAAAATTACTTTCTGAGCTTTTCTGATTTCAAAGAAGTTAAAACAGGTGCTATAGATAAAGATCAGACTGCATATTATGTCTATAGCTCCTGTCAAGGCAGCAATATTCTTGGTGCAGCATGTCAAGGGCTAAGCTTTCATAGATATCTGTAGATTTGTATATTGTATATTAACCCTTCCCACGCTGCTCATGGCATATCGGATATCACTGCTTTAACCAAAAGGTTTGGCAGACAGTATAGACTAAGATCAGACTACACAGATATGCAATCTGATCTTAATCTACACTTCCTGCTTTCTATCTAAAAATTGTCTGAAATTACCTTCAAATTGGCAAATTATTAGAAGAAAAAAAAGTAGAAAAAAAAATTACACTTTACCAATTGGTAAGCAACTCTTAATAATTTTAATTTCATTTCAGCTGGAGATATTCATCAAGTAAACTTGGAAAGCTTCAATGTTCACTGTGTCGCCGGAGCCCTGAAAAAATATTTAAGAGAACTCCCGAATCCTATAATACCAGTCGAAATGTATAGCCGTTTTATTGAAGCAGCAAAGTTATCGGACAATGCTGATTGTGTGAAAATGTTGTTAGAGCTTGTTGAGCAGATGCCGCCGGCGCACAAGTCGTGTTTGATCTACCTCATGAGTCATTTTATTCGTCTGTGGAGGATCCAGCATGACTCCGGCATGGAAGATGGGCTCGATAAACTGTCTCACGTCTTTTGCCATATTATCCTGAGGCCCCCATGGGAGAAAATTATGTAAGTTTATATATGAGCCTGTGTGTACAATGAGTCAGACACTTATCTAAGAATTTTGCAACCAAGACTATGATCAGACTGTGCCGATTTACAAGCTGATCTGATTCTTGACGTTCTGCGCACATGAAATTGTGGGCTTACAGTTAGTAAAAGAAATTTTAATGTGATTTTTTGGCACATTGTATTTCCTTTGAGAGTTGAAAAGAATTTTGATCATTATTTAACAGGTTGTAATCATAGATCGTCGGTGTTCTGCTAACACCTCGTAACTGCAGCTTGTTTAAAGCTGTAGTTACGAGGTTTTAGTAGAAAATCGATGATGTTTATATTATGTAATGTAAGTTAGTCATAAAAACATTGTTCGTGTTGCTTTCTGATTATTTTCTGAGTTTAATTCTATTCTAAGTTATTAATCTTAATACACTAACAATTTTAACATTGAGATTTAAACATGATGTTAATAACAGAGCAAGCTATGGCTGCAAAGCCTTAAAGAAAGTCAACTACTAGGTCACGAATTTCCCATTGCTCCTTTCTTTTTATTTCAGAGAGATAGTAGAAAATACAAAATTACACATAGACATTTTTGAAGAATTACTACGAAATGGAAATTGGGGTGAGGCTACCCCGCCTTCACCCCCTCCAATACCCCCTCGCCCCAAGATGGACGAACTTCATCATCCTGATTTTAAACAGCAGCATGTGTCTCCGCACGATCTTTTAAAGGAGGCGGAATGGTATTGGGGCGTTATTTCTCGTGAGGAAGTGACTGAATTATTACGGGATAAACCCGATGGAACGTTCTTAGTGCGTGATGCTAGTACTCCCGGGGATTATACATTGACCTTACGGAAAGGTGGTGCGAATAAACTCATTAAAATATATCATAAAGACGGAAAATATGGATTTGTAGAGCCTTTAACTAGTGATTCAGTAGTGGAATTAATACAATACTACAAGCATAATTCATTGGCGATTTACAATCGGACATTAGATATTAAATTACTTTATCCTGTGTGCCATACAAGAGCAACGGTAAGTTTTGATGCATACTTTCTGTTTCAATTATTTGGCATGTGTGAGCTGCAGACCTTATGACTCAATATGTATAAGAGATACAGATAAAAGGGGGTAAATCCAGTCTATAATCTTTATCTTTCAATGAAATCCTATGTTGTAGGTACTCATTTGAATCATTTCCATGAGAAAATTCCAATGAGTACAAACAACATTGGGTTTGAATAATTGTTATTTAGATACTTTTATCTTAAATCTAAAGTGTAGCCATGCTGCTTGATGCAACATAGGGCAAAGCTGCACTTATTTCATGATCAATTTAAGAAACTCCTTTTCAGTGAATATGTAAGCAACGATTTACCACAATTGTGAAATTGTTGAAAATATCTTAATTGATAAGCTGTGATGAGGTATTGGAGGGAAATTGTGTATGAGTAATGAAAAACACCAGGAATCCATGGTTAGGAGCTCCAGCACCAGTGTTATGACTGAAAATCTGTTAACAGCAGCTTAATATCCCATTAAAACAAACTTAAAAGACTGTATGAATCTTTCACAGGGGAACAATTACCGCTACTTAAAGAATCATTTAGAAAGCTGTCATACTAATACTAGGGCTAAAACATACTGTTATAAGAAATGTGAACTTAGGTCGAAAATGATACGCAGACGTATAATTATTTTACAGGACAGTGCTCCTTCTGACGACATTCAGCAGGAGAAGTCTCGATTGCGACAAATCAACAAAGACTTTCAGAGCAAGGAACAAGAGTACGATTTGTTGTACGAGGAACACACAAAAACTCAAGTCGATCTGCAATTAAAACACCAGGCGTTGGACGCTTTTAAAGAAACCATAGCCGTGTTTGAAGAACAGATGGATTTACATCGTAGATTCCAGTCAGAGGCCTCACCGCATGAAATGCAGAGGTATAGATATTGAGATATTTCAAAAAAAGATTTGCCCTTTAGGGCTTTTGAAAAAAAAATCTTTTGTTTAACTGTTTTCAAGAAAATATTTTCAAGTAGATCTTTGTTAAAAAACAAATCTACACAAAATTTTGTTCAAGCCATTTCTTTGCTCTCAATCCTTATATTGTAGATATTATACTTGAAGCACAAAACATGTTTATCAATTTTGTTTAGCTATTTCCTTAATAAAAAAACGTTCTTACCCACAAAAAGAACTATTCTTTACAACTCTTTAAAAAAAAAAGAAGCAAAAATAACAAAGAAACTACATGCAATTTCGTCTTTTCGATACAGAAAAATAAAGCATTTAAAATTCTTTTCCCTTAAAAATGTCACATACAAGTACTTCAATTTAGACATGATTAAAATTTTTTTGGCTTGTAAATGGTTGTCAAATTTGTTGTTGATTGAATCATCGCAACAACATTGGGTTTCAGATGTTTTTGTTGAAATATTTTGTACTTAAAGAATTAGAAAGAAAACTTTCTCTTACTATTACTATTTTTATTTTATACAGGTTGCAGGAGAACTTTGAGTTGTTAAAAGGACGGTTGTTAAGTATTACGGAGAGTAAAAGTCAACTGGAGGTTGACATTAAGCGGAAAACGCAGCATAATAGGGCCCTGATTAGTGAAATGAACAGTCTTAAACCAGAAATGAAACGATTGAGTCGACAGAGAGATAATCTGAAAAAGTAAGTATATTTTCGTTGTTAAGAAAAAAAAAGATCTAGCCTTTTATATCTTAACAGTATATTGTCATGGCAAAACAATTTAAAGTAAAGCTAATTAGAGCTTTAGAAAAATATTTTATAATTGTTTGACCAAAAAAAGTGTATGGATCACAATCAAAAGTGCTTATGAAATTTCTTGACATACAGATTGAGTGCAAAATCTTGCTTAAAGCCTTAACTATTGCAACCATGCCTGTATGAAGTCCACAATCTGACCAGGTTTTGTACTGTTTGAAATTTGAAGATGGCTCATTTGATGTGAAAGGTAATATAGTCCAAAAAAGAAATAACAAAATAGATATTGTAACTAAAGCTTTAAACAAGCTGTAACTACGAGGTTTTTGGAATAAAACCAATGATACATGGGCACTTTTTCTAATCCCCCCTCAATACACATTTTCACACAAGTATCAACTCCACATTACAGGTGGTTGTTAGAGAAGAAAGTACCTGCGGCCGAGTTGGACAGTATCCTAGAGGAGAAAGACGCGGATGGTCAGGTGTATGACATCATCCAGGTACTGCCACATCACGATCAGGAGACGTGGTTGGTGCACTGCGATCGACATCAGGCCGAGGAGATGCTACGAGACACGAGGGACGGAACTTTTCTCATCCGGCCCAAAGTGGAAGAAGGGGATGTTTATGTGCTGTCTATATCGTAAGTGATTCTCTTTTAGCGCCTCCTCTTTTGTTCATGAATTAAGGTAGTGGACCCGTAATAGTTCTGCAATGTTTCAGGAGTAATCACTTTAACAGTTTTCACAGAGGTGTCATAATGATAATCATTAGGAAACCTCAATTATCCCTGTTAAAGTGCATTTCTTCAAAAATGTTGCTGAACTATAACAGGTCCACTACCGTAAAGAAAGTTTTTCAGATAGTGTAAGCTAAGATCATTTTGTGCAGACTGATCTAAACCTACACTACCTGCTTTCTACTTAATTATGATTAAAAAAAAAAAAAGAAAAAAGGCCCCATTGGATAACAAAGGTTTAGTGGTAAACTCGGGGTTAATTGTTATATACATATAGTAAACACCGAGTTTACCACTAAACTTTTGTTATGCAGTCGGGCCTTATAAGTTTATTGGCAGTTACAACTCTTTTGTGCAGAGCCATTGATAACTTGTGTTTACCATTTGATATCATAATAACATTTTAACCAATAGTTACAAATCATCGCTGTTATTCCAAAACCTCGTAACTACAGCTTGACAAACGCTGTAGTTACTAAGTTTAAGAATTAGATCTGCAAAATACAAAAAGATTCTATGATTATGATTCAGGTTTGAGTAAAGCTATTTTCGATTTTCAGCAAAGTTACTTCTAGCTATTTTACTGTAAAAACTAATCTTTGAATTATTTCAATCTATTTTCAGATACCAAGGAAATATTGGACATTGTAAAATATTACATCGAAAAACTGGTTACGGTTTTGCAGATCCGTTTTTCAAGCACCCGTCGTTAATTCAATTAGTGTTGCATTACCAACAAGAATCCTTAAAGGATCATAATCCAACGTTGGACGTAAGACTGTTATATCCTGTCAACGCGCATGCTGACCCTGTTTATAGTCGGGAACCTGTGTACTTACACATGAATCAAAACTATTGACCAACTTGCAGCGACTGATGGATTGGGATGGATATTTCCGTCAATTAACAGAAAATATTGCATTTCTCCCCCCATGCAGGATTAGTGCCAAAAAATGTGCTATTGTTTAGAGGTAGTGATTGTTGTTAGATATGGAAGTAAGAGATATTTACCAACCCTAAAGTATATTTACTATCTTTTAAAAGACTTTAAATAAACCAACAGTAGTTAGAAAATGAATGACCGGCTCCAATTCTTTGAAATTACATTGGCCAGCTATTAATACCAAAAACATCATTTAATAAAACCCTCCTTTCTGTTACAGATTAAGAGGGTTTTTAATTCTGTAAGCAAGTTACTTCTACCCCCTAAATAGAGCTCTTTTCCTTATCCTAAATTGTAGGTACTCATTGGAATCATCTTGTAGTACCCACAAGAAAGGGTTTTCTTGGAAAGTAAAATTTTGGACTTGCATTGCCTCCTTTCTCCAGTCTGTTTTTAAGTTGCAAACAAAACCAATTAAACTTGGCTTGAGATAGCTGGGTCAATCCTCAGTAACCTCAACAGAAAGTGATAACTGAATTAGCAACGCTGGTTAAGTTACCTGTTCAATATGATATGTAAGTCATATAATGGTGTCTGTCATATATTAACAGCCGTTTATGACATTCCTGCTGTGTGGAAAACCATGGCAGGCCATGTTGACCAAGATCAGCCTGCACAGTTGTGCAGTCTGGTCTCAGCCTACACTGCCTGCTTTCTTTTACATAGTTGGAAATTTTGAGTTAAATTGGTTGAAAATAAATATGTTAAGTTCAAAATATTGGCAATCTATTGAAACAAATTTTAAGTTTAGCAGGATAAGGGTTAACAGCTGTTTATGACATAGATTTCTATAAAAGAACGAAAAACTGTAAAGGTCATTAGGTTTTATGTACCAGTATTATAGAATTGGTTGTCATGGTGATTTCCTTGACATCATTAAATGCATGGAATCTGGAGGGGGATCTCAGGATGGAGACGACCAAAATATCGTAACTAAAAGTTAAATGAGGCTGGGCACAGGGATGACAATTTGATCTTTTGTTAGCTACAGTTATATTATTTTTTCATTGACTTAAGTTCATAGAGGCTTATTTCAATCTTGCCTGAGAGTAGTGATGGGCAGATTAATGGATTAAGAGAAGATAATCGTTTGTTTCAGTGTAAGATCTATTTATATTTCATTGAGTGAATAACAAAATCTATATTTTCACAAGAATGAAAATATAGCTTTGGTTTTCACGAAATGAAATATTAATCGATCTTACTCAAAAAACAAATGATTATTCTATTTCTTTAATGCAAAAATGAGACAAAATAGGAAATTTCTTGGGACATATTTTCATAAAGCACGTCATTTTGCATGTGATTGCCATGCGACATTTATTGTGACGTCACTTATTTGCCCCGCATAGATGACGTCAGATAGGATGAAATGCACAAAAGCAGGGTATAAGTTTTTGATAATTTCACTGCTTTTGTGGTGAGATTATCAAGTGATTATCTACCATTTGAGATTATCAAGTGATAATCTACCATTATTTCTTGATAAACCACCGAATAGCATTAAAGAATAATCAATATTCAGTTGGTTTGGGCTTTCAATTGTGATAATCCACTAAGAAATTTTTAAATCCATTAATCAGATCCTAACACATAAATGACAGCCATTATATATTGTTTTCAGTGGCTCAGCATGAAACAGTTGTAACTGCCTATATGTTTATAGGCAGTTACAACTGATTCATGCTGAACCATGAAGTTGGTAGAAAAATCTGCTGAAAGAGTGTAGGTCATGAGTTTTAACTAAACTTTGACATTCTGTTCTTCAAATGATGATACTGTGAGCATGTGCTGTATAAATTTCTAAGAAAATGATTGTACAATCAATCATTAGTTGATTTACTCTTTCAACTAAAAAGCGATTATAGATTGTGATTTGAAACCGATCGCCCAACACTACCTGAGAGATCCCTTCTAAAAAGAAACCTAGACTCATTCCCAGAGGGAAGTGCATATTCTTTCTGACACTTGTCTCCAACCAATGGATAGATAATTGTAAACCTAGTTGGGATAGAATGTGGAGGTCATGAACGGATGTAGGGTTTACTGGTACTAGAAATTCTAGTATTCCTATGTTAGGTGTTCTTGAAGTCGCGTTATAACTGACAGATTGTTGAAAGCAGCATAAAACCCCATTCAAACTATAAACAAAACTTGAAGTACTAAAACTTATATCGGGTAAATGATACTAGGGTTGGGCTTATTATATTGGTTTGGACATGAATGAAAAAAATAAAAAAAAAAAAGACGAATAAAAACAGGAATAAAAAACTCTGGTTTTGACATAGTCAAAATTAAACACAGAGTCAGGTCATTGAAAGAAGCTAGAATATTAAGTGCAAAATCTGCTTAAGACATTGCTATGAGTAAACTCGTCAGAGTTGAAATATTTATGAATGAATCAAGAAAATTGAGTACAAAACCTGGTTTTGGCACTGTCAACAAGGTCTTGGTTAAGACAAAATTGAATGAACCTAGAAAAACCTGGTTTTGACATGGCTCAAAAGTAAACAGGGTCTGAAATTGGCAGTAAAATTGGTGCAACATTTTTCTGTGATTATGAAAAAAATCCTCGGATAACTTCTAAAAGTTTGTAAGTGCAGTTTGAATTAAACTGTAAATGTGAAGTTCTCAAGTAATGAGTGCTAAGAGATTTCTCATAAAGAAAAAGTTTATGTGAAAAAGTGCTATTTTGGACAATTTTTTTACAAAAATTAAAATTTTGAAATTAAAATTTTTTGAACAATTTTGAAAAAGGACTAAAAACGTGATCAGGGCTTAAAAATGCATAGTAGAAAAGTAGTCCTAAATGTAAAAATCCCTATAAGCATATAGGCATTTAAGTTATTGTAACTTCATCTTAATCAAGCTGTTGCTTCGACATTTTAAATGTCCATGGATGCATTGGGTAGTATTTATTAATAACATTTTTTAACTTATTTAGGGTCAGTTCGACCTTTCAGTTTTGACCTATCTCAAGTTGATTGTCTTAAAGTTAACTATGAGCAGTACAGTTTGAAAAGTTAACTATGAAAAAAGCAGTTTTGAGGATAAAGATATTATCTTATGTTGGCGACCAAAACTGTGTAACTACAGCTTAACCCTTTGCTGTTTAATCCCTGCTTTTTACGTGCCCGTGTTTTTATGATTGAGAAAACATTGTGAAGAAAGAAGAAATTGCTTCTGACAAGCAATTTCTTCTTTTTCCACACTATTTTCAACCCTACTGAATGGTTATTTTTCAAATGAAATCTACTTTAAATTTTCGTCTGCAAAACCTTTGAATTTGGACAGGTCCAAAATTTTGTATATCAGGAAAGGATTAAATACACTGTACTGTAGTAACAAGATTTTGGTCGCCAACTGTCTTTGTTATTGAGGAACTATAAGAAAGGCAATGTGCAATTTTTGTATGTTTGTTCAAGCTCTTGAACAGTTCTTTTAGATTAGAAACAATTTATAAATTTATGATGAATGCAACACTGTTTTAAGTCATTTAACATTGTTTTAAGGCTTAAAGAATTGTTGCAACCATCTTTTGAAATGTAAGTAAAATGTTATGGAGTGTTTTTCGCAAAACTGTTATAAATGTCTGTATTTACAACATTTTTGCATGAATGATGTTTAATATTGAGAATTTGGTGCAAATCTATACTGAGTGTTCATATGTGCATATCTTCACATGGGACAGTTTTGCATTAATTCTCGTCATGTTTGAAAAATCTGAAAAATTACGGTTATATGAAATATGTATAGGGCACAAAGAAAGCATTGAATTAAATAAGTGTTTAGAGCCATGGATTTGATCATTGAAATTGCTGCTAATTTCATTAATTTAATCGCTTAT
The DNA here is from genome assembly GCA_948146395.1 of Fragum whitleyi. NCBI lineage: Eukaryota > Metazoa > Mollusca > Bivalvia > Cardiida > Cardiidae > Fragum > Fragum whitleyi. Next base: position 69,358,352 of record OX411548.1, read on the forward strand.
ACATCGTTTTGTTCTAACATTGTTTCGTATGTTAATTTATAAAAAGCTTTACATGAAATGGTTTTGAAGCAAAAGTGTGCAATATCTTGAGATATATTTAAGGGCAACCCAAAATGTTGTAATTGCAGCTTTATTAATGCTGTATTTACGATATTTTTGTCTTCCAGGAACCATAGGTAGGATTTGAAAAACAGTTAAAAGATGTTGATTGCAAGAGGCTTGGGTTAATAAAATTAACATTTACCCAACTGTATATAGTGAGATTAACTTTTGGACACACTTTCAACAATGAAAGGAAATTTTCATCCAGTCCATGAGTTAATCAACCTATACATAGGGACTTATTGTGGATTCGGCGCAAGACCATAGTAAGTGTATATACAATGTATATACACTTACTACAGTCTTGCACAGAACCCTGGATATACTATGTCTATATCATTGACAATAAATTAATCAGTCTAACATTTTGTCCATACATGATCTATAATATTGTCAATTATTAGGTTTGGCAATATTATTGATTGTGTATTGACAATTGTAAAGGTTAATCAATTTATTGATGATAATATTTTCATATATTATTGACGATTTATGTGCCCCTCTTTTTAAGTGCTTTAAAAAGGTAAAAAAAAAACAGTTATTCACATCAAATCCATGGCTATTATAGTGTATATTTTAGACACGCTTAGTGATTGTCTAATGTGGTTTATTGTTGAAAATGCGTTGAACTGTTTTTGTCAAACTTGATTAATGAATTACAAAGAATGAAAGAAGAAAAAAATACAGAAAACAATTCATCAAATCTCTGTTCCTTTGTCATTTATTATCACCCATTCTGTACTTTTACACTTTTAAACCCTATGGCTCATAATCTAAGTTTCTGTGAACTTTTGCTGGAAAGCAGGTTGATCATATCTTGTTATTCCCTGCCATGAATATGCGACAGGAATATGGAGTTCCCAGTGTCAGTGCCTGCGTGCGCTTGTCCGATTCGTGTCCAGAGCATAACTTTCATACATTTATGGATTTAACCCTTTCAGCTTTTACAAAATTTTGGACCTGTCCAAATTCAAAGGTTTTGCAGACGAAAATTTAAAGTGGATTTAATTTGTAAAATAACCATTCCATAGGGTAGAAAATATGGTGGGAAGAGAAGAAATTGCTTGTCAGAAGCAATTTCCACTTTTTATGCCCCCGCATCGATAGATGGGGGGCATATTGTTTTACTCATGTCTGTCCGTCCGTCTGTCCGTCCGTCTGTCCGAAAACTTAACCTTGCCAATATCTTCAAGCCTATTCAAGATACAAAGCTAATATTTGGCATGATGATAGATCTCAATGATCCGCATCCGCTGGTACCAAAGTCAAGGTCATGTGACAAGGTCATCTGTCAAGGTCAAACGTCCGAAAACTTAACCCGAAAGCTTAACCTTGCCAATATCTTCAAGCCTATTCAAGATACAAAGCTAATATTTGGCATGATGATAGATCTCAATGATCCGCATCCGCTGGTACCAAAGTCAAGGTCATGTGACAAGGTCAAGGTCATCTGTCAAGGTCAAACGTCCAAAAACTTAACCCGAAAACTTAACCTTGCCAATATCTTCAAGCCTATTCAAGATACAAAGCTAATATTTGGCATGATGATAGATCTCATTGATCTGCATCCGCTGGTACCAAAGTCAAGGTCATGTGACAAGGTCAAGGTCATCTGTCAAGGTCAAACTTTGAAAAAAAATGCCGTTACGGGGGCATTTGTGTTTCACAAACACATCTTGTTTCACAATGTTTTCTCAATCATAAAATCACAGGCACGTAAAAAGCAGGGATTAAACAGTAAGGGGTTAAAAAGAATAAAATGGCACAGATGTTCCCATGGGTAAGTACTAGTGGCATACGAAATTGTCCGGATATGCCAAGGGCTAAGGTCATGACTGAAGGTCAAATGGACCGGGGGTAAAAATGAAGTATTTGTCGGGTAGGGTAATGATTGTCTGTGACGCATATCTAGTGTGTCAAATTTTAAAACTGGTCTGAAATTGAATGAAGTTGCCTACAACAAAAACAACTTAGTGAATTTTGAAAATAGAACATCCTTTGTGATCGAAAATATTGTGGCTACAGGAGAAATAGTTTGTTACAAGCATGGTCTTATTTCCCCACAATGTTTTTTTTTTCTGTTATAAAGGGTTGTAGAAATCAGGGACTGAAAGGTCAATCGAGTGGTTACTGCAAAACCTTTAAAAGTGCCTACCATAATTCACGCTTCGCTCGCACGAAACACAAAGTAATTCCACTTTCGAAAAAAATGATGTTGCATAAACATAAAATGGTGACAACATCATCCCTATGCCCTATGTCAGGATGACAAAACGGTGCAAACAGTTAGCCAATTATACCCCGCTTTGCACGTGCAATGTCGTGCAAAGCGGGGTATAATTGGCAAACTGTTTGCACAGTTTTGTCATCCAGAACGCAGTACTGATTCAAGCAGTGGATACAATGTTTTGATCATGCGCAATGGTAAGATCACCAAAATCGTATCGGGAGGGTGCATCCCTGACCTCCCTCTGCCTTTAGAGCGGAGAAAGGGGGCATTTTCCTGTTGTCTTCTATTCCCTCAACTCTTGCCCTCTAATTAGCGTATAAATTTATGAATTCAGCCTTGCTATAAGACGAAAACGTAAGTGTTTAACATATGTGCACGCGCAAAGCAAGTGTATTAAAAAAATGACAGCCTGCTTTGCACGTGCTTTTACATGAAAAGTGTGAAACCGTTTAAAAGTTTTTTGCATCCCAAAACGCGAGACCGGCTAGGCTCCCCTGGAACTACGCAGGTAAATTGCTTTTCTTTTTTGAATCTCTGAGAAAAATTAATGAGGAAATGAGAAATTATTGAAGAGAATTGAACTTAATATATCTCAATTAGGAGATTAATTATCCGTGTTAAAGAAGGACATCAAAAGATCATTAGCCTGACTAGTGCGCGCGTCCTTCTAGTATTTCAGGAAGCCCGAAGGCTCGTGTGTAGCGAAATTGATCACTAGATCGCTGAGCTTTCAATCTTGAGACTGGTGACTAAAACCCAGGCACAAGAGACATAAGCTTTTTTGTGACAAATCAGCTGGGACGTCAGCCCGATTAGCTCAGTTGGTTGAGCACCGGACTTCAAAACCATTGAATTTCGACGGCGTCGGTTCAAACCCGGGCTAGCACGCTAACAAACCTATTGTCTTTCGGATGAGACGTTAAACCGAGGCCCCGTGAAACGATGCTTTTCACCGAGCATGTTAAAGAACGGCGGATCTCAGCAGTAGTTTCGTCATGTATCCTTGCACTATCCCCCGTAACAACTAACCGTCTTCTGGGGGGCGTCGCTCATATGGGCATGTGCTACGGTAGCGACGATAAATAAACGGAAATATATACACGCAGCTGGGATGAGTAGAAATTTGTACCCGAGTACCCGAGATATCGTTTCCTGTGGGTACTCGGGTACCCGATGATTACTGTCCATATATTTATTTTATTAACTAAATACAAAGACGGACCCGAATTTCTGTAAAGGGGTGCGAACATAACAAATTCCGACATGGGTTTAAGGGAAGCAGGCTTTGCGAGTATAAGTAGCCAGAGGCCCGTTTTACCAAACTTCTTACGAAAAATAAATCGCAAGTCAAAATCACAAATCGTACCTGGTGTTTTCATTCATTGTTAGATTCTGCCATGCATCATCTCACTGAAATCGTCTTTAGAAGACGATTTCAATGAGATGATGCATGGCAGAATTTAATATTTAGTACTGTAGAACCATTTTAATTTTTGACTTGCGCAAAAAATAATCGTAAGATGTTTGGTTAAACAGGTCCCGGAACTCCTAAAACTATCTGATGTAAGTCCGTTGGACCATCTGGAAATCAACCACAGAAAAGAATTTAAGTTTCAAAAATACACGCCGTTGGAAATTAATTCTTTACACAAAACAAAACGAACAGCCTGTGTAGACTAAAAGAAAGACAAAGCATATGCGCATGCTGATCTTTGTCTATACTTCCTGTCCAAAAAGAAATACCCCGGGTTTTGCATGACAATACGATACAACACAATGACAATTTTTGTAGCACCAAACTTGCTAAGGGAGCATTCTGTACATAACATATTACATCAGTAAAACTTTGAAAAAAGAAAAGTCTTACGTGGTCTTCTGAAGGCATTCTTCTTTGTTATTCTTGCTAAAGAAAATTAGGAACGTACGAAAAGTTTTGACCCTAGTCAGTTTGCCTGATCCGCGCAGTCTGACAAGGATCGACACTTTACGCACTTCCCAGATTGTCCATTTTTGCGTGACGGGTCACAATTTATATAATTGATATTCAGGGATACACATGTATATTACGTTGCAGAAATCTAGCTGAGAATGGATGAGACCATGTACCAGAATCTCATTGTCTCATTTCGTCAAATAATATACATGTATAATGATATTGGTCGTACAACTCAATGAGACGTCGTATTGTACAGGTAATACGTCAACATGGAGGACATACCGGATACATGTATTAATGAAATTGTTCATATACATCCTTTGAGGGATCTAAACCTCAATTCAGGTCGTTCGAAACCAGATTTACCGACATTACAACCTATGTGTAATTTTTATTTCTCCCCCTTACGCTGTTAAATAAGTATCACATGTCTATACAATCTTTGGTTTCCAAACGAACCATCCTATCTTGTGGATAATTGAATAATCTGGTTCCAACTTTGTTTACATTTAGATCATATAGATGCCTGCGAAAAGTCCCCTAACACAATGCCTAGTTTCTTTTGCGTTTGAGTATACTTTCTGATTTCGACTTACCTTTTAATTTGATAACGAAGAACTTTACATTTGTTTTTAATATGGCGACCAAAACTTCGGAACACCGAAATCTCTGACACGATCAATACATTTCCACCAACATCCACACTAGAAATATTGACTTTGTATATCTGTTGTCTTGTTGTTTATTTATTTCAGTTTTTGAATTGGTCATTAGCTTCACTGGCTGAAAGCCACTGGGGCTATTGTCATGGCGTTGTGTCCGTCGTGCGTCCGTCCGTCCGTCCGTCCGTGCGTGCGTGCGTGCGGTCGTAAACTTTTCTTTAAAAATCTTCTTCTCAGAAACTACCAGATGAATTTCAACCAAATTTCACAGGAATGATCCTTGGGTGACCCTTTTTCAAAGTTGTTCAAGAAATTTTGATCCAATGAAAAACATGGATTTAAGGGGCGTGGCTAATTTCCAAATATGGTTAAAAGTGAGTTTTCTCAGATTCTAATCAATGGATACCAATTAAATTTTACATCAATGATCCTTGGGTGACCCTTTATCAGTCTACAAAAAATCATTGTGATCGGATGGAAAATATGCATTTTATGGACGGAGGTCATTTCGTTATATGTTATATAGTGTAAACTTTGAAAATCATTTTCTCAGAATGTAACTGATGGATATCAACCAAATATCATTGGAATGATCCTTGAGTGATCCTTTATCAGTTTACAAAATATCATTGTGATCGGATGGAAAATATGCGTTTTATGGGCGGAGGTCATTTCTCTATATGTTATATAGTGGAAACTTTGAAAATCATTTTCTCAGAAGGAAATGGATGCATATCAACCAAATTTCACTGGAATGATCCTTGAGTGATCCTTTATCAGTCTACAAAAAAATATTGTGATTGGATGGAAAATATGCATTTTATGGGCAGAGGTCATTTCTCTAAATGTTATATAGTGGAAACTTTGAAAATCATTTTCTCAGAATCTGATTTTTTGATATCAATCAAATTTCACTGGAATGATCCGTGAGTGACCCTTTATCAGTGTACCAAAAATTATTTTGATTGGATGAAAAATATGCATTTTATGGGTGGAGGTCATTTCTCAACAAGTTAAATAGTGGAAACTATGAAAATCATTTTCTCAGAATGTAACTGATGGATATCAATCAAAAATTTTTGGTATGATCTTTGGGTGACCCATTATCTTGCATTATTATGATGAAAAATATGTCTTTTAAGAGCGGAGGTCATTTCTCTATCTGTTATATAGTTCAAACTTTGAAAATCATTTTCAGCATCAGTAGAAACCCAAATATCTAAAAATCAAGTCAAAACATTCATTTGCTTTTAGAAGAATTTCAAGCCTGTGGAGCGACTCAAGCCATTCATGGCTTTCTAGTTTTTAGTTTATGACCATGTATCCGCGCCTTTACATCACCAAGGTACTAATTCAGAGCAATCGAAGTTTTGGCTTTACTCTCAAAGAATCCAGCCCTACGTTCAGGTTGAAAGCGTTAGCGAAGCACTTTCGAGATGATACCTCGCTCTGCACGTATGTGCACGTGCAAAGCGGGATATCATCTCTAAGCGCTCGCGAAACGTTTTTACATCCTGAACACAGGGAAGCATTAAATCTCAAAGCAAGTTTATGATCATCATAACTCGATAGGGTATTTACGGACAACTTGACTGAATGCTGCAATGTACACAGTGAAAATTACCGGTCCAGCACCCATCCCTGTGGTACACCATATTTTAAGCTTTAAAATCTGGAAGAGTTATCATTGACTATGACCTTCATAGATCATTGACTAAGGTAAGACTGGACCCACTTTGAAGGAACATAATGTAAATTAAAATCATTCTGTAGAACTTTGAGAACTATAGGATTATTGACAGTATCAAATGCGGCATTAAGGTCTATCATGACAACAATGGTAACTTGTTTGTTATCAATGGCAACTAGTAAATCCGGTGACATATAATTATACAATTATCCGTGTGATAACATCCCGTATGATATTTTTTATGATATCACATAACTATTTTTAAAACCATGATACAATGCGGTTATTTTTAGAAACTTGCATTTCAGTTAGGTTAAATAAATAAATTGATTTTGATTTCGCAATTTACTTAGTTGATATTCTGAAATGCTCGGGAACAGCATCATAGTATAGAGAGAAATAAATGTTTTCTCAACGAACATCATGTCACAATTTATTTTATTCAAATAATTCTTTTAATCTAACAGCCTTTTGTCTCACTGAATAATTAGCCGAAAGCTGTTAGTTTAATGCAATGATACAGAAGAAAGCGTAAAATAAATTGTACTAATACAAGAAACAACGACACAAATAAATAAACAAATGAACAAAAAAGGTGAACCGTCAAGCGAAAAGGGACAATCTGGGAACTACGAAAAATAAATATTTGAAAAAGAGATTGGTTCTAGAACAGGCCAACCAGAGGTCGCATTTCAAAAATTCTTTCACGTGAAGGTAGATTGATAATTCTAGATTCTGAAAATTAGTAAAGTGCGAAAAGTTTCGACCCTAGTCAGCCTGCGCAATCCACGCGGTCTGACAATGGGCACTATCCAGATGGTGCTTTTTGGGGTGACGGGTCACAAATCATTCGGAACACCACTCGGCCAATCTCGCAA
>OX411548.1:69368349-69369587 GCA_948146395.1 Fragum whitleyi
TGAAAATAGTAATGAAAATAATGTTTTATCTTTCTCAGTTAAATTTAAACTCATTTTCATTTGATATGAGGGTTGTTCGGGTAGTTCGTAGAATTTTGCTCTAAAATCCATATTATTTGTAATTTAAATACTCCATTTTTTCTGTCAGAAGGGAGTTTGAGCCCGAGAAAGGCTAGTTTCTATTTATCTTTTCGGATTTTGCCAAATTAAAGATAAATGAATAAGTAAATGATCATAATGTTTTATCTTTCTATCTTTCTCAGTTAAATTTTAGTCCATTTCGATGGCTCAGCGCAAACTGTTGTAACTCCCTATAAACATATAGGGAATTACAACTTTTTTGCGCTTGGCCATCGATTTCCAATTTATACGAGGGTTGTTTGGGAAGTACGTGGAATTTTGCTCTTAAATCCATACCATATTTGTAATTTATAGGTAAATATCGAGGTCTAAGTACTACCGTGACTACATCTCCAAAAGACTATATATTATACATATTATACGTACTGAGTGTTTTGTATGAAAAAAAAAATCTAACGAGTTTTGTATGAAAGAAAAATCTGACGAGGTTGGGAGAATTGATCATTGTCGAGGCTCTGTCGAGACAATTACCAATTCCCAAAACCGAGTTCAATATTTTTAATACAATACACTAAGTACGTATTATATTCATCTTATAACCTATATTTGTCTTGTTTTTGTTGATGTTTCTAACTGAAATGCAAGTTTTTTTTTTCTAAAAATAACCGCATCATATCTTTGTTCTAAAAATAGCTATGTGATATCATAAAAAAATATCACAGGGGATGTTATCACACGGATATTTGTATAGTTATAAGATAAACGACAATATCAACAATGATCGAAATAGCTGTAAGCCTAGCAATACTATATCGGGATACCGGTGTAATCCATTTCTTAAAAATGTATAATATAACAGATTTAACATTGTTTCTTTTATATTTTCATTTGGCATCAAAATGGCGCGAAAACGACAATCGGTAATACGTCACCATGACGTTATTTCCTGCAAATTTGATAACGATTTCGGTTCGATATCAAAAAGTCGCTGACTAGATGAGATGATGTCTACCTGCGACGTCGAACTTCGAAGTGTTGTGAAATTTAGTGTCGCGCTGGAAAAATTACTAACAGAAACGGTTAACATGATCAAATCTTTACGAAAATGTAAATAAAAAAATGCAGCTCAACCTTTGTACATAATAAGTTGGATGTGC